>JPKZ01000997.1:213077-237646 GCA_000803305.1 Toxocara canis
CAAAGGAACAAGGTGATTTGACACTCCCCAGAATCGCAAACTGATTAAAATCGTTGCTCTAAACAATTTTCCCTTATAAGCAATCTGTATTACCCAGACGCTAAAAGCGAACGAACTTTTTCACAGCGCAGAGTGAAGCTAAGGTTCCCAGGAAAAAAAAAACTGAGCAATAATTTAAAGCGGCCAAAGTTTTTTCAAAAAAAAATTGATTGCCAGAACTTATTAGCAATCGACTCGCACCGTACGGGTAGCAAAGCGATTAGAATAATTTTCTGAATCTTTAATACGACTTCTAAAGACTTTGATCTGTTTAGCGCTCAGCAAACCAGACCTAACAAAACCCACCGTTCGTCCACGTTCCCCCAAAGAAATTCTAGTGAGCTTACTCTCCAACTTTTCGAAAGTTATCCGGGCTTATTTACTCTGCTTCATTTTGCCTAAACTTAATTCCGAAAAGATGCTTCATATTTACGTCAAAAACTTGGCGATACGTTTTCCGCTCGCTTTGTTTCTTTCATACGCTCAAAACAATCTCAGCCCACCTCTAAAACAGCCTTTAACGCACGAAGCATCGCTTCTGCACAATGACTGCACGCTTCGAATAAATGCATGCATAACGACGCAGATACATCCACTCTGTTCCTCCCTCTCCTCGCAATCGACTTCTTGAGTGAGAGCGACGGAAAGGAGAGCGGGAGGTGGAGAACCTTGGTTAATGCAGAAAGCAATCCATTGTTGCAACATATAATTTCAAACATTGTTGCAACATAACTCACTTTATTTAAGTTAGCTGTGATCATTTAGAGAATATGAAAAACAGAAAAATGGAAATATCAAACTCGGATTGAGTTGAAAAATCGGATCCAAAAAAGTACCGTAACATAGCGAAAACAAAGCCTACAACTCTCCGGTAGCACAACACTTTCAAAAGTTGCGAACGCGGTAAGTCCCGTGAGTCGGTTCCAAATTTTAGAGGGACGACAGGGAAAAAACATTGAAAGTGGTGGTAACCAACCACTAATTTATGCTGTGCCGTCAGCTCGGCGACCGCATTCGTGATCAAATCAGGTGCCTTCACGCGCACCACCTTGCGAATCTTCACACACACACAATTCTCATCAACTTCCTCCAGTTCGTCCTTACGACTTCGGTACCACACTTCCACATACAAATCGGCCACTGAAAAAGCCATACGCTAAGAGGGATGTTTTGCCTTCTACAGCACTGCTGAAATCAACAATCAAAAGCGCAGTAATGCTCAGAATGCTCCCGCAGTAATTCGAACACAGGCATTCCGATATAAATTTTCATTCATTACAAGGCGGTTGATAAGGCGAGAAGCCTCTATTAGGAAGAACAATATTTAGTTAATGATAAAGTATCCGCAGAACGTTTAAGATTCGCGTCATATAGTGTCAAACGAACCCTATAAGAATACCACTACGAAGATAGGCTAATATATTGAAGGGGAACAAAGACGGGGAAGAGAGATACGGAGATTCCAGTGATGGGTCGATTCTGTAGAATATTATATGGTAGGTGACGGGTAACAAACCTTCTATTTTGGCGTTAACCTGAGGTGGTATGTCGGCGTCACATTCACTAGACAGTTCCTCAGGGAAAGCATAGTGGTTGTACCCATCCACGCCTCTTGTCGCCACCGATTCTTCCATAACTCGAAAAAGATCCAACCGATAAGAGATATTCTCGCCTGCCAGCTTCGACTCGACTTCTGATAGTGGGTGAGCAATTGCGATTCCTGAGAAATAACACTATGCGTTTAATCATCAGACCTTGGAAACTTCGTGAAAAAATACTGTTATTTTATTTTTCACCCAAAAAGCCAGACGAAGCATTCACCGAGACTGTACAGATAACACAATCCTTCCCCCTCCTCCAAACCCCTCACCCCGGAATTGCCAGGAATCTGTCATATTTTTATATTGCGGTAGCCAGCAAAAGTTTTACTATTGTGATGAAACGAACTACACAGGACTGTCACATTTTGGTTGCGATTGATTTCGTCCACCACGCCAGCGCTTGATATGCTTAGATATTTATTTATTCATATATCCACCAATAACCGCCCAAATGCGAGTCCAGTTTGCAATTCTTTCCAACCAAAGTCAACAAACTGCGCTGGATTATGGGGCAGCCTTTTCTAGCTCTGCACCCAATAAATGAAGCAATCATTTCTGGCGTTCTGAAATGTGGTCTAGAGAAATTCAAATAGATTACTTTTACTTTTTTTTATCGCAACGATTTTTGCTTACACGTCCACGGCTAGCGGATTGTGGAACGGCAGTCAGATATGACGGATATCTGCGAATATATCGAAAAAGCAGAAGTAAACCAAGCAGCAGCGAAATCCATCAGGGTCTGGCTGGGATTAGCGGTGGCACGCCAGCACTAAAAAAATGGTCACAATACCCAGATGGTCCGCCGATAAAGACCGCAGCCCCTACTGCCTTGTAGGTGTTTCGTGAAAGATGAAAGGCTAGGAGAATAAAAACCCGAATAACCAAAACCTACGTCGCCAGCAGGCCGGCCATCAGGCGATGTACTACCGACCACAACAATATGGAAAGTAGGATGAAAAAGGATTGCCCTCAGCCCTGCGCAACCCCCTGTCGTCTTCGAAGTGTTTTGCTATTGTGATGAAACGAACTACACAGATTGCCATCACGCTTTGGTTACGATATCCAAAGTAGTTATAAGGATATTTGCTTTTCCAGTCAAGACGTAAAAACGGAACATTGGGCACGATTGCCATTTATAAAAAAAGATGACATCAAATGACCTTCGTAGTTGCATCAACGTCACCGATATTCGTCACCGATATTCAAAAATGAGATTTTCGCCATACACGGCTGTACTCCACGCACCGAAAAGATCAACACAACAGCAAAGCGCACAACGACCACAAGCAAAAAGTAATAATATTTAATGAAAAAACAATTTCCCGAATTTAATAACATCAATTACCTCAAACCCCAGCACCTTCCTTACTCTTCAACGTTTTTCAACCTTTCTCATTCCGTTACCTTTTTTAAAACAATTTATTCATTGTATTGGTCCCCAAAATTAAAATGTTAGGATCAGGCAACTTATACTTAAAATTTTAGGATTATACGACACACACACATTGTGAAGTGCGTATCGACTTAGCTTTCTAAAAGAAAACGACACGCTCATTACTGTCGGAAAAAGCACTAAATTATTCTCAGTGAGATAAACTGCTGATGGTTTTGAGAAATATCCCCTCCTTTCTGTTCGTAAGCAAAACTTTCGTTTCCTATCCCTTTTATAGCAATCTGCGAGCCGTACGATGACTACTCACCTATATTTTGATGCCATACGCTCAATACGTTATACGATATTACGTACCTATATTTTGAGCGAGCTCTTTCTCCTCACGGTTGCCTTCCGGCTCGACTAGACCAAGCAAAGGAACGAAAAGGCGCAACGAAAAAATCGATTTCGTCTCATCATACAATTCCTCCCTTTCACCGTTCGATCCAATTGTGAAGAATATGTAGTCCGATGCACTTAGCAACAGCTCGAATAAAGGCAATCTTAAGAAAGAGAACATTATTAGACACCAGATAGTCAGTAGCTGGTGTTTGTAGTAGGAAATTACTGTGAATAAGCGTGAAACATATTAGGGATGATGAAATGAAGGTGCGCTACCTCCCTAAGGCATGATGAAGATTGCTCGGTGCGCATATGAACGGAAAGGCAACAGCGGACATGGTCTATCTGATACACCGTATGCCCTATGCGTTGTATCGCAAAATTATTGCCCAACCGGCACGCAATATAATGATTCGTGTGCTTTAAGATGCACCGCTCAGCTATGAAAGCATTTCAAACAAAGAATTATGTACATGAACACATATTCGCCTTATTCCTCTTAACAGAACAGAAGCTCTTAGAGCTTCGCATGAACTTTTTCTTTATTTTCCTCCCTTGTCCTCCTCCATCCCCACCCCCCAGCCAGTCCTCACCCCCAACTCCCCCTTACAAAAACATTTTGGTACATCAGTGCATGTCAAACCAACCTCAAACGATTACACGCACACCTTTACTGTTCTAAACGCTACAGCTACTGTGACACTTCAACAATTTCATTGATCATGCTTCGCGCTCTTCATAATCATTCAGGAAAGTAGGTGTCACTATGCTTAAACCTTAGGTTACCTCAGCTAATCGGAATGTTGTGGGAAAACAAGAAAGCTTTCCAAAACTTTTAAAAATCACCTTTTCGCTTCACTGAAAACCTCTTGTTTGAGCAACGCGAGTGTGCTATCTGAGTGACAGCGTACGTTTATCAAAAACCCGTTCGGCATTAATAAATCCAAATCGGTGTGTTCACCAACTTCGAGTTGTCCGCATTCGAGAAGCGACCACACGTCTGGTGAGTCCTCCGAAGAAAGCACTCCACCACTCGCCATTTCACATCCTTTGCGCCCTGTATTACTAGCCTGCTCTGAAACTCGATATATGTCGTTGAATCATACCTAAGACCTTCGCATATCGCAACAGCACCCCTTATACGCTTTCAAAATCTCAACTTTGTCAGCTTTTAGCTCGATAAGACACTACCGCATCCGTAGATGAAAGCGCGCTATACTTCGGTGCGCCACCTTAGCACATGTTCTCGCTCTCCCGGTGTTCTCATCCCTGTGTTGCACATGTGCAAGTAGGTCTATGCAATGATTTTTAGACGGATAGTCTAATGTTTATATGCCATTATCATTCGACTCCCTCTCCCGTTTTTACTTTCCTTCTTCCGTCCATAGAAGCATTCCCTCCCACCATATAATGATGCCAGATCATCCATTTGGTTGCAAACGTGGCGACCAAAGCGCATCCAGAAATCGATTCGAAATAAACGATTAACGGAAATTAATTTGCTGAGTAATCTCGAGTGAAGCTTTTATCTGCATCTCTCCAGAGATAGCTCCTCCTGCAATGAATTCAGCTCACGCTTGAGATCTCGCGAAAAATACAACGTTTGCGGCTCTACTAGAGATAATAGGATATGTGCGTATGTGTAATATGTAACGCTGTCGCATCGATGAAACGCCCTCTTAAGAAGAAACTGAACAATTCGTCTCAAAAAATTCTTCAGCTTTCAGAACAGCCAGGATACAAAACAAAAAAAAGCAAAAATACAACAATAACGACAATGCACAGCGATGAAGCGTGAGAGGATGCCATTCGGTTCCATCATAGTCGAAGTGCCCCCTAAATTTTTCACCTTTCCTTTCTAGATGGTCCCAGGTTTTATACACCGTGCAACCAACTCAGTTCAAAATTGGTTTGAAATCCTTCTCAAACGATAAACAACCATTACGCGAACTTCATCACCATGCTTACATGACATCACATAGATAAACACCAGAATATGTAGGCATGTATGCATTGATCCGATATAACTTATAATATCAGAACTTTGCGCAATCACACAACCTCAGGCCTAACTGATCTTGTGATCTCGTTAAGTGCACAACACGCAATCAAGATCTGGCGCTATGCGAAAAGTGAAAGGTCGCCTTTTCTTCCACAAATTTTTCTGCACTGGTTGCACTTGGAAAGACCACGATCAAGCTTTTATAGATAGAGCAGCGCCAGTGAGGAAAAAAATCCATCAAAGGAAACCCTTTTATAAGAATTCCACGTTTTGACATAACACAAAGTAAGCGCTCACAAGTTGATATTCGTACGGCTAGTGATACGTGAAAAACCGCCAGGCAGTAAACATAAAAAAGATCATCCCCATACCCGATACAGAGTTCGCAATGCTGAAAACCTCTAAACAACAACGTTGCGATAAGCAAGCACAATACATTTACGTAGGGAAGAAACTTGTTTTATAAGTGAACCACATGCAAATATCCGTCCGTACTCGTAAGCTTAACGCTTTGACGTTTGTTAGAAAAAATTGTAACATTTGTTATGCTCGAGATAAAGCGCATCCGCTCTTAAATAGTTTAGAAGCGCATGAACTGGAAAATGACCGATTAGATTGTTTGAATAGTCGTTTAGTTTTTAGCTATCCCTTCTCCCAAAACAACTCTCCTATCCCAATGCCACAATTTGCCAAAAAGCTCGAATTCTTATCTATAATTTACAGCTTCTTTGACAATTATAAGTTCCAATTGATAAACGAATGATAACGACAGATAACATAATGCACGAGCTGAAATGATATTTATTAACTGACGCAGATGTTAATTGAACAGGAGAGAACAAATTTCAACCTCCACCCAACACTCGACGCGAAACGTGTAACACAGCAAATATACAGGCAGTCCTCGAGTTACGATGCATATGCATTACGACCACCTCATCGTAACTTCACCTTCGGCCCCTCATCTTTCCCATCCTTATTAATGACTTATCCGATCGCCTCCCATTTGACTGCAAATGCTTCCCATCTACCGACTATGATAAAGTTTTCACCACCACCGATAACCTTTAAGTTATTATAAGTTGTACCAGACATGTAAGCGGCTGCTTCCGCTGACCCCAGTAACAACAAGTCTCATCAGATTTGGCAGAACGAATCCCAAAAATCCCGTTCTAGTTAACGGCAGTGCAATTGCACCTAGCAATGCAGCTAAAAGATCTGGGCGCTACGATCAACATCAACCTCAAATTCCACGATCGCATTTCTAATACTGTAAAAACGCAAAATGCAAGGGCTTCTTCGCTCTGCGAGCATTCTCTTCCAGGGATATGGTTGTATGCATCATATTATTTACAATCTACATTCGTCCACTTCTCCAGCGCGCAAGCACAGTCTGGTCTTCATCCAATCCAAGCAAGATACTCACTATCTAAATTTGATTGAAGATGTTCAAAGACGCTTCACATTTCGATTATTCACAGGCATTATGCTCGATCAATTGTTACTCCTAACTATATGCAAAGAGTTATCGCTCTTGGCTTGCAGACGCTTGAGCTATGTCGTTTCTATGTTGACGTCTGTATGACGAATAATATAATTCATACAAACATTGACACCCTCCTTGATGAATTCTTCGAAGTGTACCCAAAAAATGGCCGCACTCGCTCAACATATTCCCTTAAGTTTATTGTCAAAAAGTGTAAATTGAACAAATTCAAGCACCTTTCTCCGAAAGAGTAATGAATGCATGGAACTCCACACCGGATGAAATCGCAAAAGATGAAACCATCACCGATATATTTAAAAACAAAATCACTTCGCTACACCATAATCACTCGGATTCGCACCTCGAATAAGAGAAACACTGCCTTTCTCCCCATCGCCATTCTCATTCAGCATGAATTCACGTTTACTGATGTGTTCACATATTGCCTTACTACGTCTTCCATGCATATAGCCCGCTTTACCGCTATTATTGTTATCTTCTATATTGTAAACATGAACTGTTTCGCAAAAGTAATTACCACGCTTCTCACTGTTCCTAATTTTGCTTTCCTTGTATACCTGTTTTCTTCCTCACTCGCTTCCCGCGGCTCATTCGCTGGGTTGTATGTTCGCCTTTGCGCATTAAGCCATTTATATTACGTGTTTCCTCCTTACGTACACGAATAAATTCAATCAACTTGGAAACACCCTAGGTCGGAAACTGGTCTGGAGTACCCATGAGTCTCACAGAATGTTGATCAGTATAGAGCAGTACGATGTACTGACATCTCACAAGACGACAGATGCATACATCCCAGCATCACTCTCAACGTATCGTACTGCTGTTACATTTTGCCTTCCATGTGGAACTAAAAAATATTTTTGCAATTTTGCCGGTATCGTATCGTCCTCGTAAGTCCGAAATATCGCAACTCGAACCATCGTAACTAGGGCAGCATCTCTGTATAACACGATAAAAGTTCTGCTGCTCAACAATTATCAATTACTGCGTTCAAAACGAGGAGTGTGCATACCATTCAATTCCTGGTTCAACTGGCGTCATAAATTTAAGCGAGGTCCGCTGCGTCTACGCGCTAATTGCAAAGTCCTTTGTAAGAGTCTGGGTCGAAGAAAGCAGCAAAATATAAGCGACCCTTTGAACGGGGACTTTTATCAAACCTTGCAGGACGTAGTTTAAAACTTGATATGAATATGCAATGAGCAGAGAGAACTCAGCTGAGAAGCGAAGAAAATAATACTAACGTATATAGGACATCTTGAGAAGGAAGAGATGCAATGTACGACAGCTGACATGATTAAGAAACGATCATAGGCCTAACTGCCATCATGAATTTTCGTCTTCACCCTTGATGCACTGTAATGACGAAAATTTGGTATGAGGTGCACCTACTTAGGCTTGGGGACATGCTCTGCGATGAAGAAATGAGTAAAAGGCCAAACGACATTGTCAAGAGAACAAACGAACATATATTTAGCGCAAGCGAGGAACCAGATTTCTGCGAGTTAGAACATACGCAGTTTCAAGAAAGAGGCACCCACCAAGCAAACAGCTTTGCATAAAAGGATGAAACAGCAACAGTAACCTTGCACCCCTTCAATCTCTGATTTGCAACAGTGGCTGTGAAGTGCAAAATGAGCACATCTAACTGGCTAACACGAAGGCACACTGCTATTTCATTTTTAAACGATCATAAGCTTTTAAACCGTTTCGCACGATATGGCATGCTGGACTCTGAATATTACACTGCCACCAATTCATTCCACATGTCACACAAGCGTACTTGGGCAACCCCCTGGATAATGTTCGTGCTTCGATTGCAGTTGATGGCCGTTTTTTCCTGACTGACCTGGGACCAACTGCATGTACTCCTTTGAAACTGGCTGCACTCCCTCTGTAAGTGGAGGTGTTTGATGTGCAACAGAAGAGAAGGGAAAGCAGCAACGGCTGCTCATACAGAAGTACAACGCAATACAGCACTACCTTCGCTGTTGCTGTTGCTGCGGCATCACACTGGCTGCCGTCCTCGCCGGCACATGTGTACCGGCGGGCAAGCTCGAAGCGGAAGTGGAACCAGCTTGAGATGCATTCTCAGCCGAAACTCCCCCTCTCGTCGGTCGCAACCCCTCGCCGTTGATGACGGCACGCACCAATTTCTGCGTGTCCTGGTTGTTGTATATTGGGACATCAACATGGGCATCCGCCTGACTTCGTGCGTTGTCAGCCAACGAGTTAAGTAATGATTCCAAATGCTTGTTCATTGCCGCTATTTGCTTGTTCACCTATAAGTTATGAACACTCCATTAACGTTATCGAAAAGGACAGGTGAATTTAAAGGCTGCGCGTTACCCACCAGTTTTTGCCTTAAAAAAAAATAACGCGAGGCAACCAGCAGTTTCAAAAGCAACTTTGTACAGTACATGAGGGGAGGAGGAGAAGTAAAGAAAATTGTGGAATGAGATAAAGCAGAAAATCTCAGAAAACATCAGCATCAACATTCAAGAATTCGGTGCATCTATCAATATTTAGTTGTTGACGTAGGTTTCTCGCTCCCATTTTTAATGTTTCTTAGTCTGTAGTATATTACATCAACAAGCCATTCCCATGCACCCTTGTCATTCTTCATATTGAAGCAAAATTACCAGTTTCTTTTTTTTCAAACTTATTCATCGATCACACTGCTCCTTAAAACTGTTCTGTGGGAACTAGCACTTGCCGAGTTTACACCGATGGCCGATCGCGATACGACGGTCCCACTAGCCAAAATGCTTTCAAATGAAAATTCCCATTAAGCAATACGAACCACACTGCTTCACCACGAACGTATATGAGCAACTCTCACCACTTCCTCACTTTGATAATTATAACATGTTTGGAGTTTTAACGACATTCTGCTTGGAGTAGCAACGGCCAAATGCAATATAAATGCCAAATCATTAGTACTGAAGAGACAAATAAACATAAAAAACCTGGTCACCTATGGTTTGAAGGAAAGAAAAAAGATCAAGAAATGGACCTTTCCTTCTTTTAAATAGAAGAAATGGATATGTGAATATTTTCCAGTTTCTGACCTCTCTTCGTGAAGTGCCCGGAGGAGAACGTACTTTAAAATGACATGAAAAGCAATCGACCCTTGGTTTGCTATGGTAGATGACTTTCCCACACATAGATCAAAAACAAGAAAAAAGTATAAAAAAGTAATGCTCAAACGACTGCACAGAAATACGAATAAAGTTCGGAAGGCGTGTGCGCACGCGCGGTGATGGTACGCTAAACCATTATATCATATGCTAACACATTCAAAAATTGTGTTGGGCATGTTATAGCGGTTATGGCGTTTATTACGATTACGGGCTCAGTGAGTCGAAACGTCCGCATGAACCCTTCTATAAGTGCCACCCCATTCTATGCAATTCAACGTTCACAACATTAACCATCAGATTTGTCCCACACCTTGAATACCTTGAACAGTCTGCGAAACAACAGTGCCGTCAAGGACGTTAATAAATTGATAGGATTGCCAGCGCCCTCAAGGTCATTTCATTACGCCTTTATTTCACTTAACCGATCGAACGAATAAATCTTCTGCGAAAAGTTCTGCACATTCGATCGATTAAGGGGACGAAAAAATTTAATATAGGAGAAATAAGCCCCGAATCCCTTCCAAGGACTCCCATCAGAGACGTTTCATAAATTATCCTTAAATCAGAAAAGGCACTTTTGTAATCCAATCAAATCCGTCAAGCGTTTAGTTGTTGCGACCGGCCAAATTATAAAATCAAGAGGACTGATTGTGTTGACAAACAAACGCAGTGAATGTGAAAACTTAAAATCTATTTATGATAGGATGCACAGTAACAGGTCGTGCAAAAAGTGACCTGGTCAAACGTGCGCGAGTTCTTTTCGTTATCCAACTGCATTTCATCGGCCTCTACCTCAGGGTTCGGTTTGGTGCGCAGATAATCCGGCGCCACATCATGATTCCAGCAATGAACACGGTTCTGAGTCGCCTGCTGCAAGTACAACTTATCTTGCACCTTTCCCATCATATCTTACGATGTTTGGCGCTTTGTGCTTTTAGAAGCACTGCAAATGAGTGAAGAACAATAAGAAGTCGACTTTTGGCCAAACTGGCAATCAATAAGCCGACTCCTATCACGCAGCCTTTGTTGAGATCAGAACCGACCCATGTTCAAAGAAGTCGAAGGGGGCGGGAGAATAAAGTGAATTGTAGGGATCCCGCTGCCTTGCATAGTGTTAGTTAAATAAATTCAAAAAAAGGAATAAATAAGAAAAGTCCTCAAAAGTTGAGGATTACCCGACCTGGACGATAATACGCTCACGATCGCAGACCTTTAACTCAAGGCAGCTATCCGCCCTCACAGCAAGATCGACCTTGGTTTAACAATATTGCTAGCTGCCAAACAAAGAAACAATGAACTGAGCATATTATATTATTTTTTTCAAATTTCCAAGTAGAAAAACAAGAACTGGAAATCTCATGCCCGCAGACGATGAAAAATGATATGCTAACCTGGAGATCGGGATCGATCTGGTTGGATAAAGTATGCGGAACAAGGAGATGCTTCCGAAGCAACTTCCCAAAATCCTCTATCCCCGATGGAAGTGCCGACTTCCTGAGCACAGTCTGCAGTTGTCCCATCGCACTCGCTAACGAAGAGAATTTATCAAGCATGTCTGGCCTGCAAACAGAGTCACGAAACCTTTCCAGCAGCTCGAAGAGGACGGCAAAGGAAACAGTGAGAAGCGCCAGATTAGCTGGCACTTATTTACATACTTACGCGTCAATGGGCGGCCGAATACGCACTGTTAAGCGCCGCAATTTGTTTTGCCAATCCTGCAGTTCAGGGTTCCATACTCACAAGGGTAGAAAAGCTGCCATGTTAGTAAATCTGTTGCAAAATGAATCTCGAAAAAAGATCCATGCTTGGAGCTCTTGTAAGCATCCGGATCAGCGGTCAATGGGTACATACCCTCATGCCCGCAGACGATGAAAAATGATATGCTAACCTGGAGATCGGGATCGATCTGGTTGGATAAAGTATGCGGAACAAGGAGATGCTTCCGAAGCAACTTCCCAAAATCCTCTATCCCCGATGGAAGTGCCGACTTCCTGAGCACAGTCTGCAGTTGTCCCATCGCACTCGCTAACGAAGAGAATTTATCAAGCATGTCTGGCCTGCAAACAGAGTCACGAAACCTTTCCAGCAGCTCGAAGAGGACGGCAAAGGAAACAGTGAGAAGCGCCAGATTAGCTGGCACTTATTTACATACTTACGCGTCAATGGGCGGCCGAATACGCACTGTTAAGCGCCGCAATTTGTTTTGCCAATCCTGCAGTTCAGGGTTCCATACTCACAAGGGTAGAAAAGCTGCCATGTTAGTAAATCTGTTGCAAAATGAATCTCGAAAAAAGATCCATGCTTGGAGCTCTTGTAAGCATCCGGATCAGCGGTCAATGGGTACATACCCTCATGCCCGCAGACGATGAAAAATGATATGCTAACCTGGAGATCGGGATCGATCTGGTTGGATAAAGTATGCGGAACAAGGAGATGCTTGGGGCGGGAGAATAAAGTGAATTGTAGGGATCCCGCTGCCTTGCATAGTGTTAGTTAAATAAATTCAAAAAAAGGAATAAATAAGAAAAGTCCTCAAAAGTTGAGGATTACCCGACCTGGACGATAATACGCTCACGATCGCAGACCTTTAACTCAAGGCAGCTATCCGCCCTCACAGCAAGATCGACCTTGGTTTAACAATATTGCTAGCTGCCAAACAAAGAAACAATGAACTGAGCATATTATATTATTTTTTTCAAATTTCCAAGTAGAAAAACAAGAACTGGAAATCTCATGCCCGCAGACGATGAAAAATGATATGCTAACCTGGAGATCGGGATCGATCTGGTTGGATAAAGTATGCGGAACAAGGAGATGCTTCCGAAGCAACTTCCCAAAATCCTCTATCCCCGATGGAAGTGCCGACTTCCTGAGCACAGTCTGCAGTTGTCCCATCGCACTCGCTAACGAAGAGAATTTATCAAGCATGTCTGGCCTGCAAACAGAGTCACGAAACCTTTCCAGCAGCTCGAAGAGGACGGCAAAGGAAACAGTGAGAAGCGCCAGATTAGCTGGCACTTATTTACATACTTACGCGTCAATGGGCGGCCGAATACGCACTGTTAAGCGCCGCAATTTGTTTTGCCAATCCTGCAGTTCAGGGTTCCATACTCACAAGGGTAGAAAAGCTGCCATGTTAGTAAATCTGTTGCAAAATGAATCTCGAAAAAAGATCCATGCTTGGAGCTCTTGTAAGCATCCGGATCAGCGGTCAATGGGTACATACCCTCATGCCCGCAGACGATGAAAAATGATATGCTAACCTGGAGATCGGGATCGATCTGGTTGAGTAAAGTATGCGGAACAAGGAGATGCTTCCGAAGCAACTTCCCAAAATCCTCTATCCCCGATGGAAGTGCCGACTTCCTGAGCACAGTCTGCAGTTGTCCCATCGCACTCGCTAACGAAGAGAATTTATCAAGCATGTCTGGCCTGCAAACAGAGTCACGAAACCTTTCCAGCAGCTCGAAGAGGACGGCAAAGGAAACAGTGAGAAGCGCCAGATTAGCTGGCACTTATTTACATACTTACGCGTCAATGGGCGGCCGAATACGCACTGTTAAGCGCCGCAATTTGTTTTGCCAATCCTGCAGTTCAGGGTTCCATACTCACAAGGGTAGAAAAGCTGCCATGTTAGTAAATCTGTTGCAAAATGAATCTCGAAAAAAGATCCATGCTTGGAGCTCTTGTAAGCATCCGGATCAGCGGTCAAT
Source organism: Toxocara canis (assembly GCA_000803305.1). Lineage (NCBI taxonomy): Eukaryota > Metazoa > Nematoda > Chromadorea > Rhabditida > Toxocaridae > Toxocara > Toxocara canis. The sequence continues at coordinate 226,854 of JPKZ01000997.1, forward strand.
GGGTACATACCATGGATAAAATGATTCAGACTGAGGACGCGCAATTAAAATGCATAGCCTGCACATACACAGAGTTCTAGATGAACATGCAACGAACATAGCAAAAGAATAGAAAATTGTAGGATCACAAAATTTACGCACTTCAAATTGTAAAAAAAGCAACGCTTTTTGAAGATTCGCCGACCGATCGCTCTTTTCTGGTTTTCTCGATATCTTACCAAATTTCTGCAGCTTGGCAAAAACAAAATTTTCACAAATTAATTTCACTTTTTTTGAAGCGGCTGAATGAAGAAACCTCTGCACACGCTTATGTTTGCAGTGAAAGGCGCGATCTATGAGATCAGCAAGCACATTCGAAATGCTTATGATCCATCCACAGCTTCTGTATTGTTTTCATCAGCCTGGGTATTTTAGTGACGAATATCAAGGCACTCCTACGCAATTAAAATAAGGTTATAAAGTTCGGTCTGAGCCCGTCATCCCTTCACACGCTTTCCACTGCCGCCACATTTAATTTTCAAACGGCGCGGCAAAGCTGCCTCTGGCTTTTATCAAAAGGCGACTGTAAAACGCCCTAATTTTGCTTTTATGATGAATACCAAGAGCGGCATACATATACATCTACAGTTATAAGGCTCATTGCCCTCATGTTCACAGAACAAACACAACTCTGTTATCAATAATACCGCTGTAATTAATTGATCACCACTGTTATTACTGATTATCATTTGTGCTCGACCAAAATAGCACCTCCTCCCTCCCTTCCACTAAGGCCGTCTTTCAAAATCACTTGAAAAATCCAGCCTCCCTCCAGACCGTTCAAGTCAGGCGGCATTCTTTTAAAAAAAGCACACAGTTTTGGTCCTCCGAAGCGCCCAATTGCGTCGTCATTAGTAAGCGGTGTGGGGGATGAGAAAGGAGAGAGAAACAACAACAAAAACAACGGCACGAAGCACGGTATCTGTGCTAACGTCTCCTTTCAGTTGCGCGCAAAAGTTCCAGATTTTAGAGTATTGCAGACATTAAAAAATGCAGAGGACGCCTTCTGCGAAGAGTGAAAAAGTCTCAGAAAGTACCGCGCAAGAATTTACGATTCCTCAGTCACAGGATGCCAAATAACTTCCAATTTTAAGTCTCAAAAATCCACGAAAAGCTGAAGAAGACGGAGGAGGAGATGGCCCTTTATGATCAAAACAGTTGTTATCAGTAAAAAACGCTTACCAAGGCACTTTGTGCTGCAAATCGAGCATGAACAGCAACTGCTCAATGTTACTTTTGACATCAACAGCCTTGCTCTCGATGTGTGCTACTGCTTGTGCAAACTTCTCCGGATCTTCCTGGTGACCGAACGCAGTGCTCACCTGCGCGTTCATCGCAAGAATACTCACCTTTGCCGCCTGCAAAACAACCACGTGCATACAACGATTAACGCATGCTAAAAATGAAGGAGGCGTTCGCTTACGCGAAGTCTGACGCTTCGATTTGTGCTGCAAATCGAGCATGAACAGCAACTGCTCAATGTTACTTTTGACATCAACAGCCTTGCTCTCGATGTGTGCTACTGCTTGTGCAAACTTCTCCGGATCTTCCTGGTGACCGAACGCAGTGCTCACCTGCGCGTTCATCGCAAGAATACTCACCTTTGCCGCCTGCAAAACAACCACGTGCATACAACGATTAACGCATGCTAAAAATGAAGGAGGCGTTCGCTTACGCGAAGTCTGACGCTTCGATTTGTGCTGCAAATCGAGCATGAACAGCAACTGCTCAATGTTACTTTTGACATCAACAGCCTTGCTCTCGATGTGTGCTACTGCTTGTGCAAACTTCTCCGGATCTTCCTGGTGACCGAACGCAGTGCTCACCTGCGCGTTCATCGCAAGAATACTCACCTTTGCCGCCTGCAAAACAACCACGTGCATACAACGATTAACGCATGCTAAAAATGAAGGAGGCGTTCGCTTACGCGAAGTCTGACGCTTCGATTTGTGCTGCAAATCGAGCATGAACAGCAACTGCTCAATGTTACTTTTGACATCAACAGCCTTGCTCTCGATGTGTGCTACTGCTTGTGCAAACTTCTCCGGATCTTCCTGGTGACCGAACGCAGTGCTCACCTGCGCGTTCATCGCAAGAATACTCACCTTTGCCGCCTGCAAAACAACCACGTGCATACAACGATTAACGCATGCTAAAAATGAAGGAGGCGTTCGCTTACGCGAAGTCTGACGCTTCGATTTGTGCTGCAAATCGAGCATGAACAGCAACTGCTCAATGTTACTTTTGACATCAACAGCCTTGCTCTCGATGTGTGCTACTGCTTGTGCAAACTTCTCCGGATCTTCCTGGTGACCGAACGCAGTGCTCACCTGCGCGTTCATCGCAAGAATACTCACCTTTGCCGCCTGCAAAACAACCACGTGCATACAACGATTAACGCATGCTAAAAATGAAGGAGGCGTTCGCTTACGCGAAGTCTGACGCTTCGATTTGTGCTGCAAATCGAGCATGAACAGCAACTGCTCAATGTTACTTTTGACATCAACAGCCTTGCTCTCGATGTGTGCTACTGCTTGTGCAAACTTCTCCGGATCTTCCTGGTGACCGAACGCAGTGCTCACCTGCGCGTTCATCGCAAGAATACTCACCTTTGCCGCCTGCAAAACAACCACGTGCATACAACGATTAACGCATGCTAAAAATGAAGGAGGCGTTCGCTTACGCGAAGTCTGACGCTTCGATTTGTGCTGCAAATCGAGCATGAACAGCAACTGCTCAATGTTACTTTTGACATCAACAGCCTTGCTCTCGATGTGTGCTACTGCTTGTGCAAACTTCTCCGGATCTTCCTGGTGACCGAACGCAGTGCTCACCTGCGCGTTCATCGCAAGAATACTCACCTTTGCCGCCTGCAAAACAACCACGTGCATACAACGATTAACGCATGCTAAAAATGAAGGAGGCGTTCGCTTACGCGAAGTCTGACGCTTCGATTTGTGCTGCAAATCGAGCATGAACAGCAACTGCTCAATGTTACTTTTGACATCAACAGCCTTGCTCTCGATGTGTGCTACTGCTTGTGCAAACTTCTCCGGATCTTCCTGGTGACCGAACGCAGTGCTCACCTGCGCGTTCATCGCAAGAATACTCACCTTTGCCGCCTGCAAAACAACCACGTGCATACAACGATTAACGCATGCTAAAAATGAAGGAGGCGTTCGCTTACGCGAAGTCTGACGCTTCGATTTGTGCTGCAAATCGAGCATGAACAGCAACTGCTCAATGTTACTTTTGACATCAACAGCCTTGCTCTCGATGTGTGCTACTGCTTGTGCAAACTTCTCCGGATCTTCCTGGTGACCGAACGCAGTGCTCACCTGCGCGTTCATCGCAAGAATACTCACCTTTGCCGCCTGCAAAACAACCACGTGCATACAACGATTAACGCATGCTAAAAATGAAGGAGGCGTTCGCTTACGCGAAGTCTGACGCTTCGATTTGTGCTGCAAATCGAGCATGAACAGCAACTGCTCAATGTTACTTTTGACATCAACAGCCTTGCTCTCGATGTGTGCTACTGCTTGTGCAAACTTCTCCGGATCTTCCTGGTGACCGAACGCAGTGCTCACCTGCGCGTTCATCGCAAGAATACTCACCTTTGCCGCCTGCAAAACAACCACGTGCATACAACGATTAACGCATGCTAAAAATGAAGGAGGCGTTCGCTTACGCGAAGTCTGACGCTTCGATTTGTGCTGCAAATCGAGCATGAACAGCAACTGCTCAATGTTACTTTTGACATCAACAGCCTTGCTCTCGATGTGTGCTACTGCTTGTGCAAACTTCTCCGGATCTTCCTGGTGACCGAACGCAGTGCTCACCTGCGCGTTCATCGCAAGAATACTCACCTTTGCCGCCTGCAAAACAACCACGTGCATACAACGATTAACGCATGCTAAAAATGAAGGAGGCGTTCGCTTACGCGAAGTCTGACGCTTCGATTTGTGCTGCAAATCGAGCATGAACAGCAACTGCTCAATGTTACTTTTGACATCAACAGCCTTGCTCTCGATGTGTGCTACTGCTTGTGCAAACTTCTCCGGATCTTCCTGGTGACCGAACGCAGTGCTCACCTGCGCGTTCATCGCAAGAATACTCACCTTTGCCGCCTGCAAAACAACCACGTGCATACAACGATTAACGCATGCTAAAAATGAAGGAGGCGTTCGCTTACGCGAAGTCTGACGCTTCGATTTGTGCTGCAAATCGAGCATGAACAGCAACTGCTCAATGTTACTTTTGACATCAACAGCCTTGCTCTCGATGTGTGCTACTGCTTGTGCAAACTTCTCCGGATCTTCCTGGTGACCGAACGCAGTGCTCACCTGCGCGTTCATCGCAAGAATACTCACCTTTGCCGCCTGCAAAACAACCACGTGCATACAACGATTAACGCATGCTAAAAATGAAGGAGGCGTTCGCTTACGCGAAGTCTGACGCTTCGATTTGTGCTGCAAATCGAGCATGAACAGCAACTGCTCAATGTTACTTTTGACATCAACAGCCTTGCTCTCGATGTGTGCTACTGCTTGTGCAAACTTCTCCGGATCTTCCTGGTGACCGAACGCAGTGCTCACCTGCGCGTTCATCGCAAGAATACTCACCTTTGCCGCCTGCAAAACAACCACGTGCATACAACGATTAACGCATGCTAAAAATGAAGGAGGCGTTCGCTTACGCGAAGTCTGACGCTTCGATTTGTGCTGCAAATCGAGCATGAACAGCAACTGCTCAATGTTACTTTTGACATCAACAGCCTTGCTCTCGATGTGTGCTACTGCTTGTGCAAACTTCTCCGGATCTTCCTGGTGACCGAACGCAGTGCTCACCTGCGCGTTCATCGCAAGAATACTCACCTTTGCCGCCTGCAAAACAACCACGTGCATACAACGATTAACGCATGCTAAAAATGAAGGAGGCGTTCGCTTACGCGAAGTCTGACGCTTCGATTTTTGAAGTCGTAAAGGGGCAAACTGATAAAACGATATTTTACAACTTCCAATTCCTCTTCCCCCTCCCCTCCCCCCAAAATGCCACACCTACATTTACAGCCTCAGTCCACCCAGTTACTCTTCGAATACTTCGAATTCTTCGAACACCTGAACTGATCATCTGAAAGCCTTTAAGCTGCGGGGACGCACTACGTGGAACGATCGAGTTAAACTCGTATAATGTTATACAAGGCATCGATATCAAGTGCAGCGCTCTAAGTGCGGACAAGAACAGCTATTGTTACTGGCATCACTGTTCCTCTTCCCCCCCCTCCCCCCAAAATGCCACACCTACATTTACAGCCTCAGTCCACCCAGTTACTCTTCGAATACTTCGAATTCTTCGAACACCTGAACTGATCATCTGAAAGCCTTTAAGCTGCGGGGACGCACTACGTGGAACGATCGAGTTAAACTCGTATAATGTTATACAAGGCATCGATATCAAGTGCAGCGCTCTAAGTGCGGACAAGAACAGCTATTGTTACTGGCATCACTTAGTGAGACTGATTAAACAGTCGTTACGCAGACGAATTAGAGGACCGAAAATAGCAGTGAGGATCTGTACCAATACGATATCGACGTTCGAGAACCTTGCATAGTATTACCTACATGGTAAAATCGTTTAGCAAAGAACAGCAGTCAAAAGTATGGGTTTCAGAGACAAGCAAGTGAGAAACTAAAGCATAAAGTACGAAGGGGAGGATGGTTCATATAGTGTTCAAAAGACCACATCAAAAAGAGCTCTCAAGTCTACTGAATTGAGGCGACTCTCGTGTATCGGGACGCTTTGCGCTTCAACTCTATTTTGAGCGGGGCTGTTCCAATGATTATATAACTCTTTAGGCTCCAGATGCAGGTTATGGGTTCGACGGTCTTGTTCCTTAGTAAACGCGAAAATGACTCCATATGGTGCACTCGGAAACCGTTTTACGATTTTACGACAAAGGGCCAATCAAATTTCACCCTTATGTATTCCATGGTTTCACGATTGGAAACTTTTAATCGAGTACAACAGTCGGGTAAGAAGGGTCCAGGGAACAATTTCCGAAACGCCACACGAGTAAAACGTTCTTCGACCTCCTCAACAACCTTCCCGTTCGCAATAAGATGAGAGGACCATAACTGCGTGCAGTATTCTACGATTGGTGGACAGTAAACGACGTATGCCTTACGGTAGTGCTTTAAAACACTTACATTTTACGTCGAAAGCAATCTGTGAGAACTGCAAATTTCAGCGTAAATTGGAACGGTTGTTTACACCAAGATCACGGACCCCGTTATCAGCAGGTAATAAAACCGAACCACCTAACCTTAAAGAGCGCTCATGTACAAAACTTACATGGGATAATTCTTCATGAGATATGTTTAACTGCCACAGTTCTAACCCCTCACTGCATTTATCACGATCACCTTGGATGGCATGGAAATCGATGGCAGGTTCATGCAAAGGTCGACAGATTTTCGATCATCAGGAACAACCCATACTCACTCTAGATGTTGATCGAAACATCGTTTATATAGACCAAAAAGTGAAGCGGTTCTAGAACGCTCCCCTGAAGAACTCCTCTGATGATTTCATGTGAGCCAGATTACCCGTGAGCTCCTAATTTGTGCAAGGACTTCTTCTGGCACATAACACCAACAGTCTTGCAACGTCAACATACACTAACTCAGTCTCGCTTTTTTGATTTAGAGCAGTTATCCAGTCATTCGCAGATGAAATTAGCTGCAACAATGCAGATCGACTGGGCAAAAAATCACTTCATGTTGAGCCAAAATAGTGGACGGTACATTAGGTATAAGAGCACCCAACCCTTCATAACGATTTCATTAGCGACACATGCCCAGCATTCATCCTGACCTCCTAAGAAAAAAATGAGTCAGGATGATCCGAAAAGCCAAATTCTTTGAAATATTTCATATCTCCGGCACGTTGTTTTTCTGTCCATTCCTCCACCCTCTACTTAACATTTCGAGCATACACTTCAGAAAACACATTCCTATACCGCATAACATCCAGTCGTTCATCTTCCAAGATTGCCCTAGGAAACTGAACAATCAGAATATGAATCTACAGCGCAAGTGAAAGTAGAATAAAGTAACTTTTCCTCCCATATCGAGTTTATTTTTACACACAGCTTTTTTTCATGACCACCGAAAGCTTCTAATATTTAGCCAACACTCGATGGCGAAGAAAACGTCGGTGAAGCGAGGGGCAACATGAATGTTCTCAAAACCGACCGACTCCTTATATGATCCTAAAATAATGCAGCCGCGAAATTGAAGAACAAACAATGCCCCTGCTAAAGCTATTTTGAGCAGAGATGTCGATCCTTCATTGGACGTAACATCACGCGCCGATCGGATCGATCAGATCAATCGACGTCGGTGAAGCGAGGGGCAACATGAATGTTCTCAAAACCCACCGACTCCTTATATGATCCTAAAATAATGCAGCCGCGAAATTGAAGAACAAACAATGCCCCTGCTAAAGCTATTTTGAGCAGAGATGTCGATCCTTCATTGGACGTAACATCACGCGCCGATCGGATCGATCAGATCAATCGAATCACCCAGTGAAGCAAAACGCTTCCAAAAAGGTTAAAGAAGAAACGATATTATTACAGAAGCACACTGCACGACATTACAGTCACTTTAAAGATGATACCTCTTTATTGACAGTATGTTAAAAAAAAAGAAGAAAAATATACAATAGTGCGGAAGTTGGCAATTCTTCTGAACTCTTTACAAGTCTGAGGTTACGTAACAACGTGCTCATCAAAACTCATTTAGAAACAACACAATGCAAATTTCTCATCCACCTGCTGTGATCAATTCCCCTTGTCTTCATCATGGTGCTGTACAACGACGGTTAAGCTGAGAATATTTTAAAAAGCCACCTGCTTGGCTGGAGTCGAGCTCATCCATTTTCGGCGCTTAACGCCTAGAAATTTCGATCCAAAATGGCAACCTCCCCCTCCCCTATTTTGGCCAGACTACATAAAAATTAAAGCCTTCTTTACCTGGTTTTCTGCTCCAACTATGATGATGGGTAACAATGTCCGCGTAGTCAACAAAGAATATTAGAATGTTGTTAGGAAAAAAAGTGTCATAAAAAAGATCGCTGATAATGCCATCTCAGATTCCGCATTATCCGCGATAAATGCTCTTCCCGACAGGATTTCTCCCTGAAGAGTTCTCCTGCAGCATATCTTAAACAAAGATTTCCTCCCATAAAAACGCTACAAGTTGCCAGCAGAAAGAAACAACCAAGGAGAAGCAGTAAAACTAGTGCAACCGCTTTGACCCCACCATCAAATATCCTCTCCACAAAGCTGTCGACAAGGATTAATTTCAGCTAACATCACATAGTCACTCAAGCAATACGACACAGCCCTAATCGTGTGTGCGATATTGTAACGGTGCCTACATTTCACCTGTCACTATTTTCAGCATAACGGAAGTGCGTTTGATCCTGAGATCATCCCAGGATAGAACACATTAAAGGCAAGAAAAAGCAATTATAGCCGACCGAGAAAACGTCTTTTGATGTGCACTACATGAATGCTACTGTAGAACTCCTTATCGCTGGACAGACTATTCTTGCGTTCCCGGGCGAACCAGAAAATAAAGTGTGATTCCTCCCCTCTCACCCCCCCCCCTCTTCCCTCCTCTCAACACATACGAAAAGTACCTCAACGACGCGAGCCAAAAAAAAAACCCGAAGAAACCGTGTACAATGAGGAGAACGTGGTCTGCACAAAGCGAATGCATCATTAAAGGCGCATACGACCTCAGGGGGTGATCGACGCTTGCTTGCGAAGGAGCGAATATATCTGCTCTTTGATCCATTCCTTGTTATGTGCGGTATAGGCCTCGAGATCACTCTGCCAGACAAGACAAGAGAGATCTGCTAAGCGATCGATGAAGTCGAAAAGATTCTGAACATCATAAGTGATTGATGCCGAATCCGGATTCAGCTTTTTCAGATTCTCTTCGAATATCGTACAAACACCTGCAAGTTGTGGTCACTTAACCAATTAGGTTACCATGTTAAGCAAGAAGTACCATGCAGCAACATTTATAGGTTTTATCACCACTGATTTTTTATATTTATACATTTTCATTATTTCTGTTTATACACACCGATATTTTATTATTTTATACAATTTTTACACCTTTTAAAGACAGTTCTTCTCATATCTGCACTTATAACTCAGGAAGGGATGTATTCTGTGCAATGCGCAAGAAGCTTTTTCACAGTAGACGTTCTGTCTTTAATAAATCCCCCTCGCCCCCCTTCTCGAAATATTACTCCGCTCTGAAAGTATTAAAGACCACTAACGATTTTCACGCTGAAAGCGTCATTCAGCAAAGTCCGCAGAAACGTCTGCTTCCTCTGATAAACCCTAGCCCCTCTACAAATTGCGAACATCATAGCCTCCGAAAGCTTTATTCGAGATAATAAGACACATGCAAGTCTTGATGCTTATGCTACTCAATCGGCGTTGCTCGAGACTTATTCGATGTTCCAGCATGTTTATGCCATCTGGAGTAGGCACTGCGGCTCTCTCTTTCTCGCCTCCCATCGTATGATGAATATCCGTATAAGCTAGATTGCAGTTGCGAACGTATATGTCGAGGGGAGATGGTCTAATAAGTTTATGCTGACGTTTCGGCTCGCTGGCGTTTTTTCCACAAACCTCTTTCAATAGAGCATTCTCCAACTCTTTGTTGTTGTTGCGCATTGTCCTCTCCACCTCAATAGCGACATGATTCGCGATTTGTGCGTCCCGCCGGTGAGCATCTTCAGCGGACGTTGTCAGTCCCCCCGTTGGACGATGTCTGGCATGTATTTGTTTCCAGAAATCTTCTTTCAACGGCGTTGGTCGCATTTTGTTAGGGCGCAAATATTTTCGTTCCATTTTGCACTCTCTAAATGAACGCCTAACATTCATCAACAGATCATTCGCTATGCCGTACACTTCCAATAACAGACCTGTACTTTACCAGCATATGGTAGTGCTTGCCGGCTTATGAAGTACTGAGCCCATTGCATTGCTTATACGAGTACTTACCTAGCGTACGAAACGATAACGCGCTTTAGCCACATAACCGTTTTCAAAAAAATGCCTGTAAAATATGAAAACAAATTTTAACAGACTCGACCGCTCATATGAAACTTCCACTACAAAATTCTTTATTTGCACAACCTCGTGAGCGGAAAAAGTGGCCCAGTCGGTTGCGAAATGGCAAATTCTCTGGCAGCTTTATGAGCGCAAAACTTCTCTAATTTATTAAAACGATGTGAAACTGAGTGCCGAAGGGCAGATTGAGACGTATAGCAAACGTGCCAAATTCCGTAATAGCAGTCCCAGCATTTCCAATGTCGAAATTACGAGAGGGCGGTCGGCTGAGGGAAATGCGCATGAGCGAGCAGATGCGATACCGCCATCGTGCGCTTTATGAACGCAAATTTGCCGGAGCTCATTTAAAAACGAAAAAACATATGGAAACAGAGATCAAAACAGCGGAAGTATGGACTCCATACTGGAACAAACAACAGTCGTCAACTAAAGGAATCGAGGCAGCTCATAAACATGCGAAAATATAAAAACATTTGCCAACAACACAACGCTATGTTTCGAAAACGCCTATTCGCCCACATAAAGTATCCCCTCAAAAAGCTGTGCATAGCGTTGAAACTAGCGGTTTTCGATTGTTCCTGGGTGGGGTAGG
>JPKZ01000997.1:268460-278821 GCA_000803305.1 Toxocara canis
ATATAGGAAATGTTACTTTTTGAAGTTGTTTAGGAAAGCTGGTTTAGAGCTGTCTAGAAAAAAAGCTTGATGATCAGAGTTCACATCAAACGGAGGTTTGTTATGCGATCGTCGTCCACTCTGCCATTTTTATTGCTGCAGCACTTTACTCCATTCTGTCCTCTCCATCTTATCATTCGTTATTTTCAAATCCTCTTCCTGGCCACGATACTATTGCGATATTTGTCCGCCTCCGTTTCCGTCTCCGTACCGCAGTTGATGAACAGAAATATAAAGCATGGCAGGGGGTTGTGACTGCATGTCAAATTCGTCCGTTGGACCAATCGTTTTCGCGGATGGTTTATCTGCCATTCGAAGACTGCTCGTATAAATCCTAAGCTAAAAATTCGATCTTGCTCGCTTTTTTTCATACGGCGTACAACCGAACCGGTTATTAAATTAGTGGTCGAAAAATCGATCTGTTGGCGGTAGTGTTGTCTATCCGTAAGCGGAACTCGCTACGTGCGGCTCTAGACAGCGTTGCACAACGAACGCGTTTGTATCGGGCGGTCTGTGCTCGATAAGTTGGGTGCCTGAGCACTTGCTTGTAAAAGTGAGCAAAATTCATTGGGGGGTAGGAGCGAACGAAGCGCCGCATCCCTTGATGCCACTTTTGTGTTTATTACTTAATATATTGTGCGCGTTTTCCTGTCCCTCTTGTTTCTTCGCAAGAGCAGTAGAGGAACTAATCATGAGTGAATGAGCAATGTCGCAAATGACTTTGCATGAGCTCCTCATAGTTCTTTCACCGATGTCCACCATTTGAGCACAGTTTTCAGCTGAAATACCCAACCATCTGAAAAGATTAAGCTGAGAATGATGCGCAGCGAGCTCAGTCCTAACTTTCTAAAAAGGACTAACAATATCTAACAGCAGTGAGCATAAAGCCAGTATTGAGGCGGTTTTTCATTGTAAGCGGCTAATTGTCACAACTAATTATGGCAAATAGCCGCGAAATGCAGCATGATTTTGATACAAAACAGTTTTATTATAAGTTTATGCAGTGAGTGAAAATTACGCATTGCTGCCTCACCAGTGTATTCGCTAAAGTGAAAGGCAAACGTTGCGGCTTCAAAGCGCTCACTATTATCTGTTTTTATTTCCGAACGTACACTTGTCTCAGTTCAATGCGACATCTTTTCACCGTCTTCCCTGTGCGTACTGTATACCCTTGAAATCACACCCGCTAACTTTAAGATTCCAGCCAAGCGGAGAAGGAAATAAATTCAAAAGGGGGGAGGGGGAAGGGGATCATGGGAACCGTCATCTTCACGAAAGGGAATCAGTTTAATGATGGGACGCTTCGATAGGATGCTTAACTAGAGCGTATGTGGTATTCCATAGGATGCCAGTTTTAGCAGTAATTGAAAAACTTATAGCAGAATTCGAATTCAGTTGCATTGTTCCATAAACTAGATTTGTCGACTAGAAGAAGAAGAAGAAGAAGAAAAATGGTCTTTATTCGCATGAATAAAGAAAACTGCACTTGGCAGTAAGGCAGTAAGATATATAACAAAACGGTACTTATACGAAGTGCATTTGTATCGGTACATTTGTTGTTGCAAATGCTAAATAAATATTTTACCATTTGCAACAATGTATTGCATTGACCTGTTGGCGCGCGATCTAATCACTCCTTTTTGTTTTGCTCGAGCGAGTGCATCTCGCATAGGATGGGGGGGGTGCCTTTTACTGCATCGAACATCCTCTATCGATTAACCGTGGTGTGTCTCACAGATACACACGCGCACCCACACGTACGCACACATACACAAAGCACAAAAACGGATGTGCACACAAATATGCACTCCCGTCTCTGTAGTTTTGCTCATCCGCTTCATAAATAACTTGAATGAGTTAAGTATCGACACTGTCGTTCGTTCAATGCTGGAAAAGCAATATGCAGCATAGGTGTGTTGAAAGAGGGAAATGGGGAATTGTTGACCCACTAAAAAAATTTCTTAAGGGCCTTCGTGTAGATCCTCAACTGGAACATGAAGCTTTCGAGAAACTCCGCTTGTGGTTCCCTAGTTTACTTTTATCTTCCGTCTATGCCCAAAATCCGCCTTTTTATGCAAAACTAGTCCGTCAGTGCGGGCAAATCTACGGGTAAGCGGCGTTAAAAATATCCTCTAACAGTAGTATTCGTTTTCTCGTTCGTTCGTACGTCGTTGTCTTTTACACGTTTTTCACATCGAATTCGTGTTAAAGATGCGCACATATGCAGAAGCTTGACAGTATTAATATCGTTTTTTAACAATATCAGTGCTGTTCAATACTATTAATTTCTGCTAATTAATTAAATACTAATTAATTACTATTAATTCTTAACAGTATTAATACCCTTCTTTCGCATAATGAATAGAACTGGTGCCACTTTATCTGCCATCTGCGCGTCACCTTCAAGCACAATTTTCAGCGGACACAAATAGTAGTTGAGCAGAAAATTGTTGCTTTATTTCAAGTAGGAAAAGTGACGGGAAGTGGACTTGTGGTATAGCTAAATGTGAAAGTAATACACGAACTAGTGACAACGACAATAAGGTGATTTCTTAAAAGTGCACACATTATGTTGACTGAAGGGGGGTGGGGTGGGCAGAGGGTATTTGTTGTAGAGGGCGCACATCGCAAGTAGACCGTGCTCGAAAAGATGTGCAGCAGGTGCTCGTCCAATTCACATTGTGTATAAAACAGAGCACGCTCGTTACGGTCACTCCTTAGCGGCAATCATCGAAATGTTGAAGGTATCTTTGTTGAGCAACGATCGTATATGGCATTGGTAATGCCCATCTGTTTGGTTTTGTGCACCCCCGATATGTCTATATGAATGGGAGGTTGACAGGGGAATAAAATTAAGCGAAACATGCGTGAGAGTTCAGGTCAACGTTCAGAGTTCAGAATTCTGATTGGGGGTTCACGTCAGCTGATTCACTTTTTCATCGATTAGGGTTGTTTTGTTTAATCGTGAGCATGCGCGAATAAGTCATCATGTGCTGAGCGAGACTGTAACAGACCGTTATCGATTGGTGGCAAAGATGCTAAGAGCTGGGCACTCGCAGTCAACGGAATGCTTACTCGTAAAAAGGTGACGACCGTAACTGACATCACTAGCATGCCCAATTTCTGCATTTTATCGACAAGCTTATTAAAACTTCATGGTAGTCTTCCAAATCAGGCAAAGAAGAGAGGGGGTAGGGGGAGGGGAGGGGTTGAGGACGGAACAGAGTTTTGGTGATGGAACTCTACTTACACCATTCTTGTTTCGTTCGGAGGATGTAGTGATGGACGGGCGCATTACTTTCCAGGTTTGAGCGTGCTTTGCATGCTTATGATGAGGTGTAGCACGCTCGTGTTTATGATGAGATGTATATTCAAGGGGGCGAGCGGTTTAGGTGGTGGACGCTTGGGCTATCATTTCTGGGGTATTTGGAAGTTCAAGAAAGTAGAACAATGTTCGGAATGCTGTTCTGCGGCTGATTCACGACTCGCGTATTATTTAAAACGCGCATGTGCTGCCTACTCTTCATCCCGTTTGTTTAAAGCTGAAATATCAAATTCGCGGAACTTTTTTTCTCTCCTGTAGTTGTTTATCGATATGCCAACTCGTTCAGTACCTTCTTAAATCGTTGCATATACATGCTGTCTTATCATCGTTCGCCTTGGTCAGTTCCTGTTTTGCGAAGCGAATTATGTCAACGTCATATGTGTTCGCATTTGCATATGTGTCGGTTCTGTCGGGTAGTTTCGGCTCGGGGACGGTGGAATACGAATTTGATAGGTTTAACGTACATCCTGAAGTTTTATAGGTCCTGAAATTTGATCGGTTGTATTCTGAAGTACGCATTTTCTTACAAATTCGCCGATCATGGGGAGTACTGCCTACACTCTGATAGCACTAGATAATTTGTATGCACTACTGCAGCCAGTCAAGTTGAATTTTGGGGCGGTCGGGTCGTAGAACAGTCAAGAATTTGTGCAGTGTTCGCGTAATATGCGATTTGGCAGCATGCAGTTAACCAGCCAGTTTTAAAAGTGCTTGCAGCTGGTGTAAATTTGAATTTCGACTGCCCCTACCGCCTGTATTTTTAATTTTATTATGCATTTTTTCTTGTTTTGTGTAGCATTCGATGAAGCTGGTTGCTTTAGCGGATGGAGTTGCTAAGTCACCTTTTCTTTGATTTTAAGATCTGAGGTACGCCATAGCAGTGCGCTAAATTCGAGCACCAGTAATGAACAATGCGAGAAAAGTTTTGCTTTATTTTCATAAGTGCTGCCAGTTTATCAAAAGAACTTCAAAATTGGAGGAAAGAATTTATGAGGGAAATTTCAGTCTGGTAGATTATCGTATTCACTTGAGCTGAGGCTCGCCTCACCCCCCCTCCCCCCATTACATTCCCCGTTGGGTGTAAGTTCATCTGAAGGGAGTTCTTCGTGTTTTCTGCAGCTACCGAGTGTGCCCACATAAATAAGTGAAGTATGCCGAAGGGATTCGTACAAATGTGCCTTTTGCATATCGCTGCGTTCAGTCTCATGAATAAATCGTGACACTGGCTCTCTTTCGTTTATAATACAACCGAATCGTCTATCGTTGGACCACTGAAAATTGTTTATGTACAGTTTTAAAAATTTGCATTTGCACATGCGTTTATTTGCCTGTTCGCTTTCTACCTTTGCACACTGCAGCTGGTGAACTGCACTGGAACTAGAGCTACGCGATACGGCGGATATCATGATTGCATATGCCGATCGTCGATGATACGTTTCAATTTAGACAAGTACGCGCACTTAAGGAGACCTAAAATTTTGCTTATTCACGAATGTCGTTTTAGAACCAATCGACTTGCAAAACACACGGGACACAAAGCAGCTGTTTAACAGTAAATTTGAGCGATCTCCAGGTTGTGATGTTTGTTTGTTGATCGCCGTACATTTGTGGCTTGTGGACTCGAATTACGAAACGAACAGTGACACGCTTGCATGCATAAAATCGCAAGCGTGACAGCTAGCAGCACAACGCCGTTTTACTTAGAAATGCGGTTTTTGTTACTCTTTTATTAATAGAGAGCTTTTATAGCACTGTTCAGATCACGTGAAATATAAATATATGCTTTACAATGCGTTAGCAATTTGTGAAAGCAGTTGTTTTGATGGATGTAATTGCTAAGACGTGCATCGTGTGTGCCCCTGACACGCAAGCTCGCTTATCCCAATCATTTCTACGTTTATAGTGAGCCGACTGGTTGGTTGCGTGATGCATATGTCTTTTTGAATAGCTTTCGGTGTTTGCAATTACTTCCGGGATGAGTGAAACGACTAGACATAGGAAGGGTATGGGTTACCCAAGGTGTAGGTAGTACAGGCTAAGTTTCAGTGGTTGCCGAGTCGAAGGCACCGGACGGACGAAGAAACGTGCATAGATGCATACGCTCAAGCACGATTTGGCCATGGCATGGTTTAGATGCCCAAGTTTACGAAGGCGCATAAAGAGTAAAGTAAACTAAGCGAAAGCTGGCTTTTTGTGCGAGCCGTTTGCTCGCCGCGGTATAAGAAAGAGCCCATGAAATCAATCAGTTTTGCAAAAAAATTTTTTAGCAGGACATTTTATAAACTTCTCCGCAAAAAACTTCATTTTTCAGGAGCGATACGAAAAAACTTCTGCCTTTCCGGGCAGTTAGCACATATGCATTGAAGCTTTTACGCGAATAACTAACTACATCACGATAATTGGTTAATAATGGCGGGAAATATACAAAATATACCTTTTTATGAATTTTATGAAGTGTGAAGTGAATCAATCGAGCGCAGTGAATTTGAGACAGTGAATTATTTTTGCGGTGTTGGTTGGAGTAGCGAACTTGATAAGGGTTCATCTGCCGCCACTCGTACATCTCCCCGTCGTCCCCTAACCCCCCCTCCCCTCGTCCTCCCACAGTGACACGCTTCCAGTTTGTTTTATAGGAGCCGGTGCAGATGGAAGCGAATAACGGCATAGACAGCAAACCGCGAGTGCGAGGTCGAGGTCGCCGTCGGCTCTCCGATAGGACGTCCGCACTCAGCACCGAGCACCCCGATGACCCCCTTGAAGATACCGGTATGCACTCTGTCTGTTTCGCGAGCTTTACTTTTTGGAATGCAGGTTGGGTGAGGCGACGAGAAGAGAATGGTTATTATGCAATTATTTAAGAAATGGTTCGTTACTGATGTGATTTGGTAAGGGACGTCACTGGACGCTATTGTAATGAGGCCTTTCGCATTATTCTGTTAAAGTGGTCAGTATGTTTTTCTTTGGGGTAACGTTTCCATATCAGGAAAGACAGTGTACCACTTTTCGTTTCCAGAGGTACTTATGTCCGAAGCACGCGGTCACTAGGTGTAGTTCAGAGTAATCCGACGGCAGCGCGGGGAACCATCTCCGAGCAAATCAAAAGTGTATGATGATTTTGGCAGAACTTATGTTTTTGGCAAAACTTCCGCAATATCCCGTAGAATATGCTTCTTTTAAAATTGTTAAATGTTGTCTTATCTGTACGTTCGCGATGGAAATAGTAATGTACTCCATGGTCGCGAGTATAAGAGAAAAAGCGAAAAGAGAGTGACGAGCCGTGTCTAAACGTTGGCTTAGTTTCAGACTGTTTGTACTAAGCGCACGCGTAACGCTGTATCCCGCTTTAAGCCAGTAACCGGGCGCATTGCAGCTCTCGGGTGAATCGTTTTTCAAGCGTTCGTTGTTTGGTTGGGCGAAGAGTGAGAGGGCTGCTGAGTTGTTGCGTTTGAATTGTGGTGCATGAGGTGTAATGTTCGCACACAAATGTGTTTATGGGTTTGAGAACAACTGAGAACAATTATGAGCTATTTCATGTTTGTTCAGTTGCGCCAACGTGTTGAGTTAAGGGCACGCATCGGTATCCTTCACTAAACCCCGCCTGGTTTAAGGCGAGATATGCAGAAATTTTGGGATTTGCTCCGTGATGCCTAAAAGCTTCAAGTTTTGGAACATGCATGGATGGTAAACATTAGAGGGGTGTTTATGAGAAACTCATCAAAAAATGCAACGTCGCGGTTGCTCTTCATACTTTTATCGATGAAATCGCTGAATTCGTTTGTCCATCGCCGGTAGTTGGTGGGAAGCTAGAGATGAAAGACTTGCAAGGATTTTAACCGAGAACTAATAACAGCAAAAATTGTTAACTAATTACCCCTTTACAAATTATGCGAGTAGTCGGAGGTGGAACTAGTGCAGGGGATGTTATATGATGTATAGTAGCAATCGCAGCAGAAAGTGATCACCAGTGCTGCCGTATGCGCAGCTTTTTTTGCCGCTTTTATGCCAACAACTACCACAAAAGTGTTTGCTCTGGCATCGCCTGCACATTGCACGAAAACACTTTCTTTGTATTGAATGCTTCGCTTATAAAGATCCATCTTTGACTAAGCAGATCAAAATACGTACATGCCCGTATAGAATAATTCACCGTTGAAGGGGTTCATAGCGGGAATTTGGATGCCCAGCTTTGTCTCCCTCACCTGAAGTCTCATGCCGACCACTACCTACAGATCAACCCGTTTGTAAGACGGCGAAATTACGAAATACCTAATGTACGCTCTAGTTCGGATTCCGGGAAGCGTTTTTTTGTTTGCATGGAATGGTCCCGTACGGCCTCTTTAAGCATCTTTGTCTATGAATGGCGATGGCCAGAGCGTTGCGCAGATTTTCGATCACGTGGGTAATCGTATCATGAAACGGTTTGGCGGGAAACGCCAGTGAAAATAACTGTACAAAAGCTCTTCCGCTGGATCTTCGTTGCATACCAGAACGTATCTTCCGGTTGCTATATTTGACCCAGGGAACGTTTCATTGGCAGGGAGTTTGATCGGGCGGGAGTTTTGCGACCAAAAAATGAAGAACGTTGTTCGAGGAGTGATTCGGTACGTTGGCGAGTGAAAAAAAATTTTTGACACTGAAAAAAGCATTTTCAGTTTTTGGAAGCCAAAAGATCTTGAGTAGCAGAAGGGGGACGACGTTGTTCTGGTCGGGAGGCTTAACTTAATAAACGGGAAATAGCTCCTCGTCGGGGAAGGGGGCATCCGCGAAACACTTCACTGGATTATAGCTCTACATATGAGCTTTCTTTGCGATCACAGAGGTTAAACAAGTCATACTTCATTGCATGGGTTTTGCTCGATTTGACGCGTAGACTGTGCTGTCAAAAAAGCCTAAAATAGCAATAGTCAGTCATGTGCACGTGCTTATGTGCTTTACGATTTTTACTCGCCTTGCCGTTTAAGCTTTGTGCTGTTGTGGACACGCGAAAGGGGGGAGGGCAATTTCGGATCTTTTGACAGACATCTGTCATGAAAGTTTTGGGTGTTATTTCAGTGGATGCAGAACGTGTTATAGGTTCGGTCTGCCTGTCTGTTTTACTTACGAATTTGCTTTTTTTTCTGCTGTTTCTCCTAGAAGTCTTCCACCTACTTTGCCCTCCTCCCTCGAAAAAGCCAACATATAAAGTTGAGCAAGCATGACTCTTAACTCGAATGAGGCCCCGATTTATGAATTCGGTTTGCTGCATTGATTACTCGATCACGTTTTCGATTTTTACAGCGTTGTCGGAAGCATTCCATAAAAGCTGAGAAAGCTAGCTTACATTAGTTTTCACTATAATGAGGTCATCGTTATTGAATTCGACAGTTTGTACTGTCTGTGAGACCCGTGCACCCACGCTTAATTGCTAGATTAATTATTTTCTCATTTTTCTGCATGACTGGCAGCTTTCCGGAATGATGCAATTGAAGAAAGAGACATTTTCTTTGGGGTGCAGACGTTGGAGATGCTGTCGTCGGTGACGATTTTCGCTTCGTTGTTGTTTGCGTTTTTTGCTTCATATATCGTCTCTCTTTTTTTTGCGAAGACGAGAAACGGAGGATCTGTCGATGCTCGTATTTGTGTTTGCTTCTGTTACCTTCATTCAAATGTCGTTGGTCTGGTCGGAGTATATAGGCGTTGTCTGCCATCGTAGGTGAGTTGGGTGAATGTAGCGTTCCCTCTTAGCAACGAATTTCTCCTGAGTTATAGCTGTACGCGTCAGAAAGCCGGAGGTTTGGGGAATGACAGCGATCCGAAGATCATCGAAGGGTTTTTTTTGGTGTGCTTTTTTGGGTGTTTTATTATTATACGGTCCCAAACTGACGTGCTGTAAGCCTCAGCTGCCTTTTGAGGTCTGCCGCGGCCATTCAAAAAATTTCATGAGGAAAATTTTTGGAAAAAAATATGATTGTATCTGATTATGGATATAGTCATATTATATTGAAGAAAGAGTATTATCTTTGTACCGTCGTAAGGGTAGTCGTTGCCTCTCGACTAAATAAAAGATTCGATTCGATTCGAAAAAAATAATTGCGTAAGATAAATTTTTGGGAAAAGAAGCTGTCTCCAGTTCCATACCTTTCGATATCAAGAAAGAGTGCGACGCGCTGCCTGCAGAGTACCATTTATTTTTGATTTTTTTTTTAGCTGAGAAGTTTATGCAAAGCGTTGAGTATGCGAGGAACGCTCATATGATGCTAACGACAAATTAGCGTTGTATGTGATGAACAAATTGATGATAAGTTTGGAGTATCGAGTCAGTTGATCAGGCTCACTCGTTCGATAGCTGCATCAATGAACTAAGCAAGCGAAAACTGTTTCTTCAACGGGTGATCCTCATGCAAATTTTTTGACGGGTTCGTTGCCGCATTTCTGCAACCATTTTAGTTTGGGACTGCTGGAGTCGTGAAACGAGTGTAGTGCAATTGTCGCTTTGCAGATATTCTCCGTCTCTTTTAATGGCGAAGTATGCATTCTGTTTTGCGATCTTTAATCGTATTTGCCCGCTCCATTCCGTACATCTACGTTTCGACAAGCTTTCTTCATCAGCTGCAAACTTGCCGACATGTGCAGCCTTTCGTTTCGTCTGCTGAGCGAAAATGTTGCTTGACGTTGTTGACCAGATGCCAGCCGGCATACGCTGTCACTATGGCGGTGCGTTCTCATCCGCTTTCTCTACTTTCTAAACTTGTTTGTGTTGCTAGCATATTCGCTATGCAGTGATTTGTTACCTTCGTCGTATCGCCTCGATCCTGCCTGCAGATCGAATGTTTACTTTCGCTTTGTAAAATTTCAGATTTTCATGCGTTATGCGGAAGGCTGCGTTTTTATACGAACCTGTCTTATAAATTATCCTTCTTTGTCATGTGCCACGCTAGTTTTCAGATTTTATAGTCACCTTCTGTCCATCTTCCCCGGTCCTACGGAGGGGGGGGGGGGGGGGGGGGGTTTTTTTTTT
>JPKZ01000997.1:294162-308518 GCA_000803305.1 Toxocara canis
TGATTATGTAATGAACTGGGGAGCTTTCCATCCTCTCTGTTCATGGTCGCGCTCATATAAGGTGAAGTTTGGAGCACTTGAAGGGTGCTATATTGCCAGTTGTTTTCGGTTCGATCGATGCTTGAAGAGCTCCCGAAATGGCGTTACGCAAACGGAGTTTAATGCGTATATTGCTATTCTGCGTTCTGCTCACGTTCGGCGTCTCGTGCTTGTTTTTGTTACGTTCGTTCGGACAATCGGATCATGACGTGCGGCTCAGAGAGCAATTACACGCTGATGCATCCTCTCCAAAGCTTATTCTCCAGTGGAGCAACATATTCGGTAATGAACTACCTCAAGCGGTCATGGAGGAATGTTCACCACCACTTCAGGTTGGACTTATTTTTTTAGTAACGTTTTTTAATTCATGCATATGTGGAATATCGACTATCCGAAATGAACCAATGTTCACTGTGATTTGAGGTGCAGCTTAATTTTTCTATTCTAGGACTGTAGGTTGCCTAAACTGAAACGCAAGAATTTTCGTGGTAGGATTTTTATTTCTTTAACTTTCATCAGCTGTTTATTACGCAGTGAGTTACCTTTATTTCACAGTACGACTTTTATGTATTACATGGGCCGTATAGGTTGAGCAGCTCTATCGCACAGTACTTTATCGATATTGACCGCATCATAGTTTTATAGGTTCTACACGTACAGCTGGTTCTTTTAGTGCGGTCAGTGATGGTTGCAGTAATTATACTGTTCAGGAACGAGCTCGGGTTTTCATCACACCTCTGCTCTATCAGTCTTTGAAACTCGATCCCCGCTAGGTGGTTGTTAATATCGTTCCATAGGTATGTGGAATTAAGGTCCATTTTTTTGTATTTTTCTACGAAGTATCACTCATAGGCCATGGTTTAGTATTCGTTGGACGACTGATAGGTCCTTTTGACGTGCATTCATTGTCACCGGAATGAACAGTCAAATCTTTGATAGCGTCAAGCCGTTGAATATCAACCCAGCTTGTGCTTCCGAAAAAAGGGACCGAATAAAACATGAGTGGTAGGGAATAGCGGACCACTGGTTTGATATCGCGTCAGACTGTTTTAGGTTCAATAGGTCAGATCGCAAGAAAAAGGCCCAGGTATTTGGCGCCACCTCGTACTTTTGTTTATTTGTTATCTGTTGACAGCTCCAGGTTTGCATTATCACCAGCCGTCGTTTGATGGGAGGAGCAATAGCTGCTGACCGCTGTTTTTGACCAGTTATTTTTCTGAGTGCTTTTCGATTGTAATAAAGTCTGAAGTTTTCGAATTCAGAGGTCCGGTGCTTTTTCAAATGCTTAAAAGACGTCTTGAGAAATATGCCTGCTTGTATCAAGTACAGAAACGTCTACGTCGCTCACTGTATGAAAAACAGTGTCTTTTTTTAAGGGAATAAAGGAAGGAAAGCGAGAAAGAAGTAGTAAGCACTGTCTTTTTTCAGTTTTACAAGCATTTAATGACTTGTTAATAGCTCGAGTTGGAGCTTGCTTCCTTTTTTTGGAATCACACCATACTATCCTTGAATGAATTCTCTGGGGCTTTAAATTTATAGGTTTATAGGTGAGGCGGCGCTATTGGAGGTGAAAGCTAAATCGAAGAAAAAGATATTGCGTCAGCCTAAGTTAAGCGACTTTTTCCGCATTTAAGTGCCTAGTATTTTTTATTTGGAGAGGGAGGGAGGGGGGAGGAGGATGGGCAGTGTCAGAAGAGAATGCGTTCTTATCGACAGTCTCAAGAAAAGATGAGCGAAGGTATATACGAGCAGAGGATTTATTCGAATAAATACTGTAGATTGTTTCTGTCCGATCAGATCGCATCGTATTTCATCAGAGAATAGTAAATGTTGGTAAAGGCATTGTTCATAAACACTGTGAAGGATTTACTCAGTTTAGAAAAGTTGTTCGATAAGCGCCGATCGGTCGCGATTGAACGAGGCATCTGCGGTTGTCTTCCACATATCGGAATGGGATTTGAGGACCGCCGGGCTGCCGAAGTCGAAAGATCGCAGTTATCGCCAGCTATATGTGTTCATGACAATGGAAGCACCACCCTCTCACAGCAGAACCGTTATTGCTGCATTTCCTCGTTAGTGAAGCAAAGTTTCAGTTAATGGCGCTTGCTGATTCCTTAATTTCCCGTTCTGTAGCAGCAGAAAAGGGGCTTTGTATATGCAAGTGGTAAAAGTGGTGGTGGCTGTACTCATTCCGTTGTGCAGCTGGACAAAGTGGGGATGTGCATTGTGATACAGTAGTTTGCACAATGCGCATTGTACAAATGTAATCTTAAGGTGATTTTTCAGACGCGGTTAGGTGTAATATGCGGAGTTTGGTTTTGAATGGAGCAGTGAACCAAAGTAAGGATAGCACTGAGCAAGTGAATATCGAGTGATTTGTTAGCGCGATGCGTTAACGCTGCGGTGTTTAAGGGTGCATAGTAGAACTCTTTTAAATACTGTTACGTCATTGCAAAGGCATACACAGTTGACAAAGAAGCTTTCGTGAACTCCTTAGAATATCGTCCGTCGACTTCATTGGCACGACGTAGTGATCAGTTCGAAAGTTTATTGTTGTGTCCAAGAACTGTATCGTAGATTCATTTGTTACCTTTAAGCAAAGCGCTACATTTGACTTGTCTTTTTTCTCAGATATCGAAGAAGTGGTCCTATGATGACGTTGCAGTGTTGCCATGTGTCCTCTAAGAGGGGTGGGTGTGGAAGGGGAAGGGGGCAGCCTAAATTGTTCGAGAACGGCGCAGAAATCTTTGAAAAGCTAACTGGAAAAGGTGGCCAGAGCTTTTTTTTCATGTCCTGTCCAGAGCTTTCATGTTGCATAGAACCCTTTTCCTCGTTGCTGAAGGCGATCTTATACGAGGCTTTAAAAGCAGCTAAAGGTGAATGTGTTAGGGCGAAAAGTTTTGGGGGTTTGGAAACGGCATGGTGATGTTTGGGACTCTGACTGCCTGGAAAGAAATAGTGGCACTGTCAGAAAACTCTGATTTTGGCCTCTTTTTGCAGCAAACAGATATATAGGACTGTATTTTCTGCGGCATCCTAACGAGTGAAGGCTCTCTGAATTTTCATCTGCGGCGAGAAGTTCAGATCCTCGCCGCAGATGAAGTTCAGAGTTCAGAGAAGTTCATGAATTTTTTTCATTTCCTTTGAGAAGCCTTCCAAGGGAAGATAGAAACTAATTAGCGGTGGTGGCATATTTCCGTAATTCTTTTGTGGATTGAGATTTTTTCAGACGTAGCAATCTTCCTTTTTTCCAAGCCGAGTGAGCCGTCTTTATTTGAATCAAATAGAGTAAATTCTCGCCAGCTTGCGAAAATCTTTGCGGCTCATTATTTTCTGATCAAAATTTGTGGTGTTTTTGTGAGAATTGATGAAGTTTTTTGTGAATCTGTTGCGGAAACGTTAAATTGCGAAAATCATTAGCGGATAGCACTTTCAGTGACCCGCCGATGCGGAAATAGGCTGATAACGCAGAAGCCGTTAGGAGTGCTGTTTTGCAATTTTATTTTACGAAAATTTTTCTAAACTTTCGTTACCGTAGTAGTTGTGGGTCATTCAGTCATTCATCGGGATTCCAGCTGTCGTCCGACGCCCCCTCTACCCGCTCTCCTTCCCTCCGCTTCCTTCATCCCGCTGCTCGCCCCCTCAACTAGTAAGAAGTGGGGAGATGCCCATGTGATTTAGACTATGCGAGACCTATTAAAGCTTCATATGTGTGCTAATTTCAGCGAATTTCTTCAACATAACAATGACCTATCGTCGAGACTCAGACGTCCCATATCCATACGGCGGCTACTGGGTTCAACCCCAGGATGCTAAACGCCTTGGTTTCATGGCTGAACAACTACCATATGATGAGAAAACGATACTTAAATCGAAAAGCAAGTCAATTTTCTGGCTTGTTTCCAACTGCGCTACGCCTTCCAAACGCGAAGTTGCTGTTGAAAAACTCAGTCGGTGAGTTCTTGCTTTGATTGATCGATTTTTTAAAGCTTGTTTGTTCGTCTTTTTTTTAATTATTTTTTTATCCGTTGATCAATTTGTCACTTGGCGGTACAGATAGCTGTACGAAAAGTTGAACACAGGAAGTGTTCATTAATGAGCGAGGAGGAAAATATGCAAATTGCTGGTGAAAAATGCAATAAGTTGTTTGGTTTGTTTGTTTTCGTTTATCGAACGATTTTGCGTGAGATAACTGTGAAGCGGATCAGCTTACGAATCAGCAGTTACATGGTGAAGACTGATATCAATCAAGAAAATCGTATTGACCTTCATTGTGTCAGTATTACCAACAATGATCGGAAGGGAACTTATCCTTAATCAGGTTCGAATTTCCTGTCGCTAATTCTACTCAGTTCTTTTTTGTCCTGAATGAAAAAGAAGATTGTTTAAATTTTAATTATTTCTTACAAAGAATATTCCGTTTAAAAAAATGCAGAAATGAAAGGGCAAAACTAATGCACGATTTGTTTACCTTTAACTTTACAACAAATGTTTTCTTCCATTGGTTGCTCCATTGTTAAGCCGTGTTTCGATATTTCATTGAGTTTGGGCAATATTCTGAATGAATGTCGCACTTAATTGCGAACAGGGCTGTGCACCCTTTTTGTTTTTCCTCTCTTCAAAATTGTAATTTTCCGCATGAACGCCATTTCGAGTCGGTTGTGTGCTTATCTAAATAATGAGTATTATTAAGGCATATTGGGGTGGATATATTTGGTAAGTGCGCCAGCAACGAGACTATGCGGAATGCGTGCAAACGAAACGAGGAATGTGAACAGAAAATGGCTGCAGAATATTACTTCTTTATTGCGGCAGAGAATTGTATTTGCAAGGATTATGTGACCGAGAAGTACTGGGATCGCTACGGCTGGCCCATCGTGCCTATTGTCATGAGAAGGCACATATATGAAAGGTTTTTTATTGTCATGAGAAGGCACATGTACGAAAGGTTTTTTAAAGAACATTTCCACCACTGTTAAGGAATATGCGCTTGTTGCGTTGTTTCTATGTTGCGAATGACGACGAGACCAATGAGAACGACGGAGCAGATCGGTGAATGCTTTAACTGTAGTGCGTTTGGCAGGTAACCTGTCCAGCAAATAAGGTCATTGAAACCGAGGACATCAAAGAATACAGTCATCTGTATTATTTTATATTAACGTACTGAGCACCGAGAATTTGCGTGCTTGTAGTTGCGAAACTAGCAAATGTCTGTAGATATTATGCCGCACAAAAAACTGCAGTAGGTAGGTTGCCATATTGTACAGTTACCCGCATCACATTGCACAAACCGCGTTGGGCGACTTGGTCAGTGGTGACGTTTTTATGCACTTTTTGTCACAGTTAAAGCACGTTATGGGCCCAACTTGCATTTGCTTATCTGTAGATATTATGCCGCACAAAAAACTGCAGTAGGTAGGTTGCCATATTGTACAGTTACCCGCATCACATTGCACAAACCGCGTTGGGCGACTTGGTCAGTGGTGACGTTTTTATGCACTTTTTGTCACAGTTAAAGCACGTTATGGGCCCAACTTGCATTTGCTTATCTAGCTGTCTCTCAGCTCTAAGAGGTTATTTTGAAAAGTTGCTGCTATAAAGCCTGGTAAACATAATCAATGGTAATGTGACCACCCTGAACAAAATTTCGAAAATGATTCATAGATGTCTGAATGGGTTTTAGCCTATGAATAATAATTAAGCGGGAAGGGTAGGTCGGGTGAATAAATTCCTTCAAGTTCAGTTTCTGGGGGCAACATCTTGGCTTGCATAACCTAGACTGTTGCAGACTACACATCCCGTTAAAGATGGGAGGAGACAAGATTTTAATTGCTCAAATGCCACCATTTCATCGCCTTATCAACAGCTGCATTTTGACCGCTGGTCGAATAGATCTGTCTATACGTAGCTGTGCCTTCTTTATTTGGCTTTCGGACCGTTTTGAATCGGATTCAGGATTTTCTGTTGTGTGTGCTTTAGAAGATGGCTAGTACCGTTGCAGGCTACTACCTCCCAAGTCCTTCATTGCAATGGACGATTTTGGCAGTGCGGAACAAATGGCCAACTATCTTGGGCAGTTGATGTCGAATAAAAGCGCCTATATGGAGTACTTCGCTTGGCGGTCGACTGGCTGGGCTCGCCCTTGGCAAAAACCACCTTACAGGTTCATTATTGGTTTTTGCTATTAGGCTTTACGTCGCCTTCTTATTTTTTAAATTTTCTGCTATCACTTAGGCAGTTAGGCGGTGAAGTACATCTTACAAACTGTGCATCAGCAAGTTTGTTTGGCGCTGTTTCAGTTTTTGGTCAGCACAGAATATACCACTCCTTAAGATAAGAGCAGCTTTTTTGTTAAGACCAATTTCGTCGCATCATATTCACAGTTTCGTCTTCCTGTAATTGCTCTCACGTTATACAAGTGCAGCTCACAGAGTCCATCAGTTGAAAAGAGGCGACGATTGGAATACGGTAACTTACTTGTGCCGCATAGTTGCTGCTAGCATCCGTTTGGTGGCGTCCGGCTGGTGTAAGTTGGCTATCATCACTGTCGCCGTTAATCGTCTAATGTTATGATCATGTGTCGCGCTCAACGAGATAGTCATGTTAATGTTTCCTGCTGCAGATCCTGGATCTTCTTTTGAATTTGGGATGTTATCGACACCATGTCTCTACCTGAGCAGTTTGATTCGTTCTTCTTCTGTTCCGCCAATCTTATTCCCTTTCCTTCCGCATCATCTATCACTTCCTTCCCCATCCGTCTACCCCACTAATCTGATTGCATGACGTGCTAACTTTCCAGTGGTGAAATAAAATTACACGATCATTTGCAGGGTCGCCTATTGCAAACTTTGTGAGCGTTTGTACGAAGATACGTCGCCGAGTTCTATCGAAAATGTTGAAAAGTGGTTCTATGATACCGCCGAATGTGAGGGTCCTCAGTTTGCCGATTCATGGCCAGAATTAGATGGCTAAAAGTGGCTTTTTCGTTCCAGGTTATGGAGGTTATTTCTTGCGACTGTTCTTATACATATTTTCAGGAGGTGAAAAGATGTGAGACACTTTATTGGTACGGGTAAAACACATAGTGATCTTCAGTTGTCTATGAGGGCTGGAAGGGTTTCTTTTTGGGAAGCGGCCTTCACCATTCACGAAATCGCAATTCGAAGGTGAACTTTGGTTGAATTTCACAAGCAATTAGCACTTGCATTGTTAGACTGAATTGGTGAAAACGAGATTCTAGCGTATATCAGCACGTTTTCAGTTCGCATAGTTTGTCACCATTCGTTGCGGTATCAACTCCGAAAAACCTGAAATTGGAACCGTAGCTACAATGGAGAACCAACTTCTCGTGCGGTTCTTATATATGCATTGATCTCAACGAAGGCTAGACCCAGTAAGGTCCTCTAGCGCTGATTGAACGTGTGTTATTTTGTGCCTCGCTCCTCACATCACTGAAACGGCGACTCATAAATATGTAGATCATTAAAGCTTTTAACAGTTCTGCTTGTATTTTGTTTATTATTTTTCCTTTTTTAAAATATGAAGTGTTCTTCAAATGGTAAAAATATTTTGTTCTTTTCGGTTGTGTGATATTTCCTCGCGTTTAATTTTGGCTTCATAGTTGCGCTGTCATCCGTTTTCCTTTTGTTTTTTTTCCTGCGTGCTGCGTTTATGCTTATGCATTTGATGCGCTTCAAATGTTCCATTGTATTATTCACGGTTGTAATTGCACTCAGTGCTATACAAAGATTTTGATGAGCATTTCGTTGCAAATAATATTTCGATGAATTTATAGTTGTTATCTTATCTCGAAATTTCACGGTCTCGTGGTGTCGTCACAATTTGATTTCGAAAGTGGCGTTTTTTAAGGAGAGAGGGATAGCGACCGGCTTTTAGATTTTGGCATCCGCGAAAGATAGTCTATATTCCTGAAGGGTTTATGAAGGAGTTTGTTATATGTTTTTTTTAAAGATCTATTTGAATGACTGCTTGTTGTTGTTAGGATGAGATATGCTTAACGGTACACGCTGAAGCGGGCGTTTCTGATGAGGTTAGATGTTTTTCGGTGAATCACTAAACTGCTTGTCGTGAATAGTTGTTGAAGCGTATGTTAAACAGTACTTTCTTCCGAAAAAAATTTTTTTTGGGTGGGAGGGGTGAACGCGTTACGTTATGAGAGCAAAAAACGAAATGTATTAGTGATACATGTTATATGCGTCTTTGAGTGTGTTCTATACGATAGAAAGATTATTGAGCAGTGAAGAGCGCTTGCATCATCGTTCGTACCGCAGTTACACTGATAAGTTATTGCGTAATGTATTATATATTTGTGTTACCTGCTTCAGTCGATTATTTATTTCTTTTCATCGCTTTGTTTCCGAACGTTTACCTTTTTTTTTAAATTTTCGAAGTCCTATCTGTCTAACAGTGCGATTGTATTGAAATTTCTTAAGTGTTGAGATTAATAATTCACCGTATAAAAAATGTCGGGTAATTTGTTCCACTGTTGGGCAGTAGCTCAGTGGCAAAGCTCCCTTTCCGCATGCGGAAAGACCTGGGTTCGAATCCTGGCTGCTTACCAGACGGATGGCCAGCAGGCTGACCACCAGGCGTTCCGAAACTGGCAAAACCATGCGTGGGCATGGTTGTCAGCTGCATCGATACGGGAATGGATGAAATCACAGCTGCCTTTGCATCCCTTTACATCCAGTTTGTTTCACAGTGAAAGTTATTGAACGATGACCCGAGCCTAGAATCTAGTCGTAAGGTTGCTTACCTCCGCTCGTTTGTTTTATCTTTATCGCTTCTCCCAAAAGAAAATTTGTACCGCATAAATCTGAAGGTTTTTTAATTTTGTTTCTTATGTATGAATGACTTTTAATGTTCATTTCAGCTTTGTTGTGAAGTGTTCCAGATTTTTTCTTATTTTAAGAATCCGACGCGCAAGTGTAGGGTATGAGATGTTGCAGTGAACAGTGGCTCCTTCACCATTGGTGTACTTAACAACTGTGTTACCACTTGCGAATTGCGGCCATGGAGCACACCACTCGTAGATTGGGTGCATCTCTATGAATTCAACTCGTAGAGATGAATCTCATCGAGCGGAACTGGTATTGCAAGGAGCAGTACCTAGCATTGCCTCATCAGGGCCCACAGTTTCAGAAGCATATGTCACATTTATTGAACTGTTTTCTTCCTGCTTGAATTGACCTCAGTTTGAAATATCCGAAAGACGTCAGTTTGAAGACCTTTATCGTCAGTTTGAAATATCCGAAAGACGGGTTTGATTCGTATTTGAAACGCCTGATTTGCTGGGTTGGCCTCAGTCTGGAATGCCAAGTACGCTGACTGGCCTAATCACGTATTAGAAACTCTTGTTAGGCAGGCTTGGTCCTTCTTTTTAATAATTAGACAGGGTTGGTATCCATTTGTAATTCCTCGTAGATAGGATTGGTGCCAGCTGATATGCACGGTAGGGAGACCTGGCCCACTTGCGATGCCGTTGGTTCGATCAGTCGGGCTTCAGTCGCTTTATTATGTTTCGTTCTTCATGTGCACTTGACAAGTGAACGAAACCAATGAATGTTTATGTGATATTCGGAATATGAGGCAAACACTGAAGTGAGGAAAAGACGAATGGTCATAAATGGCACTGTTACCTCAAATTAACGAGGCGAATCGTCTTTTATTTTTGTGATGATGAGATCAGTTTGCACAAAGATTCCAAAATCGCTCGGAATAGTCAAGTAGGCAATTGGTATTGTCCGGGCCACGATCAACCCACTTCAGTTAGTCGTTCTTGAAACCACTTTTTTTGAAAACTATCTGCACTGTATACTGTACGAAGGTGTAATAGTGTTTTTTACGAGTATGACGCTCGAAAGTACGTTCACCTCGTTTTTTTTTTTTTTTTTTTTTTTTTTTGGGGGGGGGGGGAAGGTACTGCGCAGTATCCATTTCAGAAACCGTATAGCGATGTCACTTGCATCGCTGTTCCAGAAAGTACTGATAGCTTTTCTGGCACGCTGTAGGGCACCACCATGGTAGCGCATATTGACGCCGAAATGGAATTCAGTGGCAAAGTATCAAAAAGTACAGCACAGAATCTGTGCCGAGAGAGTGGCACTAACGCATCACTGATCAAAACTCACGAGACAAGTGGAACTATGCAAGATGTGAACACAGCATTTACGAAGTACGTGACTAATTTTGTTGCTATTAGTGTTGCCTGCGAACCATGCTTACAATTTTAGCAGTCGGTTATCCGCCGCCTTCGGCTATAAAGGTCTGCTTATTGTGTTGTTCGACACGAGCTCATCGGACGCAACAAAACGAAACAGGATGCATTTCACATATTTTGTCAACATATCGGCGAGGAAGTACTCGGCTGCATGCAAATGCGACGCAGAAAATCTGCTATGGTCACAAACGAAATTTTGGCTCCCTGGGAAGGGGAGGGAGTTTATGTATATTAAAACTTTTGTGCGAATCACAACGACCTGTATTCTGCGCTGCTATCTCCTCCATACTAACGTCGTACTACGGTAGCATGCGGCGTACGCCGTACAAATGTGACACGGTAGCACTCCGTATCACCGTAGTCTAGTGCTATATAAGCCCATGAAAACTGACAAGAGAAGGGTATGAACTGGGTGTTAAAAAATGAAAAGTGGGGGAAGCTAAGCGAAAAAAAAAAAGAAACAGGATGGTTGAGAGACGCTTATCACTTCACCGCATCGCTGACATTACTGAAGAGATCGCCAGCTAGGCTTGATCAGATCACGAGGCGTCAGCGGCTTTGTGCTTTTCCTCCTCGACATGTTCGTGGTATTTTCTGAAAAGTTTCTGCCTCAAATATTTGGTGTATTCATAGGTCTGATTGTTCATGAGTTTTGTACTTTCTACTTGAGGCATTACACGTCAATTGTTATGCATTCGCAAGGTTTATCAAGTAAAACTTCATACTGTATATTTCTGACCGAACAGTCGCTCATTCAGAAGCTTCACAATTTCAACTGCCTTCGTTTTACGAGTCGTTTGCATCACATTCTGAAATAACTGATCTATGTCATTGTGAGATATTGACTGTTGGACTTGGGGTAGCTAATCCTGTCTAAAAGGTAGTAGATAGCAAACATCTCAGCGACTATCAGGTAAAATGCTGAATAACAAAAGACAATTAAGACGTGGAAACCGAAGAATGCAGTTGTGTTGCATCGGTGTCCGCTAACTTCAAACCTTTCAGCTTAGGCTTCGAGACCCCCCAACCCACAAGACTTCATCGTGCAATGCTTGAAGATCCTCGAGGCTCTAGAGCTTCTAAGTTCAAACGACCACTCTCTACTTCGGAGCCTCGAGCTATAATTTGCCTCGAAGCAACACTGACGTGAAGTCAAACAAAACATGAAAATTAATATA
This sequence comes from Toxocara canis, assembly GCA_000803305.1. NCBI lineage: Eukaryota > Metazoa > Nematoda > Chromadorea > Rhabditida > Toxocaridae > Toxocara > Toxocara canis. Next base: position 305,620 of record JPKZ01000997.1, read on the forward strand.
AGGCTTCTAAACAAAAACGTAAACATAGCGCGTGAAGGGTCCCGATGAGCTTCGCATGCTTGGCAAAGAAAGACCAGAACATAGAAATATTACACAATAACTTGCAGAATACCATTTTCTGCTTAGTATTCACTTTTCAGCGTTACTATTTTAACGTCATAAAGCATTATCGCCATGAAGAAGCACAAGTTATTGGCGAACTAAAGGCACACATCATTATCCATGAAAATTACTCCTCCCTATTCACCCAGCATCTGGAAGGTCGAAATTGAATGAGTCGAACTCCCGTGAGGCTTAAAATGTGGTCTCCAAACAATGATTGCAGCGTTTGAAGGCAGAGATCGATTCCTTCTGACAGACTCCAAAAAGAGCAATTTCCTATGATTCCATGAAAACAGGAGCCAGACTCGAGAGTCTAATGGCGGCTGTTGAACACAAAGAGAAAAAATTTGGCTTTGTGAACCCAGCCATCAGCGTTTTGAGCCTTTTAATGTACGTGTAATAAAAAATAAATGTATGTGTATATACATATAGCTTTATATATACATACATTATACATATTTATATACAAATATTTACATACAAATATTTTCTTTGTAGGATCATAACTGGTGATGAGGCGTTTGTTCATCACTGAGATCCAGAATCAAAAGGAGCATGCGGGGGATGGAGATATGCTGGTACTCTGAAGGTCAAATTTCGGTCGGGGCCTGCCTTCAGCTGGGAATGTTTTGGAGCCAGTTTTTGAAAAAAAGACGGGGTCCTGTTGGTCGACTATCTCGAAAAAAGAATACAATTACCGATTTGCTTCAAAGACCTCTAGAGAACAGCAAATAAAAAAGAAGCAAGCTGATTCAAGCAAACTTACCTTGGCATAACGACGCCCCCACTCACACGTCTCAAGTTTTGATTACCACAGCTCGGAATTGTGGCTTCACTCATTTTCAGCACCCGCCAAACTGTACAAATCTGGTCCTCAGCGACTATTTTCTTTTTAGAAATTAGAAAGTATTTTCGGGGAAAGCGGCATGAAAGCGACGACGAAATCAAGTTCAGGTACGAAGGTCTATTTCAGCTCATTTGATAAATTGATCTTTTCCACTGGTTTGAAAGTGCTGAAGAACAGTTATCAGAATGGCACTCATACAAGATGTTCTGTGTAACTATGCTCCACAAAATTATTCATCTATGCTAGTATATGACGGTGAAAAGATTTGAGACCGCTGTAAATAAACTAGCAATAAATAATGACTGCCCCTTCCCCCTCCCATCCCCTTCCATATGGTAAACTAACTAACGGAGTTGAAAAGATTATTAAATTTGACTAGTGCCTATGAAAAAAGAAAAAAAAAAGTGAATCGCGTCCATCTCTAATGATATTCCAACTTCTCTAATTAGTGACGATCTTCTAAAGAAATACTTCTTGATGCTATTATCGAAAGTCGAATCGGATACGAAATATTTATATACAAATATTTACATACAAATATTTTCTTTGTAGGATCATAACTGGTGATGAGGCGTTTGTTCATCACTGAGATCCAGAATCAAAAGGAGCATGCGGGGGATGGAGATATGCTGGTACTCTGAAGGTCAAATTTCGGTCGGGGCCTGCCTTCAGCTGGGAATGTTTTGGAGCCAGTTTTTGAAAAAAAGACGGGGTCCTGTTGGTCGACTATCTCGAAAAAAGAATACAATTACCGATTTGCTTCAAAGACCTCTAGAGAACAGCAAATAAAAAAGAAGCAAGCTGATTCAAGCAAACTTACCTTGGCATAACGACGCCCCCACTCACACGTCTCAAGTTTTGATTACCACAGCTCGGAATTGTGGCTTCACTCATTTTCAGCACCCGCCAAACTGTACAAATCTGGTCCTCAGCGACTATTTTCTTTTTAGAAATTAGAGAGTATTTTCGGGGAAAGCGGCATGAAAGCGACGACGAAATCAAGTTCAGGTACGAAGGTCTATTTCAGCTCATTTGATAAATTGATCTTTTCCACTGGTTTGAAAGTGCTGAAGAACAGTTATCAGAATGGCACTCATACAAGATGTTCTGTGTAACTATGCTCCACAAAATTATTCATCTATGCTAGTATATGACGGTGAAAAGATTTGAGACCGCTGTAAATAAACTAGCAATAAATAATGACTGCCCCTTCCCCCTCCCATCCCCTTCCATATGGTAAACTAACTAACGGAGTTGAAAAGATTATTAAATTTGACTAGTGCCTATGAAAAAAGAAAAAAAAAAGTGAATCGCGTCCATCTCTAATGATATTCCAACTTCTCTAATTAGTGACGATCTTCTAAAGAAATACTTCTTGATGCTATTATCGAAAGTCGAATCGGATACGAAGTGATCGGCAAGCAAGTTAATCTGCCGATAAAATGAAAAACATTTGCATCTTGATAAGTCATTTCCTATTCTTTTGACGTCAATAGCGCGTTCACTCGGACATCCTTTCAGTTCCTCTCATTAATATTTAATAAGTGCTGATGTGAAGAAAGCTTCATTTCGTTATATTATTTCCCGCCTTCTAAACCAACTAAGATCCTAATCGTCATTCCGTGACTTTTCGTAAACTTAACCAGTTTACCAATTCACAAAAGCTTCAAAATTGTAAGGCGGTGATCGAACTGAGATCTTGCAGTTTTAGTAACTATATCCGACATATATAAACCTATACACACCGAATTGCACATTTATATCATAAAATGTGAGCGCAGACCTGAACGCATGCTGGATCTTCTTGGCTGCCTCATTCGCTGCCGGATCCTTAGGGTCGACGTCCACCTCTCTATCCTGGCAATTAGGTAGCATTGAAACCGAAATAATATGTACCAATATCGTACCGACAAGTAGATGAGAATGCTCCTACAATATGCTTTCTCCCCC
>JPKZ01000997.1:324474-341323 GCA_000803305.1 Toxocara canis
GCCAAAGAAATTATTTTTGAGCGCTAGATGTGGAACACCAATCAATTAGGTTGGCCAGGGTCTACAGAGTGCGCTTTTGTCGTTTTTTTGTTTGCAGTTTCGTTTGAGACATCTTTGCGACTTCCTTTGGTAAAATTTTGCTTCCCCTTATGTTTCTTTCCGGTTTTTTTTAGTCACTACATGCTCTGATTCGTTTGGGAAGTATTACTAGATTAGCGGGGAGCAGGTGGTATAGGCAGTAAAACTTTTTAAAGAGAATCACAGTGCGACTGAAGTAGGGAATGGTTCTTTTTTTTTGTGTCAATCTGGAGTAACTGCCATGTAGCATGCCCCTACGCATTCAATTAGTAACTGCGCTTTTCTTTAATGGTGATGTTTTGATTTTGTTGAACTTCAGTTTCTAGATCGTCGATGGCCGGTCGGGTACGGTTGAGGGGCTTTCAAATCGGGGTGCTCGCAGAAAGTAACGGCAGGTGGAATGAAGGAAAGTCTGGGACGGATAGCAAAGATGAGTCGATTTTGGAGGGTCGGTTTAAAGCAACGCGTATGGTAAGTAGCTGCCTACGTCCATTTGGCATCATTTCAGAACGAACCTACCGCTAGTGAATTTAAAAATCGCGCGAAATTGATCCGAAAGCTGCGGCCGTTTTGAATGAGATGCTGGGTATGAAAGTACAAGACGCATTTCGAATTTCTCACTTTTTGGCTTTATGCAGATGTGTAGAGCTGCTAACGGGGCCTCGACTCCGTCAGAGTACCGTTCATTGTTGGCTTTGTGGCCACGCTCAAAAAAAGCCATAATTTTGTCAGTGTTAGCAGATCAATGAGTGTCCCTTTTTTAAAGTGGTAAGGTCATCATGAAGCCTCGTAAGAGTATTATTTGAGGCTTGTTCATTCGAATAGTATTTTCAAGGAATCAAAAATTTTAGCTCCAAAACACCATTCGTTCTGATGTGTTCCGTTCCTTTTGAGTTTGCGACTCAATCGATAAATGGGGATCGTTCAAAAATAAAGCGTGAACAAAGCAAAAAGTTTTGCGGAAATTGCTCCAAGAGGAATTGTATTTAACAAATGCATATGTTTTTTTAACCGAAAAGTGGAAGCGTTCATAGAAAAAACGTACCTTTTATAAAGGCAAGCAAACGAAGCGAACAGTTTGGAGGTAGCGCAAGAGTTAGGTAGGCGAGTACAAAGTTTTTTCAGATCTGGAGCAACAGAGGTACGAATATCATAGCTAGCAAAAGGTGGCAGCATTGTTACAGCATCAGGTCTCCTCTTTGTCCACATATGTCATTACTCGTCTCCCCTTTATATGAGGAGAAGCAGATTTCGCATTATTCAAGAAGTTGATCACAGTCCAGTGACCAACAAGAAAGATTTTTCGACGGACGGTTCTGTTTGAGGCGATAGGGTAGGCTTCCATTTCGGAGTAATCTGGAGGTGTAGCGCTGTTTTAGTGGAATGGGATAATGCGGCGATTTCGAAATGGCATGCCGTTGAAGCGACATCGTCGTCAACTGCGCACCTTTGAGAGTTGTTTCACAGGCCGAGAGGCAGTCGACTTTCTCATGAATGAACTGCCCAAATTCATCTCCGAAGATAAAGAGATCACCAGGTATTTTTTCGCAATCGCTGATTAGTTGTGCATCATGCTGCATGCTCCTCAAAGGTTTTTGGCTAAAGAGCACATAAATATAAATGAACGAATAAATATATGCATATATATATATAAATATATATATGGATTACATACAAATAAAATTATATAGAGACAGTTTTAAATTATATCATATTTATATATGTATATTTTTCGGGATCATCTGTGCCCTTCACACCATAAAGAGAGTTAGTTAAAATTTAGGGATCGCTGTGAAAAGCAAGGAGGATTATTTAGCAAGTGGTGGCCAGCGATGTGAGGGCATTGGGCCGAAAGGTTTTTCCTGACATTCTTTAAAGGTAATGTCGGACTCGTACTTCTGAGAGTTCTTTGATTCCGCGATGGATTGACCCCAAAACCAGGGCGGAGCTAGTCTGAAGCCTAAATCTGGAGCCACTTTCTTCCTGAGGGCGAGACTGGAGCCAAGTATTAGTTGAGACCGCAGCGAGCATTTGCACCATCGGAACAGGGGCCAGTTTTTTTGGTTAGCCCGAATGGAGATTTTCATCCTCGTGGGGCAGGTCGAGTCAATTCGCCAATCCGGATCTGTGCGTCGCTGGTAGTGACAATTCCTCTGAAGGTGGGGGTGATGTGTGCTTTCCGACTGTTACATCTTTTTCATAGCATTGTGTTTTGAGACGATCGATTCGATCAAAACGGACATTTTAAATGTTTGGCGGTTGCTCGGAAAATTCAGTATCATGGGGATGATACATGAGCTAGAGATAGTGCATTCTGATCAAATAAACTTATCGTAATGGTGTTAAATTATAGGTCGTCTTCATTGTTTTAATAAAACTCCAAGTTGCTAGGATTTTTCACGAAATGTTGGCTGGTCATAAAATGCCAAAAAAGTTCCGTTCGTGCTAAAAATGACTGTTTATGCGCATATATCATCGCATGCTTAAAGTCTCAGTATCAAGAGAGTATTAGGAAGTAGTCTAAATGCAAAGTGAAAGGCTTTTTCATGCTTTATTGTCATATGAAAATTTATTTTTAAGGAAGAACTGTGCATTGTTATTGGATAAGTTCATGAAGCGCAAGATGTTCTGCTCAGCACGCAGCGAATCGGATTTCATGGAACACTTTAAGGAGAACGAAATCTACAGGTTCTTCTTCGAGAATTCATATCTCATCGCTTCTTCCGATCCCTCGATTGCAACATTAGATTATTTGTTCCAAAAAAGGAGCACTGATTTCGTTCTTCAATCTTCTACTTCTCGACTGACTCCTATGCGAGCGTTGAGTTTATTTTTGTTGATAACCGATCAAATTAATAATGCTTTTATAAAGATTTAAAAGAGTATTAAATGAAGAAATTCTTTGTTTACGTATTCCTTCGTTTATTGCTTATTTTTACTTTCACATAATGCACCGCCCACGTAAATGTTATGTGTTGTGTTGAGGGCATTCGGTAAAAATTCCCTGAGAAGGAAAATAGTTTTGACAATATTCCATCTGAAAAATCACCTTCTTTGCTCAATAAGGATCAACTAGATGCGTTTGTCCGCACGATTACGGCTAAACCGTTAAAGCAGTCAGCTGCAGCTGTTCGATGAGTGGTCTTTATGGCAAAGATGATGAGTATTAGCTTGGTTGCGCCACTTTTTTGATGCTCTACTTGTTCAAAGGTTTCAGTCAGTTGTTGTGAGGTGGGGCATGCAGATAGATGGAAACCGTTGATGTGTTTTTTTCCCGAACTGCCTTTTTTGTACGTAGAACATTTGCATACTGTTCGTTCTTTTCGTCAGTAACTGCTTGGTTGTCAAAAGTTCCGTTTTTTTTTCGATCTTGCATTGTTTAGGCTTTAGCCTGGAAACGTTTTCTGATGGCTTAAGTTGAGAACTTTCTTCGAAAATACTCATCTAAAATAGAAATTCGGCTAGAGAAACAGTATGGTTTTTTCTTGGGACTTAAATATTTCTGGAGCGAAGTACGCAGTGGATGAAAAGTGGCGAATATATGCTTCGATCGGTTATTAAACGAAAGAAGAATTGAAGGACCGTTTCATGTCATTTGAAGACTTTCTACAGCTGTCATTTTGATCCTAATGCGTTTTGCAAAAGTAGTATGCAAAATGCAGTGACGAGTAGAGAGAAATTCGGGAAGTGTTGGGTTTTTTTTTTTTTTTTTTTTTTTTTTTTTTTTTTTTTTTTTTAAAAATTTTTTTTTTTTTTTTTTTTTTTTTTTTTTTTTTTTTTTTTTTTTTTTTTTTTTTTTTTTTTTTTTTTTTTTTTTTTTTTTTTTTTTTTTTTTTTTTTTTTTTTTTTTTTTTTTTTTTTTTTTTTTTTTTTTTTTTTTTTTTTTTTTTTTTGCAGAAGACCCCTCAGGAAGCTCATCTGCTATTTGATTGACACGTTTATGACGTTAAACTTTTTTAAACATCGCGTTATGTTGAAAGCGCCTACAAGCAGACAGACAAGAGGTGAAGAGAGTGGCAATTGTAAGGAACACAGCGAGTAGAAGATCTTGCAGAAGCTTTCTAAACTGAGCCATAAACAGTTTTATAATTTGCATGATGGGTAATTTCAAGGGATTCATTGCATTTTGGAAGCTTGAAACCCGACGGAGCGCAGCACACTAAATAGAAATTGGTAAGACAGATCTTACAGTCGCTGGGTTTGTTAAGATTATGGGTAGTCAATGTGGGCATACATAGATCAGATTAAAAATGCTTGGTAAAATAGGAATTTACTGGGGACGGTTACTAATCATAGATGGCAGCACTTTAGGAAGCAGAATGTGCGGACAACATTGCGATGCGAATGATAATAGTTGGCGACCAATCGGCGTTACGGATGACTGAGTAAAGTTACAGATAAGTAAGAGTGTAGTCTCTGTCGTTTGCAGTAAACATCCAGATCACCATAAACGCTCCTTAACTTTTATTGCCGTTTATCATTCCATGGCTACTTTATCTATCGCCACTATGTTACCTTAAACGGCGATTCGTGTCGTCATGAAATCTTCAGTCACTGAAAAAAATAAACTGCTGCAATAGGAAAGCATGGTAAAAGCTCGTTGTGTGCATTTCATGGATGACAAATAGGGGACTGGAATGAAATCATTTTTGAAGAGTTACTTAAAGCTTAGTTTTTTTTAGGTTCTGCGATATAGCAGAGGAAAAGCTTGCCTCAACACCGGTTCTGGTGCGGCGTGCTGCCTCGTTTAACGAGCGATATAGCCTCGGCGGGTGTGGTGAAAGGAGCGGTTCTGATACGAATGCTGCAGCCAGGCCGGTTATTTCTTGCGACCTAAAGAGTTTATGACAGCATTCAGCTTATTTGATAGCATTTTTGGAGATTTGTGCAATATTCAAAGAACGATTATTATGTTTGCTTTTCGAATTTCGCTGAAAACAACGTGCGGTTGCTTGGTTTTGAGAGGACTGCATCACCTTAAGTTCAGGCCTGATGAAACATTATAAACTTCTTGGCTAACATATCCTTTTCATCCTTTGCTTCGTGTAGGTATTGAGCGAACAGGATAAGTCGATTACATTCCTCTTTTAAAGTGTTAAGAGAATGCTAACTTATTCATGTTTTTTTCTCCGTTTTCAGTTTTCGCAGTTGAGCTTGAGAGCATCTAGATCGCTGTCTCAAATAGTTGGCCTCATTGCTGTTAGGGCGTTTTCGAAATATCATACAGCTTTATGAGAGCTGCTGGTTCACTCAAAATTTAAATTAAAGTCCGCTTGACTGGTAAAGAGAAATTCAGCAAATTGAAAGCATGCTTCATTCTGTAAGAAGCAATATTAATGTTGTCTTAAATGCGCAGAAATGCTGTTTTTTCCGCATCGTTCCAATTTTTCCATACGACAACCATGAATCGCCTACTGTTCTTCTCTGGATAAATTCTCTTTTGGTACGAGAATTGCCGATGCAATCTTCTCTTACTATACGAGTCAAGCTTTTCGCAGTCGCATGGTTTTGCTTTTCGAGAGTAATGAGAACTTTTATTTACAGGCCAAATAAAGTTGAATTCAGTCAGCGCGAGCATAAAATGATGCCAGGTCGTTTCGTGATCCCATCGAAGATGTCCACCTCTCCATTGGCCAAATCAAGACGTCTCTCTTCGTCTCATGGTAATCTGCCTTCGATGGTCAGCCCACGGGTATTTTTTCACTGTGATTCCAGTTCACTTATATGGTACAGCACTGTATTTGATAAGCATCTGATTAGTTGTGGCAGCGTGAAGTTGTGTGCTGATATGCCATGTTTCCTCGTATAAAGCCTTCGGAGGTTTTGTCACTTGCAACTTCCAAGGGAGCCACGAGCCAGTTTTTTGCAACTGCGAAGGCCGTTTTTCTTAGCGCAAGTTTTGACAATTCTTGGGGAAGTAAATCTTGTTCTCTCGGTGCGTTCGGAGGAAAAGGGCAGCGTTCGGTGAGAGGGTTCTGATGAGTAAAGGTTTTCGGAGCGTTGAACCACTCGAAAATTGAAAATCTGATGCATCGAAATGGCGCTGTACGTATCAGAAGGGCTGATTTGAAACAGTGACAGGTCGTCGCTGTGAAATAATCATGGTGGATTTCATCAAAGACCGATTTGTTTAGTTATCTGGTGAGTTCGAAATGGTGTATTTTGCGTTTATTCTTCTCATCAGAAGTTCACTGCAGCAAGGCTTTTCCTACCAAATAGGCGTCACAGCTGTTTTAATTCGTTCATCGTGAGACGCCTTTTCGCATCAACACAACTCATAGAGAGCGTTGTGTCATTGTAAATAAAAATTAATCTCGTTCGGGATTATATCTGAAGCGATATTGTTAAATTGGGGGAGGGGGGGGGAGAGAGAGAGAGAGAGAGAGGGGAGGGTTAAAGGGTGGTTTAGATGCAAATAATTGTAATGAGAATTTTGAGAATTTCAGTCTCTTTTTAAGTACGACTGCTATTATTTAGAGTAAGCCAATCATTTACATATCTTCGACTAAAGCTTTTGTAACGACTGATATGGCTTCACCTCTTTTTGCAAAGTATTCGATAGCAGAATTGATCGTCGTTTCAAAATCTCTTAATTTTGTTGTGTGTACATTTGATTACGGTAGATTTTAGAATGTTCTGTACGAAAACTGCATATTCGAAATTTTTTGGCAAATTCTAGACTGAAATATGAATGTTTGGAATGACGTGATATTATAGCTGCAAGCCTTTATTTATCTTTTAATGTCACATATAATGTTATTTTACTTGAAAATGAAATACATCTTGTTGGTGCAGTAACATCACTGTTTCTACGGACGGGGTCCCAGCAGGCTGCGCTTCATTTTCGGCGCAGGTGCTGTGCCATTGGGCGAAGTGCTAAGGCGACTACTAAAACGGAATGTGTTTAAGAACACTTGTTTCGCAAACGCGTGCTGGATAGATTTTGGCATAAGGTAGGTTGCAGTTGAGACCATACAATATGTGGGATCGAGATGCGATAATAGGCTATGCTGACGTTTCGGCTCCTCGAGCCATAATCATAGCACAACAAGCTCGGAATTGGGTGTAAAAGGTCTGTTTACCCAAGGTTGAGCTCGTCGTGCTACCATTGTGGCGCTCAATGAGTCGAAATATCAGCGTAAACCTTTATACAGTCTCTACGACGCATTATATGATCTCAACTGCAACCTACGTTATACTAACAAAAAAGGTTAGGTATGATCCTGTTCAGCTTCCACTTAGCTAACAGATCACTTAGCTCGAAAACATTTTTTTAGAGCACAGAATATTTATTTGCATGCCTGTGCGCATTTACCATGTGGTAGCCATTTGCAATGTTGGTCTTGTTGCAACGGGTCACCACCGGCTTATGCGCCCATTCACCAAGGGAGTTCATTGCGATGGGTTCACTGAATACTCGCCGTGCGCCTGTTCAGGCAGCACATCCACTTTGGCCTTCAGTTCTTCGTCAGTATGGAACCGCTGCTCCCCCGATGACAAAACGCACTTTTGATTACGACTTATGGAGCAGGTGGCCAAACAACTCCCTCATGAACTCCTGGAGTTGCTCCTGTTTATGTGCATTTATCTAGGCGCAAGCGTTCTCACAGAGAGTACCCTGAGTTGACCTCAGGGATGTGGAAGATGAAAGGTTGCCCAAGCACAGGTGCGATAGACGTATATTTCGCTTTTGTGCACATCAAAATGCTTTTATTGTCAAAATCACATCTCTTTCTCAGATCACCGAACATTTAAAAGACAGCGATCGATGCGTTGCATTTTTGCATGTTTTTAAGATGTTCAACTCAACGGAAACTGTGATATCGACGAAAGTGGAAGTGGATTATAATCTGAAAGAAACAGAAGAGGAGGAGGAACGAAACTTGAGTGGCAGAATCCGGCAGGCTGAGAAAATAGTTGATCGTGATTCGAATCTCGTTCAAGTGACCACGAAACCGACTGTTGGTTTACCACCAAACGTCGTCAGTGTCGCTAATATTCGCACCTTTGGAAAATTAGTCCAGTCAAACACGCCAGTTTCCAATGAAGAAAGGATAGTTAGGACCGAACAACAGGTTTGACTTGTTCTGTGTCCTGTAAAAGAACAAGGGAATGGGATTGCTGGATAGGGAAGCGCTTAAATAGGGCTGTTCATATCGTTTTTATTTCAATTTTTACGTAGTTAGAATACTGCAATTATAAGAGTCAAATAACTGCGCCAAGAAAGTTGAAGGTTTTTGTATACTAGGGTTTCGGTTATCCCGGAATTAAGACAAATGAAGACCTGCTTAGTTAATGCTCGGAATATCCTTTCTTTTCCGATTTCCGCCAGCAAGGGAGCCAATAGTGCCTGCTTGTCTGTCACTAGTAAATTTATCCGATTGTCGTATGGAGCCAGTAAGATAGTAAAAGCTTGTTATTCATAAAGTGCGTGGTAAAGCGAAGCATGATCCACTGCTGCACTAGTCCAAATTCAGTTACCTCAGCGTTCAGCGATTTTTTTTTCCCCATTCAACTACGACTAGTTCTCCAGTCTGGATGCGATCTCTAGCGCTATGCAATTGTTGTACGACACTAACGAACCTTTTATCATTAACGGATTGCCTATGGGGGACGAGTACGAACACACACACCATCCACCACAACGAAATAAACCAAATTGTTCATATATGATTCCGAAAACCTTATTTTATGCATTTGAGATCGCTCATCATAAAGCACTGCAGGTCGCAGAACATAGTGATCGTTGCCGATAATGGCGATATCGTCGCACGTTTTGTCCAAATTGTTCATAATTTATGACCGTTGCGAAGTTTTTGAATTCGTTTGTTTAAAAGTCGCGTTTTGCAAAATCACTTTTCATGAGATTTTTTTGTATAAATATCAATTCCTGTTTCTTGTGGTTTTTCGATTCGTGAAAGTGTGCGTTTTTTCATCTTAAATGAGCTTTTTTGAATTGCAATTTTAGGGAGGGTTCATAAGCTGTTCTTAGATGTCGTATAAAGCAAATATTACTATCGGGCGATTTGACAAAATGTTTCTTTTTTTTGAGACTGAAAGAGGTTTGGTTGTCACTTTACCGTTAGACTCTTGTACTCTTCTTTCAACACTGATACTACTCGATGATGAAAGCCAAGGGTTACACCATTGTTGAACGAAGAGCGGCCAGGGTTGTTGTTATTGTTGGGTTTGAGGTGGTGTTTGCTGATAATGTATAGATTACAGCAGTCCTGTACAATTCCTCTCCTCCCCCTCCCTCCCGTCCACCGAGGCTCGGATTATACGCACCTATGGTGACCACCGTCAGGGAACTTTTTTTCGAAAAAACATTCTCGAATTCTTGGACGGGAATAAACGCTGTCGATCCGTCTTGCTCTGAAACTCTCAAATATATCATTTTTCCTGTGATTCTTTACTCTAGAGTTTCGGTCACTTAAGTTTTTCGATTACTGCGCTCTTCCGACTCCCCTCTCCCTCCTCCACTGTCATTTTTGGTTGCGAGCATGGATTAGAGGACTGTCTTGAAAAACGGTTTCAAAAACTGGAACCACCACTTTAATGAATATTGGAATGCAGTGTTAGTGAGTGAGTTAAGATGTAAAAATTTTGCTTCATGTCAACGCACAAATACTGCAATATCGGTTGGCTGGTGTGGAATCCAGGAACTGGAGATTGAAGGTGCTGGCACTGAAGTATTTCGACACAGCATCATGTTTTTTTTTTTTCAGAAAGAAGACTCGACGGGAGCAGTGAAGAGGAACTCACCAGTGCGCGTCGTGAGATGTCCACTTACAGAATGTGATGTATGCGATGTATGGAAGGATGCCGTCCTGTCGAGGTTTGTGGTTGATCCCAGAATTCAGTCTCTTGGCACACTAACTCTCTATTTGTTGGGGAGGGGAATAGCTTGAGAAAGGCTTTTGCAAAATAGCATTCGCAAAGGCGTTAACAGAGTTCGAGTGGAACCGGGGAGGGGGGGGGGGGGGGGGGGAGGAGGAGAGGAAGGGGAACTGAGTTTCAATTCTTTTTATGAATTATCCGAACGAGGGACTGAATATGAGAAAGGATGAGGCTGCTGCCAGCTGCCATCTTTGATGTGGGAGAGGCAGATGCTGAATTTGAGGGGAGATCGCATGACAGGGGATTATATTTGATTGTTTTCGTTATGCTAGCAGTGGTCTTTACTTAGGATTTTTTGACGCGGGTTCTGTTTCGACGTTTCTTGAAGAGGGAAAAGTAGATGAGATCAACCAACAGTAGAAGGGAGGAGAAAAAAAGAGGAACCAGTAAGCGTTGTGTTTTCCTTTCGGTGCTAATGTTTTGCAAGGGACATCATATGGTCTGGTGGCAGAGGAAGAATTGCATCCTTCGCTGTGGCGCAAATGCGCCAGAAGTGATTGTTTAATGAGCAGTTTCATAAAAGAACTTGATATTTTGAAATTATTTTGGTGACGAGGCGATCGACTCATCGCACACACTCGCAAATGGTTTCTGAAAAAAGCGCTCACTTTACAGGCTGCGTACTCTGTTGGGAGTCGCTTCTTTGAGGGGTATTTTCGAGTTCGAGTTCTCAGGCTACGATGTTAAGTGGAATTGCGAGAAGGTGGGCAGGCGGGGAATTGTCTACGTCAAGGAAGAGGATGGTTTGTCATTTTCCTTTCGGTGCCACTGTTTTGCAAGCAAGTGAAAGGAAAGCTACTTCTTTCGTTAAGAGGTCAGTTAGATCGATACAAGGACAGTTCCATTCATTATGATTTGCACCTCGTTGTTCTGGGACATTTTGTTCAAATGGACGATATAGCTCAGTTGAGGGAGAGATTGCATGTGCGTTTTTTTGGGAGATATTTTGAACGCGCAGAAGTTGAGAAGGGATGAGGAAGTTTGGTGGTATTAGGCTGCAGGTATACGGGATAAGTTTAATGAGGACGAAGGGACTTAGGGGCTGTAACCTTTGGTAAGAACAGCTGGAGTGGGGGAGGGGGAGGAAAACAGAATAGTATGTTCTGCTGCCTGACTGTTAATGCTCCGATTTCTTCTTTCCTTTCCGAGATTTTTGTATTACACGGTTGCAGTTTTTTTTTCTCTGAATGGAGAAATGAGAAAAAAGTTAAGGCGAGAGAAAATAAAAACGAAATAAACTTTGGCATAGCAGATACATATTGTTTAAAATGAAATTTTTATTAGTCGCTCACGAAATTTTTCGTGTAATGTCAAAGTTGAGATCGTTTCAGTTTATCGATGAGCTTACCGCTCTTAATTTGCTCGCTTCGCACACCTTTTCCGCCTTCTGTCTTCCAGTAGAAAACTTAGCGACAGCTTGCGGTTTGCTTGCGAGCTCAGATCGCAACTGATTGGAAAAAGCACAGTGGGAAGATGGGGGATGGGTCATCAGGCTTATTTATATGCGTCTGTGTCATTCAGTTTTATGTATAATAATAAATGAACAAATACACAAAACATGAAAACACTGAATAAAAACGGGGTCGAAGCGAGTTCTGAATATTCATGGGTTGTGCAAGGGGGGGGGGGGGGGGGGGGGGGGGGGGAGAAAAAAAGGGGGGGGGGGGGGGGGGGGGGGGGGGGGGGGGGGGGGGGGGGGGGGGGGGGGGGGGGGGGGGGGGGGGGGGGGGGGGGGGGGGGGGGGGGGGGGGGGGGGGGGGGGGGGGGGGGGGGGGGGGGGGGGGGGGGGGGGGGGGGGGGGGGTGAAGGATTAGTAAATAATGTGCGTGCGTATCTCAGATACCCTGTCGACGTATTTGATAGCAATGATGCGCTATCTCTCTCAGTGGCCATTCGATCGTAAATTCGCCGACAAGCAATATGACGGCTTCGAGCTGAACGTGTTCGAAAATGTATGTGAACATTTCGCAAAAGGATGTCCTTTGCTGCCGACGTTACTTGCACTAGCAATACTTAATATCGTTGAGGGTGAAGGATTAGTAAATAATGTGCGTGCGTATCTCAGATACCCTGTCGACGTATTTGATAGCAATGATGCGCTATCTCTCTCAGTGGCCATTCGATCGTAAATTCGCCGACAAGCAATATGACGGCTTCGAGCTGAACGTGTTCGAAAATGTATGTGAACATTTCGCAAAAGGATGTCCTTTGCTGCCGACGTTACTTGCACTAGCAATACTTAATATCGTTGAAGTGATACGCAAACGTAACACCGCTGCGCCGATGGTCGTCTCGCCATTAAGTTAGTTCTTTTTTATCTATCTTAGTTAACCCCGAGATTAGTTTTGAGAAGGGAAATGGGGAGCTGTGCCCAAATGCAAAATTGTGGGCTACTAGGAATTGATACCTTGCAGAGGAGGGGAGAGGGCTTGTTCGCTGCTGCTATAAATTCTGAATCCCGCTTGCAACTGTGCATTCACATTGCGCTGTAAAACATAAGAGCGTTGCGTATTTTGGTTGCAACAAAAAAAGATGCGGTTATATGGTAGAAATATGCGAATTGTTAATTTTTTGCCGTAACAACGGCGCCTATGCTGTTCAGCGAGACCTCCTTTGGGAGCCACAAATGCGCAGACTTCGAAAGAAATTCTCATGGAACAGTAGCGCACTTTTGTTTGACACGTTTTCGTAAAGTGTATACGAAGTGGTGAAGTAAGCCTTTAAAACACATACTGCCACGCCCTTTTTGGCTTAGGCGACGGGTTGTCTGTAGCTAACAAGACCGTTCCAGCTCAAAGCTCTTCATAAGATGATGTTAATCGTTCGATCTGTAAGGTCTATTCGCAAATCATTCGAATGAATATGGGCACCACCAACGACAATCCACTTTCTTTTTCCTTTTATTCTTTCATCTCTTATCTCCCTATCCCCTTCTTCCTCCCGTTTCCCCTCTCCCTCCTCCTTCCCCTATCCTTATTTTGCCTTTTCTACCTTCGCATTCCTCATTCATCCCTCTGCAAGGCTCCCCAAGTACGCACATACATCGCGGGTAGAATCTCATGAAATGCAGCCAGTTCCTTCCGCAAAATGGTTAACAGCACCCCATAACATGGCTTTCGGATACTGGAGACATGGCAAATATGAGGAAGGGGTGGAAAGAAGCCGTGTATCTATGTATGAGCACTGTGTGCCGTTTAGAGAGCAAATTTGACCCTTCTATCCTGTGCACGAGACCATTCGCCATGATGAAAGTTTGATTGTAGAAATGTTAAATTGCCACTATATGCCATTATTGATTTCGTCTTGCAACTTACTGTGAGTTGCACAGAAGGGTTAATGCCTATTGTTGGCACCCGGACAGCATGGCTTATTCAAATGCTTTCCACTCTGTTTAATACCATAATTAACGTCTTTACATTTTCAAACATTTCCTTGTCATCGCAACGATGTGCATCGCGCACAGCAATATGCGCTTTGCCATAATGCTGCACCCCGTGAAAACGCAACCAATATCTTAGAAATTTACTAGGAAGTGTTCCTTTTTCAAGGGAAGTTGAAAAGTACCCATACTCTTGAAAAGTACCCACACTGTTTAATTTCATCCCGTTTTCAAGTTTCCAAATGTAATACTTGTGTGACTGCAAAGTGCAGCGATCCAGTCAGTGCAGTTACTATAATGATAATCGGTTTCTTTATACAGTAGGCACCGATTCGATGCCTGCAGATGACGTTTCACCATTGACGAGGTACGCCACTTACAGTAATTCAGTGGAAGGGCAAACGCCGAGTGCGCTACAGGTGCGCAGCTTTAAATGTCCATTGTTTTGTTTTTTATTTAAGTTGCTCAAAACTTGCAGTGCTCCCTCAATCGATTAGAAAGCTTATATCTTGAAAACGTAGGATCCTATCTTCGAGTTACGCTCTCGAACAAACTTTACTGTACGTCATACAAAAGGTTCTGATAGTGATTGGGAAGCTGTATGGAAGCGACGATCGTTCGAGTCGCGAACAGTAAATCGGCGCACTTTCCGACTTCTTTTCTTGGAATTATTACAACAGAACATATCCTAGCTTTCGACTTGCATTGTGGAGTGCGATACCACTGTTGCGAGGGTCAAGGAATTTCCTGATTTAAGGCTTATTTCGTAATATCGTTAGCGCACAGTAGGGTAGTAAAGGGAGTCGGAGGCTTTAGCAGTGATGTTAAGCTCCGGATATTTGGCTTCACTTCCGTCATGGCAAGTAGAAGTTTCAATTGTGGCTTTGAACTTCGGGAAACCTCGCTCCAGCCGCGGAGTTGAAAGACGATTCTGGCTTCGAAGCCGCTCCGATCTGGAAGTAATCTCTGTCCAGTTCATCAGGTGGCCTTCAGGAATTCGGATTTCATATCACTTTAAAGGGAGCAGCGGAACTTTTTTTCGTCTTAGGATCGTGATACTTCAGATTGCAACTCCTCTGCGGTTCTGACGTAAGAGACTTGTGATATTTCATTCAGTATTTTATTCTTTCCTCTATTTCGACTGGAGCAAGTTGCCAGTAAAGTTTTACGTTCAGTAGTGAATTTACATGAGGGTTCTATATTTTCCTTGGACTGTGTGAACTACCCTCCCCCTCCCCAGTCCCCGCTCCCCACCCTCCTCTAAGAAGCCATGGGTCCAGCAAATGTTGCATTTGTTTTTTTTTTTTGAGGTGAACACTGAAGCGACACCACGTGCTTTCATGAGGGCTTCCCACGCGAGAAATAGTGCAGCTGCAACGCAGTCGCGGCGTCCTATCCATCCGCGATTGGAAGATGGCTCGTCACGCGCGTCCGTTATGTCGCCATTCGCTCTTCCCACTGAGTCCACCACTTCTGAGAGTAGCCGCATTAAATGTTTGTTTTTGTTTGCGCTTCGTTTCATCTTTGTCATAGTCAGAAATCTAAATTAAAGGATCGTCGGCCCCAGCTTCCGAAGTCCAGTTCGCTTTGATGATTTGTGTAAAAGCCCTGGCCTTTCAACGCTGAGCCAGATGAACTCGCAGTGCGGTGAGGCAGAATGTAGCGTGCGTAAAAGCGAAAGGCGTTGGGGAGCATTAGTTGCGCATATGTTGCTAAAAAAGTGGGGAATACAGTAGTTCACGAACCGCAATATGTTTTTAAATATAATAGTCCCTCTTTTTTTCAACATGACCTTGACGGATCAGGTATAGGTGACCTCTTTCAAGTTCCACAAAACAATGCTAGCAGCAGATCCGCCTGCAAAAGTTGTGTCATATACAATGGCGGACATGGAAAGGCGATTGTGGTGTGTTCCAGGACTTCGACGATATTGCCATAAAGTTCGGAGAATAGAAATGCGTTTTTTTTTTAAGGGAAATTAGAAAAGAATTATCAAAAGCTTTTTTTTAAAATATCCATTTTCTATAGGTCCCTTCGCATCACTTCATTAGAGGTGGGTTTCGGGAGTCATGAACAGATGAATACCATTTGTGTTAGAACATGCAACTGCTTAGCGTTGCTGGCTGCTGCGTAAAATCTTTGCAGAATGAGTGTTGTGTTACGGCGTGTGGCATTCTCATTTTGTTTAGTAGCTCAACAGTGTCGTAAACAATAAATAATAGAAGAGAAACAATACTGATTTTTGAAAATGGGGGGGGGGGAGAGGGGAAACGGGAGGAAGAAGGGGATAGGGAGTCTTAAGGCACATTATAACGATATCCTGTTAGTGAACATGAATGCATCTGCATCTGTGCTATAGTTTTAGTTTGAAAATAACTCCGCCCTGTGCTGGGAAGGTTGATAGTCGTATTATACGTCTTAGATTATTGGCTTACGAGTTTACAAGCTGATTCATTAATTTTCTAATGGGTTTTAGGTAATTAATAGAGCCTAGTTTGCATCCATTTTGCGGTCAGATGTTGGGTTTTCTACTATTTGCATTCCAAAAAAACGGGTCTTTCTGGCTCATATAAAACATGAATGGACGTTTCATTGGCAGTCTGTGAAGACGATTAATCTACTGGATGCAGTGCCGAATTGCACACTTTATTGGCTTGATGACATAAATTCATACGTGTTTTCTGAGTCTGACAAGGCAGCACTAATTAATTATTTTGATTTTAGTGAAGGAGTATGAATCGGTGTTGGCGCGTCTTCCTGGACTGCATCATAGTCCGGAGCTGTTAGAACGAATGCGTGAGTTAGCGACAGCAGTGAAGACACCACCACTGAGGGTTACCTCGATCTCGTCGTCGTCTTTGTTCAAAACACCGAAACTGGGACTGAGTCCACTCGTCGCTGGTTTGTCCTCATTTTGTTCTGTAACGGTTCCATTTAGGGATGAGAGCTGGATGGATGTTTTCAAAAAGAATCTCCAAAACAAGAGGTGGATAGCTTTTTAAGGAAAAAAAGAGACGTTCGGCAGATCACTTAATGGTAGTTGCCATATCTTGCGCTAGATGCCAACTGATATTACGTTCTCTAACAGGAAATAGTAATCGAAATTAATACATGGTGGTGATACACAGAGGCCATTCGACAGGAGAGGAAGCATAACGAACTATATTTGATAGTTTGCATTAGCAAAAGAGTAGAGTAAGTATACAACCGGAATCGTCTGTAATTTTATCTGCTATGATCATTTTGCTATGTTGCCGTTGTTTACGGAGGTTGCTTATTTGTTGTGACGAAACCGTAAAGCAGTTTTCAGATTTACTTTTTGAAAGCGATTTCTCATTAACTAAGGAGCGAGAACGACGGACTCATATCTTCAACTGTTCTTTGCTTATCGATTTTGTTTTACAGTACCATTTGCCAGCACCTACAGTCCTTGTGTCTTTACGGTTTCAGTGGAATGGTTTCTCTTGCTTAGTTTTTTGCGCGTTCATGGCG
>JPKZ01000997.1:342069-354697 GCA_000803305.1 Toxocara canis
GGGGGGGGGGATGGGACAGGGGAAAGGGGCTGTTGCAATTCCTTGGGCTTTCTGCTTTGATTACTTAAAAGCTAAAGTGACTGTAAGTGGTGATTTGAGGCATAGCCCGTGAGGACGAGTCGGATTTAATTTGGTGTGTGGCCCTTATATTGCTGACGATTCCTCCGCCGACGCGACGTCGCTTACACTTTCTGGTGAGGTTTATGCAACGCGTCTGCAAGAACCATTGCCTTCATCTCGACACCCACCGTGAAAATCGATACGTGGTTAGCTGCTTTCCCATTACTGGTGTCACTGGGGTAGAGATTTAAGGAGTTTGTTAATTTTGTGGCATCTATTTCATCGTGAGTAGATCAAGAAAGTAGGTCTTGCAACACGTTGGGGGTATACGCGGGGTAGCCTGTTCCCTCTTCCCTTGCCACCTCCTCCTGCCCCCCTAGCTGAAGAAGTGTTTTCATAGTAACAGGCAATTTTTATCTCAGTGTAGCTAGCTAGCATCGCCACTTGGCTGTTTCTGGCTATCACAAATCATTTTTCTGCACCCATGATTTGCAAGTGAGAGCCGAAACTGTAAGTTGGTGAGAGAGGGAAGGGGGAATTGCGAAGAAGGAGAGTTCGCCCAAGTGCAGCTGGATTGATCTAAAGGAGCAGTCTGTCGAGCGTAGTAGACAGTGATGATTTATCTGATCAAGACGATAAGCAAGAAAAAAATGAGAGCGCAACAATCATTTAGTAAATGTGTTAGACTAAGTGCTTGAAACTTCATTGCTTTTGTATTCTCACTTCCTCATGCTTTCGGTAGTTCGTTGTAAAGAAACGCTACGAGTTCGCCATTGTTGCTGTTAGCGTGAACGATTTTTCGGACAAGAGGGTATAGCTGGATAGTTGCTCTTATCTGAATGTGTTTTGCGGATAATAGGTGCTGGAGCGTTTGTCGGAGAGTATAATAGCCGAATCAGACCTTATAAGCTCAGTACAGTGTCTGCATTTGGTCGCCTTTCTGGTTGATAACGAGAGCGAATTGTTTGCTGTGCCACCCACATTCAAGGCGGATGTCGACGAGAGCATTTCAGCGAAATGCAAACGAAAGGTTTCTTGTGCTTACCTATATTTGTCTAGCGTTTTGGTTGTCAAATCTGGATTAATGAGATGAGTTGGGTTAAAAGCTTGGGTGTGTTAAATACGTTTTATTTTCTAGATTAAAGAGCGGAATTTTTGTCTGTGAGCCCGATACGTTCCAGTAGACAGTAAAATGCTGCCTTTGGATAACCTGAAGGTGCTAGATTTCGGAAGAGATTGAAATTTGATGAAGTAAAGTAACCACCGGTTCTAACCGGATTGCATCAGTGACGGTGTGATAGTGGTAGGCGGT
This sequence comes from Toxocara canis, assembly GCA_000803305.1. Taxonomy (NCBI): domain Eukaryota; kingdom Metazoa; phylum Nematoda; class Chromadorea; order Rhabditida; family Toxocaridae; genus Toxocara; species Toxocara canis. The sequence goes on from JPKZ01000997.1 coordinate 343,442, forward strand.
GAAGCGAAAGGTTTTCCTTAGGAGCCATTATTGCAGAATCATTCAAAGTATGAGCTTTATCGGTTATTTATTCATACGCAAGGGATTAGGCATATTATACCGTTGTGCTAAACGCTAACTCACGAAGTGCCTTATTCAGTTAAACGACTGATCACCTTTACATATTTGGCCCAGAAATGTACAAAGTGAGTGGCTTCAGCGAAGTTTTTAAAAATTTGCACATTGCAGCAACCTGTTCTTGAAAAAAAAACATGTGAAGTTCACTAAAAATCACGGGAATTTTGACGTCTTTTGCACGATTCCACTCTTTCTATACTCTCCTTATCTTGACTTGAATTCGAGAGTAACGGGAAGAATCGTCAAAATAAGCAAAAATTCACGCTACCAGAGGCAAAGCTGCATGTGCTTCGTAAAATCTATCCTGAGGAAGACGTTTGCGAAGTGGCCACTCTGTTTGCTGTCGTCATTTGGCGTAAAATATTATGTGTCATCTATTCCGTTCTTACATAGTTGCATACACCGGAAAACTGGAGGGAATAAATTGGGAGGAGGTTTTGGCGTTTGCTGCTGTTAGGCGAACGGTCTTCATGAAGTGTATGGGTAGTGAAAATGATGGATAATGCGTTTATATTTGTGTGCTTGAAAGTGAATACTGCATTCGCATAATAAAATTTAACAGCTTACACGCTGCACAACGCTTGTCGTTTGTGCGTTTGTGAAACTTGGCTGGCACCGAGCAGAATGTCGCTTAGAAAGCGAACGTCAGTTCATTTCTATTTTTCATTTCCTATCAATTTTTCATTTCTCTTTTTATAGTTTTCAAGGTATCTGCGACCTCACCCGGGAAGCAGCAGCGTTTTGCTACTCTTCCCATTTGGAAGGCTCTCAATATTCACTTATTTATAATAGGGATGCAAGTTTTGGCGTTGTTGTTCAGGCGAGCTTGCCAACTGAGACGAAAGAAGAGAGAGAATTGGGCTCGAATAGTGTCAGCCGACCATCACTGCAGTTCTGTGAACCAGTTGATCCTAAGGAGTACAATGAACAGCGGGAGAAGGGTATCGAGTCACATCTGCTCGCTCTACTCGATGAAATCGTTGCTAACGAGAACCTATCGGTCGAAGAACGCAAAAAACAACTCAAAAAGGTGAGTATGATTTTTCCAGGTTGGGGTGGGGAGGAGGAGGGAGTCGAGCGGAGATCACGCTTGATAAATTTAGTAAACTCAAAGGTGGTTATGCTGCGGCGCTAAAGATCAATATGTTTTATGGATAGTACTGCCGGTCTTGTATGCGATGGAGATGCTTTAATATATTTATGTTGTTTTATTTTTCCTAGAAATTTGCCATCTTCCACATTGTCCGCTGTCCTCCCTACCGTACATAATTCCTATCCAAATAGTGTGGTGTCGTAGTAAAACGAAATAGCACAGAATAGAGTGCCATTTGGTTATATTAGGATTTAGGAGCACGTTTTTGCATTGACGCCGAAGTGTTTAGTGTTTGCCGCAGGCTAATGCAACGTATCGAATTTTATTCGTGTGGAAGCTAGGTGCAATTCAGCATATTTGCGACCGTGCTGTGAATAATTCATACACCGCTTATGATACTGGGAGCGGACTGGGCTCAGCAACGTTTTCTTGTTTTCCCAAGCCGCTGAAAGTGCAGTTGGGTATGATTTAAGGTGGAGCTCGAAGTTTTCAGTTTTTTGGGCCACAGCTTCTACTGCTAATGGTTGTGCACCCCCTATCCTCCTCCTCCTCCTCCTCCTCCTCCTCCTCCTCATCCTCCTCTTTTCTCTCCCTCCTCCTTACCCTCTGTAAAATTGCATGCTCATTTCAGTTAAACGTCAGCAAGACTGAACGGTTGTTTTTTTTAGTTCAAGAAAACTTACCCGCATATCTACGAGAAACGATTCCCGTCACCGAAATTCAGACCCAGAAAGCCGCGGACACCGAGCATTTTCGACAAATTACGCGTCTTCAGTTTTAAATGATTTGTTGAGCATTTGCTGTTGTTGTCATCAGAGATGTTGTTTGCACATATGCTGCACAATCAAGGTGCTTAATCGAGTGACATAGTTGAAGGCGAAATAGATACATCGCGTTATTTTGCGATATTCCTAAACTTTCTCCGCACTAACTTCTGTAACACGTTTACAGCGCACTTGAAGAGTTCTGTATTGTATACTGACCCACTCTGGCGCGCCCTATGCAGGTCTTCAGATCTTGCTTTTTTTAAATGTTCTTTGGGTTGGTTTTTCCATCTTTCTTGATCGTTTTTGAGTTTATGCTGGGTAAAACTAATGTCATATTATTATGTTGGCATTGTTTTCGTTATGATTTGGCGGTGCGTGGGCGAGCGTATGCGCCGCGTGAGGTTTTCAGGAACCCAGAAAGTCCTTTATTATTTGACGCGTTCCCAGTCACAAAACTTAAGAAGTGCCAGATTTTTGTAATTCCAGAACCGGAATCTTCGTACAATGCTCATTTATATCGTGGACGGTTTGGCTAGATTTCGCTTCTTGTAGGCTGAAAAGTTTGTGCGACGTATATAACAGTTAACGCGGAGATCGGTAGTTTCTTGAGTTGTCATTAATACGGAATATTAAAACTGTACGCAGTCCGTTCCTTAACCTTAAATCAGATCTTCGACAGAGTTGTGTGCCTTTTTGCTGACAAAGAATGGTTTGTGTAAGGGCAATGTTCCTTAAATCTGTTCACTCGCTAATGTCATTACGGCGTAATGAAATGCGTTCACTGTGTTACCTCGAGGAGTCTCCCTTTCCCTCCGACATTCAACCTCCCCCCCCCCATCCCATATTTTCCCGCCAAGAATATATTTTCTTCGTTTCCTAAGCGTGACGGAAATTTCTTTTCCATTTGCGCTTTGTTGTTTTCGTTGAAGTTAATTCGTGTCTTTTAATGTCTTTTCGTTGCACTTTTTCCGTTGTTTTTGAGAAATGCGTAGGCATGCATTCTAATAGGTGTGCGAGCGTTCAGAATAGTAATTGTAATCTTTTGTGTATTTCATTTGTTTTTATACACGAATATGGGGAGTACGAGTAGTACAAAGGATGTGTTCCTTTCCGAAGATGCATCTTTCTCCAGCGGTACCGGATACGCGAAAACCTTATGGAGCTGTCTCTGCATTTGTTAGTGCAGTTAGGAAGGGATGCGTTCGTTCGTAAACTTGTTGCGCACCTGAGATATCTGATCGGAATGGTCCCTCGTCACGTAGCTTGCGTTTAATTTGTGATGAATGCGCAAAAACGTGAATCCATTCGTCGCGCAAGCTTTTCCTTGTGAAACGATGACCAAACAAATTAGGAGAGAGGAAGAAGGAAGCTATGACCAGAACTTGTTGTTGTTAATTGTTGTTTGATAAAACTAGTGCAGCAAGTTAGTATGCTATCCTTGCTTTGTAAATTTTCTTGAATTTATTTTCCTAACGATGTTTCTGCATATTTTTTAGTATCTTTTCCTGCATTTTTTGCTGTGCTTTATCTTCCTAAGTGGTCTGTTTTTCTTTTCGGTTCATGGGCGAAACAGCTTAGAAGCAAAGACATCGCTTGCAGGTTTCTTTGTTTAATAGACTCGCTAAATTTTCATACTGGAACGTTTCAGCGTTTGTAATAGAGGGCTGATTGTTACGCTTTAAATGAACACATGCGAATAAGAAAAACCGGCAACTAACGCACGTGTTACGATTAGAAGAGATTAATTAAGATGTTTGCCTGCGTAATATAGAACAAGTAATTGTGTGTTATCCAGCAGCCATTTGTTACAAGTTTACTCTGCTGTTGCCTAGTGATTTTGTCAATTTCTGTTTTTCTGCAGTGACCTTATGCATTTTGCACAATCAGTTAACGTCTTATGTGGTGAAGAAAGGCAGAGAATTTCCCCTCGGGTGGGTGCTTCAAAAGAACCTTATTGGAAAGGTGAGCGTGAAAGAAATTACTGCATTCATTATGTTGTGGCATGCTCATAAAAGGCTTATAAATAACTGTCGAAACGAAGTTGAATGTGTTCAGCCAGTTGGAACGAAATGCAGTGGCGACACGCGATGCGGTGGTTGAGTGAAATACGAGAGCGTGACGGTAAGATTGAGTGTGCAGGAATGTTGGTGCACATTTTTAGGCGATCTTTTACCACCGAAATAGACGTACATACGAAGGTGGATACCCGATCGCGCCTGGGGGAGGGGAGGGGGGGTGAATTTGCATTAGCTAAACGTGTGGTGCCTGTGTAGGCCTTTCGCCTTTTTATTACGTGCCGTGGCTTTTCGGTAACTTCAGTTTGGAAACCACCGAAAGTGGAGTTGTGAAAATTGGTAATTATTCTTTGCCGCTTCGAGGTCATTTCCTCCGACCAGTTTCAAAGCTGTCTTTGATTTGGAGAGAATTTACACTCTTTTAAGTGATATAAGGAGCTTATACGTTTTTTGAATCTATCTGGTCACAGGGGAAGAGGAAAAACGAAGTTTTAGTGGAGTATCTGCAGGGGAGGTGGGGGGCAAAACGAGTTGACATGGCATCATGTGAAGGGTTGCTTGTTTGCTTGCTGGATGCATCTCAGGAGCCGTGAAAATGTTCGGATTTGGAGTCATTGAACGACGAAGTTTCTCGATTATAAGAGGTCAGGATGTAGCAGTTGCGAGACGCTGACGTTTCCAGCTCCCCTTCTTCCCCTTAGCATGTTGAAGGCGAATGCGGATACTCGCAAATGAGAGAATTTTTGGTTGGTTAAAAGCTACACATCAGCAGACACTAGAGGGATGTAAGTTTTCGCAAACTGAGGAAAAATAATTTAGAAAACGAAAATTTCTTGCGCAGTTAGCGCCCGTGGCTCATTAAAGACGCTGTTCGGTTTTCCGCGGATCATAGCGACAGTTTAAGGGCTTAAGGATTTTTTTGGCTTGCAGTTTCTGACCCAAAAGCGGCGCGCAAAATCTGATGCTAGAGTCTAGTCCGCCCAAATGCGTGGCTCACAAAAGTTTGAAAAGGTTTTGGGAGAGGTGACACTCAGTGTAGTGAGCGCATGTGAGTGCGCAAGCAATCGAGATCATAAAGCAAAACTTACGCCCGAAGTTTCGCGGAAAATTTCTCGAGGGCATTATTACCTGCAGAAAATAGCGTGAGATGAATATGATGTGCCAGAGAACTGATGACTGGGGGCGGGAAGGAGGCGGGGAAGTCCGAACCGCTTTGACACTGCTAAAATTTATATCGTTGTGATGCGATTACACTCTCACTCTGTTACAGTATACCAAGAGTGGAAGGCGCCGAACCTTGAATTTGGCCGAACATTTTCCATTTAATAACTAGAAGAACATGAGTAAGCCGTCTTTGAAGTAAGACAAACAAATATAAACAACGAAAAGAATTTGCAGCGTTTGAAAACAGTTTTTAGAGGAAGTGTTGCATGATGGCACGCCATTCGTCTGATACTTGAAAAACCTTATCATTTATTTCAACGTTGACTCACTTTTTTATACGCTCAGACTTATCCGTCCTCGTGGAGTGCTTTTACCACTTTGTACGTACCAGTGCAGTCACTAGCACGTACCGTGATGAAAGCCCTCGGACATTCATAGCTGCCATAAGTTCCGTTAATGCCGAAGCTAGAATAGCTCAGATATGCGCGGTTGGCTTGGCATCACTCATTGAACCTTCTGAGCTTCCCAAATCGACAAATTCATTTTCTCTAGATTGGAATCCATCCTCGGCGATGCGATACTGTTGTACAGTACAATTCCATCAACGAGGTAGTGATTATCTTTAAAAATAAGGTTCAATTTCCAGAATTATAAAAATTTAAGCATGAGCCCGAGACAAGAAATATACGCTAAGTGAAAAGACGAAAAGACTAAACAACAAAGAAGAAAATTAAAGCCAATCGAACAGCCAGGAATGTAGATCATTAATATAAAATATTCAAGAAAACAGGCAGCTAAAAACTTTGTAGTACGACTAGTTAGTATGCAAAATTAAGTGCACAACAAGAACGGTATCACGCACAATAATGATATTTTGCGTCAAATTGCATAAACAAAATTGCTGAACGATACATGCAAAATGGGACGATTGCATTGAACAAATGAAGCCGATTTATGGCTTTCTTACACGAAGGAGTTAGTAAAGATGAACGATATGAAATAGGGATTGCCAAGAATAATGACGCATAGCTACCACTATATAATTATCGATGTATTAGTGCAAGTGCATCCGCCATCTCGAAGCTATCGTTTATTTCTCGTTCCACGTATCTAATAAGCAATGCATCCAGCTCGGCGCTGCATGGCGTCATTTGAAAAAGAACAAGCAGGCAACGCAGTGAACCTTTGCGTTTAATTATTCTGAGAATTGGTGGAGGATGGTCCACGCATTAATTGACTCGTGAATTCGTATGTATAGCGAGCTGTAGTTTGCCCCAATATATGACTCATTCCGCTCACCACTAATGCAGCAGAACACGTTCAATTTGTTTGCAATCAAGCTTCCGTAGAATGAATTTGGCCTACAAGTCGTCGCGTTTCATCTTCAACAACACATTGTCCATAACTGATAGTATTTAAACGAAATGAAATCGGAAAGTTATAGGGCACCATATATGCGCCGTATATGCAAAGATGTAGCACTTTGTAGCGTGCTTATTTCTTCTTGAATAAAAGATGGTAAAGCAAATCAGCTGGCAGAATTTAAAAATTTTTCACTCGAAGCATTTCGAAATTGGGTGAAAAGGAGCACTTGAGAAGACGCTTTTCGTAGAATCGTTTCTGAAGGCACAACAGAGCTGTACTGAGCATGAATAGCGCAAATAATGCGATTGCGAACACTATAGCGGGCATTTGTACTATGCGGCACTCCCCAAATGCATCCACAACTGTCGGTTGCCGTTCCGTCTCATCTCTGCTGAAGACGATCATCTGCAAATACACAACTTGATGACGAGCATACGGCTTCGCGTTCTTATAATCTCGTTGTTATGAGGTCGACGTTAAATATTATAACGGTTCTCAACGAAGAGAGCTGTTTGTTCCCTTCCCATTTCAACGCACTAATTAATATGCAGTATGGAATAGGAAGATTACCGGTAAACCTGAGAAGCTTTGCAAACGAACGGTACCTTTTCGACCTTGAGCGGATATTTGGTGCTGAGGCATTTGCACCGGAGGTGTTCACGCCAACCCTGTGATAATCACTACAGCAATTATGGCGCCATTACAGCTGTAGAAAGCTGCTCCGCACAGTACAACGATGCGTAGGCACCTCCATCCATAGTGCTTCCGGTGCGGTATCACGTGTGCCGCAGGCCGCCCCATGGAGGAAGTGTGGATGGAGCATTTGCGTCACTTGCGCCGCAACCAGATCACGTGGAAAGTGTAGCGCTGAGGTGAGTGGTAACGCAGAATGTGCCACCGTACAATGGCACACATCCTCCGCCGTACAGAAGTGTAGTCCAGTGGAGAATTTGCTTGAACTATTTAAACTCCACTAAAATGGAGTAACTTTGTGATCGATAGAAAGGGCAACTTACCAGTATCGATAGGTCTCAGTACTCTTCTATTGATGATAAAAAAGATGATAAAAATGATAAAATGATGATGATAAAAACTTTCGCTTACATCATAGCCGATCAGAAAGTTTTAGTCTCATAAAGTTTCTTCTCAGCCTACGATATTATATGTTATGCAGAGCTATTGCCCCTTAACTCAACTGTTTTGGGACCTTTCTCGAGGTTAGTATTTGATCATCCGTTCCATTGAGATGGCGGGCTCACAGCCAATTTAATTTGCCTTCTTGGGGCTCGATGATTGTTTGAAACTGCGGGCAGATTTGCTGTATAAGTGAGTGCGATTCTCATAAAAGGTGCAATAGAAAAATCTGGCACCTCCCCACGCCCTCCTCCACCCCCCAATCGGTCAAAGTTGTTTGTGGGGGCAAGAGGGTGGGGTGGGATTGGACGTAGACGTTAGCCTTCTACAAGGATCGCAGTGACCTGCGAAACACAATCTCGTCTGTTGATCGCTGTGATCCTGTGCACATTTTAATCTATACTAGTATCAGTCGCAAACTGTTTCATTTTAAGCTAAAGCTTTAATCAGCGAGTGCATCGAATTCTTATGTCTATAAATACGTTACGGGTCTCGTTAAACAAACCATTCCACTGAATCGAAACTTATGTGCTTCCTAGCATTGTTGCGGTTGTAGTAGCACCATCAAACGAGCCTCTAACCTGGGCAGCACTGACATCAAACGTCATGCTATCATCAGCGCTTCGCGTTTCGTTATTCGGAGCTCTTCTTGCATGTCTTGGCCAATTCGGTTGCTTTTCACGAACAGTGCCAGCGTCGTAATCGAAGAAGTAATTTGTGTTGCTATCCGATGATATAGGCACTCCATAAGCATTCGAGGGGTATTGGGATGTCGTCTTTGATGTACGCATTCCTGAACCAACATGGAGAATAAATTTTGCTTTATTCTTTCGACATGGAGTTATGGCGCGATAGCTTGGATGCGTTTCTTTTATTGTAGCAGTTAACAGCAGTTAGTACTACAATAATCGTTTACTGGATGCTCTTATGACCGAGACAATGACAGCTACTCAAGAGGAACATGAGCAGTTTCTCATTTTGTTCGAACGATCCACAAATTTATTCGATGGAGCGATGTGTCCTCGCTATAGATTCCGCTGATCGCATGTCTCTCGCCCTATTCTGACTGAAATTCTCTCACACCTCCAAAAACTAGCTGTGAGCATCAAAAACGCGTTCTTATGATTTCAAATTTTCGACTATTTCACGCCATCCCTTATCACATGCATATCGAATGTGGGGGGAGGGGGTGTTAATCATTTGTTCAACTCTTGTTGTCGCTGAAATATCTTCCCGCATGCGTGTGGATCAATCATATTCCAAGTTTCAAGTGAGCGCCAATGTCATGTGAATCGCTCAGAGCCTTACCGAATGCGCCTGTGGTTGTAGCTGCAGCACGACGTGAACTTTTCGTTGAGGGAGTGGCAATAGTAGCCGTCAATGTTGACGATGGTTGCAAAATGCGCTCAGAGTTCGGCAACGGTAACAAGGGCATCTTTGTGGTGGTCGACTGGAAGTAGGCATTCGTGGCCGAAGTCGGCGACACATCACTGTATGGAATATTTGGAGGAAGCGGTAAGAATTGACATACTGGTGGCTGAAAAGCGATGTTGAGAAAAACTGCCACTTATGATGATGACGATATACCACATAAAGTATATTCGCAATAACCTAGTGTTTTTGAAGTGGTTAAATAGGTAATTGTATCGTAGAAGAAAAGGAGCGTTCGGCACCACTGATATCACTAAGTTCTTAGATTTAAGTGATTTGACATTTCAGTTAGTGAGATTACGAGTTGCAGCGTCAGGCGCGGAACTTGCAGGATTTGATATGTTTTTGCGAATGCTAAAGCCCATGTTTTTGAAAATGCTAAAGCCCATGTTTTTGCAAATGCTAAATCCCAGGTCTTTGCTAATGCTAAAGCCGATAGATCTATCGTAATGTCATTTTATCTGTAAGCAGCAAATGCTTCTCGTGAGAAATAACTCAAGGAAAATTTTCGCTCATGAGCCGTAGATGGTTCATGCAAATTTGCAAATGCATAGTTGTGCAAAATCGTTTATGAGAGGGCAACGGCGGCTGTAAGAAGGGATCGCGTCGCGTCCCACGCGATCTCTATAGATTTTTAAGTCGCATACGTCCTGCTTTTGTGTGTTTATTTCAGTCCAAACGGAACATCGCAGAGCAAGATGGAGGGAACGCTTAGTTGCTAGCTGTTCGCTTTACTGAAACATGCTCATAGCAAAGCGTCCTCAGTGCTGGGTAACTGAAGAGCTCTTTGCTGTACGCATGATTTGATTAGTTGGAACGTGAGCAAATAAATATTTCGTTCGCATCGATTTTCGACGCACGACTCACAGTTCAACAGCCTTTACATGTGCGAAATTCAGCAACAAGGTACTCTGATTATGGTGACATTTGCATTAGGTAGGGGCCACATTCAATGCAGAGCTATATAACCAGAAGCGGCTGCATGTTTCAGCAGGTCCCTATAGGGTGCTCGCGTTTGAGGTAAGCAGGTAAAAATTATCACAAATTTCGAGCACCGTAGATGGTTCATGCAAATTTTGCAAATGCATAGTTGTGCAAAATCGTTTATGAGAGGGCAACGGCGGCTGTAAGAAGGGATCGCGTCGCGTCCCACGCGATCTCTATAGATTTTTAAGTCGCATACGTCCTGCTTTTGTGTGTTTATTTCAGTCCAAACGGAACATCGCAGAGCAAGATGGAGGGAACGCTTAGTTGCTAGCTGTTCGCTTTACTGAAACATGCTCATAGCAAAGCGTCCTCAGTGCTGGGTAACTGAAGAGCTCTTTGCTGTACGCATGATTTGATTAGTTGGAACGTGAGCAAATAAATATTTCGTTCGCATCGATTTTCGACGCACGACTCACAGTTCAACAGCCTTTACATGTGCGAAATTCAGCAACAAGGTACTCTGATTATGGTGACATTTGCATTAGGTAGGGGCCACATTCAATGCAGAGCTATATAACCAGAAGCGGCTGCATGTTTCAGCAGGTCCCTATAGGGTGCTCGCGTTTGAGGTAAGCAGGTAAAAATTATCACAAATTTCGAGCAGTCAAACTTTCTAGGCACGGTCAACCGAAAAAAATCCATCAGAATTTATCGGAATCTCTCATAGTGAAACGCTACAATAGACGAAGAAGGATTATGCAAGTGAAATAAGATGAACTCAATGGCACTGGAAGCAGGTTTACCGTAATCCCTTCACAGCCTAACTGTTCACGGGTGCAAAGCGTGACGCGACATGCGAAGTGCACGATCATTTGATCAGCGAATTTGAACGCTGGTGCAATCGAGGTGGCCGTTGTCAGATCGGGCGAGTATTTTAACGGTTCCATAAGCGTCTCGTCGCGAACGCAACTATAAGCAACCGTTTAATTAGCCGAATTCATTACTTCAGACGGTGCAGTGATTGGTGGTCTTTAAAATTCATCATTCGTTTGAATTATATGAGGGTAAAAATCATTTGTGAAGGTCCTTTGTTTGAATCTCTCTGTTTGAAGACGTCTGACAAAATCGTTGAGAATGAATTCATTCCAAACACAGTGACCTCCCAAAGGTTCGCTCGAAATAATGTGGCCCACAAAATTAGATTCGAAAATGACTAATCGCGAGAATTTTCAAAAACTGCAGC
>JPKZ01000997.1:365036-386609 GCA_000803305.1 Toxocara canis
ATACATGGCGAAATTTTATCCGGCCGAATCTGTTCAAGCTGCTTGCAGATCCAGCGTAACAGATACTGTTGTGATGGACCTATACTGCATTTACACGATTATATATAAAAACAACAATGAAGCGTTCGAATTTGTATATTTTTGAAGACTTGCTATTAAGAAATTTTCTTCGCATACCATTTTCTCGCGGCGTATATTGCACTGACTGTTGTATGGTATATGGAAGAAGAACGGCTCATAGAGTGGATGCATTGTGAAATCGAGGTGACAGCTGCGATCCGCAAAGAAACCCTTTATATATACGTGACCATAGAATGGAGCGTCAGGAAAGAAATGGAGTCGAAGTCCGTCGTTGAGACATTCCTGAGTGAAAACAGTTGAGTGAACCAACCGGAACTGAAGCATTTCAGAGAAACGGCGCTGGGACATCAGGGTACGAGACAACGTAGCGCAGGAAATCTGTCGTGACAAAACAAAAAACCTACGGCTTATGGAGTAGGTGTATGGGGAGAGAGGATTCGTTGGCAAGGAATGTAAGCACTGATTGCAATTTTGTGTGAATGACAGGAACTTTTAAAGAGAATATATATCTACATACAACACGGTCCATGCGAACCACAATAATTTGTAGCCTGCGCTAATTTATCTCGTCCGCGAATGTCCAGCCACCCCAAAACAGAATAAGTGTACTACTTTCGGAGAAATCGAAAAGCGTATGCTTCATTCTGATATAATTCCAACAATGCTTGATGTATGCAACCAACCAACCAATCACGGACTTGTCATATGAAAGTTCAAGACAGTTAGTTATATGGATTATGGAACAAGTCGTATTGGGCTGAATATGCTTTGCATTTTGGCTGTCCCTCAGACGAACTAATGCATCTAGGCTTACTACCATAGAACTATGTGGACGAACGAAGTTGAAATTCCTCCCGCAATCATCGGTCCTCCCGTAAAAACGGCAAAGTTCTACATAGCCGACGATGGTGGGAATAACGTGAACACAGTAAAGTTCTATATACTCGACGATGGTGGAAGCAGCCCCGCAAATACGGTAAGGTTCTCTATACCCGGCCGTGGTGGGAGTAACCCTATGAACACGGTAAAGTTCTATATACCCGACGATGGTGAGAGTAACCCCGTTAATACGACAAAATTCTACATGCGCGATAAAGGTGGGAGCACATCCGTAAATGCGGTGAGGTTCTGCATAACCGACGATGGTAGGAATAACCCCGTAAACATTGTAGAGTTCATTTCCACGTTATCATTGAGACAATGCGGATTTAAATGCACGGTTGTATTAGTCGCATGTGGGTGTATTCATTGTTGGACGTTGTGAGCACACGACATTATAAACGATTTTTAATGTATTTCATGTGATATTTCATAGGAACGAGAGGAAAGGGATGCGACGAGTGGAGAGACTTTTGCCCTATTGGGCGCACTTAGCGAAGTTCAGAGACAACCAAATTTGAGTGAGGATCAGGCTTCGTCTTACTCATTCAAAAAGAAATCGTCGAATAGAGGATTTTCATGAGCAAAGGTTACCCGTGTACATCAATGAATGTTCTCTCCAGGTGAGAAAAGTTCTTCCACATAATTCCAACAATGCTTGATGTATGCAACCAACCAACCAATCACGGACTTGTCATATGAAAGTTCAAGACAGTTAGTTATATGGATTATGGAACAAGTCGTATTGGGCTGAATATGCTTTGCATTTTGGCTGTCCCTCAGACGAACTAATGCATCTAGGCTTACTACCATAGAACTATGTGGACGAACGAAGTTGAAATTCCTCCCGCAATCATCGGTCCTCCCGTAAAAACGGCAAAGTTCTACATAGCCGACGATGGTGGGAATAACGTGAACACAGTAAAGTTCTATATACTCGACGATGGTGGAAGCAGCCCCGCAAATACGGTAAGGTTCTCTATACCCGGCCGTGGTGGGAGTAACCCTATGAACACGGTAAAGTTCTATATACCCGACGATGGTGAGAGTAACCCCGTTAATACGACAAAATTCTACATGCGCGATAAAGGTGGGAGCACATCCGTAAATGCGGTGAGGTTCTGCATAACCGACGATGGTAGGAATAACCCCGTAAACATTGTAGAGTTCATTTCCACGTTATCATTGAGACAATGCGGATTTAAATGCACGGTTGTATTAGTCGCATGTGGGTGTATTCATTGTTGGACGTTGTGAGCACACGACATTATAAACGATTTTTAATGTATTTCATGTGATATTTCATAGGAACGAGAGGAAAGGGATGCGACGAGTGGAGAGACTTTTGCCCTATTGGGCGCACTTAGCGAAGTTCAGAGACAACCAAATTTGAGTGAGGATCAGGCTTCGTCTTACTCATTCAAAAAGAAATCGTCGAATAGAGGATTTTCATGAGCAAAGGTTACCCGTGTACATCAATGAATGTTCTCTCCAGGTGAGAAAAGTTCTTCCAACAATAAAAAAATTTGAAAACGAGCATTCCTCATCCTTGAGAAGCTCATTTTTAGAACGGACAAGTATGAATAAGAGTGCAAAGACGGCAAATAGAAAATCAAAAGGGAGCGGAAAAATTTTGAAGGATATCTTTCTAGCGTTTAATTGCAAAGCATTCCATATATGGAAGAAATTTAACCTGCTTACTGCTGGTTAGGAAAACATTACCTGCCGATTAGGTTGAGACGTTTTAAAACGTTTAGAAAAATCAGCAAGACAGCATAACGTCCGTACAGGCAGTCATTGTACAATGTGCTAAATTGTGCAGTGCGGGTGGATGTCCACATCAACCGCTGTGGACAAGAACGACTTTATAGCGAATATAAATGGCCCAACTTACGCGTCAAGACAACATTTTAAATCGATAATAACGAAAAAAATTGCGGAAATACTTTGATAGTAGCCAAAATATGTTTTTAAGAGAATTAACTGTTACGCCATTTTAGTAAATATCTGCTCTCGTCAGCATCGATTCCAATTGCTTTTACGACCAGCATAAGCACGCAAAACTTCCTTCAGCTAAACTTTGATAATCGCCCATAAAACAACTTTCATGTCTGTTTCTCTTCGATCAGTACATGAAATGCGACCTCGACCAGATCACATATATCTACCACTACAAGGCATGCCTGCCAGAAATCTTTCGTGATGCTTGCGAACCAGCAATCAGACGCTTTGCAACCGCCAACTGCATTACGTTTCTTAGCTTTGCGATCGATAAGGGAATATTAGTTTTTACTTCGAAGCACCAAACGTTTCACTTTAAGGCACCCTGAAGCAATTCGCAAAAAAAGGAGTCAGTAAGGCGGCACTTGACCCTATTTCTTTGTTCCCTGAAACCATACGTTTTCTTTCCTCAAATCCTATCTCTTGTTCTCCGGCCGCCCTTGGATGCTTTTAAACATAACAAGACAGAACAAAAGTATTTTTATCATAACTATGGCACCAATACTCTCTAATATTGCCAATAGCTCAGACTGAAATCGAGTAAGAAAGGGTATACGATCGACAACGTTCTCCTCTACAAACTTTTGCTGTTGATAGTACAATGGTCCACTACGAAACATCGATGAAGAAATAATCGGAACGTAAGGGCTTGTGGTATTGACCGAAAGATTAACATTTAGCTGGCAGAATAAATAAAAGGCAGCCGGAAGTAATTAAATAGATGGATGCATTATTGCCTGTGGCTTACATAACAACAGACATGCTACTCACTGCACACATAAAATACCGTCAAGATCGAAAGATCGGAATTACAATACAAGAGTATTAGCGAAAAATTAACCAGTTGTGGTTGTCGTTGAAGCGTTTGCGCTGCACACATTGAGATGCTTTTGATAAGCAAGAATGAAACCGCGATAAGTTCGAACGACCGCATTAGTGCTGCCCTCGGGGTTTTATGCGCCCTCCATTTTTATATGCAAGAGGGGAGGTGCTATCCGATAGCGCGGATCATAGTCCGACCAGTTGTCAACCAGCACCAACTCGCCTTTGTGACAAAATCGACTACCCTCTTGCTCTAATAGGAGGGCAATCCCTCGAGCCGTTTCGTCGTTTCACAGGGGCACTACTGCAATACTCGCCCTCCCAAAGCAAACCATCATTTCCATCTGTCATATGTTCATAATGATTTGACCACACTCTTCGAATGAACATTTCTAGTACCCTTTATAAATCAACGTTGAAATAGTTCCAAAGAACCTAGCCGGCCTAAGATGGAAGGCCTTTGAGGGTAAGCTGGCGTAGCAGAATGCCTGGAGGTTGCTCTCAGGTTGCAGTATTCACCACTGAGGCTGCCTGATTTAGGTTTTAACGCCGTCGTCGAATGTTCAAATAATTAGTATTTCTCTTATTCGATGATTAAAATTTTTGTTTCTGGTCAAAATCCGCACTTGTTCTCTCCTGCAACCCCCCCCCCCCCCCCCCCCCCCTCCACCCAGTTGAACCATCAGCACTGGTAAGCGTTCTCCTTTCTTGTTGGGCCGTCCTGTATTCGCTAACGTGAAGATAGAGTACTTCTTAGGAGAATATCGGGATTAGATGGCTGATATTTGTAGTCGAATCATGACACACAGTTCATGTTGACCCATATTACACGCATATTGACAATGCGCAAATTCAATCAACTCTCCAATAGATGATGCATGTTGATGACTCAGAGCAACGGCAAGAGACAAAGCATTCGCCGGCACAATGGCGAGTCGACACTCTGTGCGGATCGTTTTTCCAATTTGACAGGTAGAACTTATAGAGTGCTTTTTCCCACAGTACAACGCCTAAGCGACGCACAAAATTTTTTTCACACTCAATCATCCATGATAATTTTATCCGCAAAAACGAGTCCAACATGAATATTGTTCACACATTCAGCGTGAGTGATTAGCTAGTTTGCATGCGACGACTAGTTTTTACAACACTCTACCTCAATAAAAACACCTACTGCTTAAGTACTCATTTCCAATCAGGTATGTGCGTTTTTTTCAGGAGTAGGAAATGAGAAAGGGCTGATTACCACACTTCAATTAATTGGGAGGGGTGGGTGGGGAGAAGGAAGGTTGCTACGTTAGGTCTTCAGAAATATCATTCGAACTGTGGTACAAGACCGAAATACTTGGTCAACAATGGAAGAGACTGATTGGAGACAATTTGCTCGTATTGCGAATGTGGTAGTTCGGGATGTGTTATACACACACCTTTTACGCTTCAAATTTTTAAGGCACTGTTGTAATTTCGAAATTTTGAGAATGTAAGGACCTCTAAATTGCGAAATTCCTAAGGATTTAACAAGTCATAGGATTTTATTTCATCTCACCGTATTTCTCTCCGATCTCGTTCAGCTTTTAAGAGCTTTTAGGCGTAATCGTTGTGCGCTTGCTTCATTTCTCCCTTTAATTTACGATTTAAAAAGCCTGCCTACTTTCAGTAGCGTCCCGCAGTGTCAAGGTGCTTATGCAGAACTGCAAATGCGTGTTTTAGGATCTAAATTGTTCATCTACGTTGGCTCAACAGAACTGACAGTGCGTAAAACAATAGAGAATGACTGATGTGCTTAACATGAAAACTCAAAATTTTAAGATGATGAGACTTGTGATAACGCCAGCTACGTAGATTACGATCTATTAAACAAGGCGATATAATATTGCTCGAATTCGACAATGTGCTGTACCACGTCACGAGGCCTGCAACTGAAATGTTGAGGCTCATTTAGCGGCCTTAATTTAGTTCGCTGTACGCCACAAAGGCCCATAATATCCTTGAAATCCATATAGATGTAACGGAAAAAGGCACTGCTTGAAAGGTCGTACGCAAACGGGGAGGGGAATGACAGCAAATCGCTTCGCATCCGATAAAACGTCACGAGCATTTTGACGATTATACAGAGGAAAGTGATCTGTGCAGTTTATCCACCCATGCATTCCGCCTTTATAAATATGCGTTAACTATGAACTTTGTAAACTTTGCCGTCTGCAAAAATTCTGCACATTGTACCACTTAGGGAAAGAGATAAAACAACTTTTACCGTTTAAAACGCCTTATTTTGACCAGCCCTAAGATGTTTCAAATTTCTTTGGTTGAATTGCACACTCGCCAACGCGTTTGACACTTTAACATTTATCTCGTATATATGTACTCATCGTTTCATAACCAATTCGATTAGAATTAAGCTCGAATATAAGACATAAATATATATAAATGTCAACCTAGCCAATACAGTAGTAAAAAGACAACGAAATTGCGCATTCACAACTTCTTTTACAAATTCATTACTCTGTATCATATACAATCAACATTCGCCACATAGGTAGCCAACTCTGAACTGATCTCATTGTACAATTTAAAGTCACCAATCAGCTAAGCTATTAAATGACAATCCATCTGCCCGTCAACAAACTTAATGCAATCGTTCTATTCTCTCTTGTGGTGTATATGTGAGTGTCTACGACACTGTGTATCGCCGTCATTCAGAAACTCATTAGCTCATTAATATCTCTCTTTCATTTCAACAAATCATTTGTCGGTAAACATGTCAGTACGTGAACGAGAATAGCGATACAGAGGCGACAATCGACAACTGATACAGTGGAACACATCAACGAGATATGATTGTAAATTAGAACATTTTAAGAGTAAATGCATGTTATAGAAATGAGCCAGTTTACGTTGGACTATTTTCTAAGGGTTAATTAAAATGAGTGCTTAACTTATTCATAAATTCTTCTATCACTGATAGCGTTCAAAAGCAGCGATATAAAGGCTCTGAAAGAGGAGCTCTTTCTCAACTTTCTTGGAAAATAATACCATACTCGTGTTTCTGAGGGTACTCTGACTTCTGAATGGTAATTTTTTTCCCGGGATGGTGGTAGGCGGTGCAGTCGAAGTCAAATTTTTGGAAGCTTGGAGTCAGAAGCAGAAGCAGCCTCTGTCAGAGCGAGCAGCCGGAACTGGAGTCAGGCCGTCTCGGAGGCTAGTTGATGTCGGAGACTCTGTAAAAGTTCCCCAAATGACAGCATCGCAGCCAGCCTTTTCGGAATTGTCAGCAGAACACAAAGTCAAGTTTTCCCAAAAGGCAGAGCTGTAATTAGTTTTTTTTAAAGTCGGAAGCCGGACCTGATTTTCTCGAAGAATGAAGCCGAAGCCAGATTTTCCGCAGCGGAGGCTGTTCCGGCCATAGTACGCATGGGCCTCATTCGTGTTCGGACACCAGAAAAAATTAACGGAGTATTTCTGGGCGGGTGTCTTTCTGGTGCCATTCATATGGCTTTTCAAATACACGTTTCCGTTCGGTAGATTGAATTCAGAAACCATTAAAAAAAAGTTGAGGAATTTTACAGATGCTGGCTGGGCTACGAGCAACGAATTCAACTCATTTATAGCTTTCTGATGGCGTATGTAAGCCACTCGCCCTATGTGACAGGCCTTGGGATGAGTTCTAGTTACTCAAGAAACTCTACAATTCCGCACGATACTACACAGTTTAAACCAATCGCATCGTGAATTGTGCAACGCCCGACCGCAACCAAATACGATTATGCAAACCGTGCGTATTGCATTATTTGCTTGCAGCTAATCTAACCGACTGGTCTGTTGAAAGAAGTGGCAAAGCGGAAAACAGCGACGTTCACTAACGACAGAACCGCATCCGCCTCCAAATGTGTGCTCGTCGTTCGCTGAACGGCAAACGATATATGCACAACAACAAGTTAAGCTACGAAAAAGACTACCAATCAAAACGAACGTACGAATCACAAAACGTAAAACAGATTTCACGCAGTGACTGATGCCTGACCGTAAGCCCAAAATCAGCTTTACATAGGCACGACATAAATTTCATAAGTACCCTAGTGCGTTCTTCAAAATCGAGGCAGCTTTTAATTGAAGAAAATTAAACAGTGGTTTTTAAGTTATCGAAGCCGGCATCACCCATTCCGAATAACAGCTGCGTCATAAAGATGGGTATTTTGTCGCGTAAGTGAAGGTAAGAGGCACCGACTCTCTTCCCCCAATCTTCCATCTCAAAGTGGGATAACCATTTCGCTTAAATACGTCCCCCTAGAAGATGGACTCACTTGAAAATTAGCACGTTAGACTAAATGAGCTAAAAAATTTGTGTATTGGTACACTTTTTTTAAAACTGCAAGTGATTAACAAACACAATTTTTGAACTCCACAGGTCCTCTGCTTTCAACAGCGTTTAACAATTATTGAGAGTAGAGAACGTCTACAGCTGTGAACTATATCGATAGCAGATTCTTGAAGGTCCTTTCAGTACTTTAAGGTAATTTTTGTTTCCTTGGAACTCGACAAGAAAGGAAAATAACAGGTGCAGGAAACAAACGGAAAAGAAAGCGACAATTCCCCCTTTTTCATATAAATCTCATCTGAACAATAATCACAGAAGAAAGCTGAACAAGCAAACGATAAAAGTAATAAGCAGAGTTAGCAGCGTATAAAAATAATTAGCAGCTCGTAAAAGATAAAAAGTTGACCAGATATATTAGCCTATTGTGAATTTAGAAGCGCTCAGAAATGGCAAGAACATGTTCCATTTCAAATTCGATGAAATACAGCCCCCGAGATCCTTTCAACAAGAAAGTTCTACGCTGGAGACTAAGCAAATTAACACATCCAATTTAGAAAATGCATTCGGCGTGAAAGCTGAACTGCCATCGGAAGCGCTTCTTAAAGTTGAATCAGAAATCTGAAATGGCATTCGAATTGTGCGATTTCGAAAGCCGTATCGAGAACTGCACAGCCCATTAGTAGTAAGACAGACATACAAAACTCTTGATTGCATGCCCGCTCTAATCGAAAATCAAGAAGTTTCAGTCCCGTGCAAAAAGCATTCCAACCAAAACGGCGGAAACAAATGAACAAAACTTAATAGGGAAAAGCCTGTTTCCGAAGTCTGAGGTTTGAAGAATGCCAAACTTTAGAATATAGTGCTGCAGCTGGCAGTGCTCGTAACATAAAGATCATATTAGTTCAGTTCCAGTCAGCAAAATTGCTTAACAAAGAAAAAAGGCGAAATATTTGCACATGACTGTACCAAGTCTACAGATCAGACAAAACAAATGAGCGCATGAACAAATTCAGTTAAGTTCGGGTGGTGGATTATATATTGTTTTCTCTTTATAATAGATCTCCTCATGTTCTTTGTCACAAATAAGTAGCAAGGATGCGCCAAACGTGAACAAAGTGGCACCCCATGCTACTCCGTATGACCAATCGAACTCCCAATTGTGATAGCCGAAATTCTTCATCTCCACATAGAAACACACCGGGAATACAACCAGAGATATCAATTCCAGTAGGACTGAAAGTATACAGCACATCTTATACGAATATGACATTTAAAAATGTGCTACACTTAAGAATAACAACAGCCACTAAAACAGACAACCGCTCAATAATTCTCATTTGGATGAGAAACATAAAAGCAGTCAGCCGCATACTGATGCTTTTTAAGGCAAACGTTTAGCGATCACAAATGCGTATATTACGAATTTGTTTTTGCATCACGTCATAAAATATCCTCGCAGGAAACAGTTAGTTCAAGAGCTCACGAACTACTTCTGTTGATGGCAATCTGCAATGATGCGTTATGCGTTTCACATCTACAGTGCTCTTATTCGCAAATCAAAAAGCCTTTCGCTGCGATAAAAAAAACTCAAAAACAGCACAATCGGCTGCGCCAGCAGAAAGGAGAGCAGTAGGAGAAGACCGGGAAGGTCAGGGAGAGGGGCAGAACGATGGGAGAGGACAGTACGGTGGCTTTGTCGCCCCAGATATGAATTAACACAGCAAAGAAATACAAGATTCCAAATTGTGCCGGTGATGAGATACCCTCCCTGGATGATGAACAGCGACCCCTCGATATGCTGATACCTTGAACGGGGAGCAGCTGAGCAGATCACAGTGCGTTTCAATACACCAATGGCCCTCAGAGCACTAGCAGCTCCCGTAACGTCGATTTCGAAGCGATAATTCGAAGGGCTTTTTCAACTCTATTTTATCTGGGTTAGGCAAATATCGCAAAAATTACTTCGTCATGTCCACAATATATGGAATACGTTAGTTCCCTCTTCAACTTTAGGCCAGGATAATGTTGGCCATTAAAATGTTCCGATTAAAAAAAAAATTAGACACATTTTCATTTTTTAAGATTTCCTCATCGCATGCTTACTTACGTTGACGATTAAATGCGCATATTAGCTGCTCATGGAACAGGGATTCGCTCGTCATGCGCAGTTTGAGATGAATGCGATCGCTTGACGCGTCCCCTTTCAACCATTCTATATTTCATCCTTACCACCGGGCTCTCATCTCTCTTCCATCTTCTGTATATTTGTTTCTTGCCCCATCTCCCCCCCCCCCCCCCCCCCCCCCCCCCCCCCCCCCCCCCACCACCCCCCCCCCCCCCCCCCCCCCCCCCCCCCCCCTGCTCTCGAAGGATGGACAGCACCGTAGCGTGGAACGTTTAAAAAATACGACGTGTTCGCCTTTGTAGCGGAAACTGACTTTTACATGGCATTCCTCTCTTCCCTTGACTTCCTTTCTTCCTCTTTCCGTTTCTCTCCTCTTTCATCAGTTCGAATTTCTAGTTTCAAGACGTGTTGGAGCAGCTTTGCCTGCCTTTTTTATATCTTAGCCAATGTATCTCTCACCAACGGTGCTCAAAAATTTGATACATGCGACTCACATATTGATAAGGACAATGACATTTACAGTTTTACTATACTGCCTCCAAAAAAAGCTAAGTAGTACCGAATAAAACGCATCCACAAAAGCTCAGCGGATCAGCATCTTCCTAAGATCAGACATAAAAAAGCGAATGGAAGTGGTGGGAGCACTCTAAGAAGTGGGAGACAGCCGTTTGCAAAAAGGCTTGTAGAGTGTTGAGAACAAACAAAACCTAACCTGACAACAAAGAAAGATAAGTGGCCACTTTATAGAAGAAATACTTTCTGTGAAGATCGTGTGCCTTCAGACCAAATACGTTGAGGATAAATGCAAAGAACGTTAACGTCGTTGCTATTATAAGCAAAGCAGCCACTGTTTTGATATATGCTGCAATTAAAATTATCGGTTATCACATAACAAAGGCTTGACTGCTAAACCAAAAAAAGTCCAAAATAAGTAAGTAACGACATCATCTGACATGACGACGATCAATCCGAATCGCAGTGCCAGCGACAAAAACCTAGTTGGCTTTTACTGTTTCGCAAATATACCGGTCGCGATCGCAAATAAGCTCACTCCTCAATTCCCCCTGTTCCCCCAAATTCCTCATCTCGACTGTGATCACAATGTTCAGCTAAACGACCGGCTGCATAAGGTTGCCGCTTCCCTTTCTTTTTTCTTGGTTTCTCTTCTTTCTTTAAAAATATTTCACGATCGCCGCTATGACAGTTTTATCTGTAGCCATGACCGCCTAAAAAACTGAGGTTAGCAAAAGACAACAAAAATGTTCCTCTGGATCAAAAAAATCCGTATTCACAGATTCCTCTTTTTAATAACGTGCGTAGATGTCGAAATCGCAGGGGCGGTTTCTAGGAAGTAATATGTACACTTAGATACCCCCCGCTCTCCACCCACCTCCTCCCCAAAAGCGCAAGCAAATTTGAGACATGACCGTAAAATTCTATATTGCCAACTGCACCTTCTAGGTTCGCACTCCTCCCCTCCCCACCCCACCACCCTCACCCGCCTACTGACGAACTGCAGCGATCTTTGCTTTCCCGTTGGAAAATCGTTAACAGGAACAAACGGACAAATGGAGGGAGTAATCCACACCTGCTAGCAGGTGGTGCTATAGTGTCGCCAAACGAGTCCTATGTTAGCACAGGTTTGAGGAAATCCGTTAAACGCGGACGTCGTCGTGCCCATATTGCCCATGATCGTAAAGAAAAGCTCGCCTTATCAATCTCAAGCGCTTCCGTTCATGCGAAAAATGCGCAACTGATTAGCGAATTACTGGCCGAAGGCAATCACCGGATGTTCGCTGCATGCTCTGTGAACGGAGGAGATTTACGAAGAGCGGCACCAGTAAACGACATAGATGGAAGGTAAATAAAAAATTTAAGTGTTAACCTCTATCATACCACATTTTCATCGTTAGCCGACAGAGAGTTTGAGGCTCTATGACGTTAACTCGCCCAGTCGGCGCTTTAACAATTCAGGACGATATGTTTGACTAAACGAGAAAAGCCGAAAAAAAAACTTCGATGCTAAATAAAGACGTCTCCCAGGATAAAACAAGTGCAAGGGACTAAAGCTCACCGGAATATCTATGCGGCGTTTGGCATTTTCCTGGCGCAGGCGCTCCGGGAATGGTTTGTAGCGTCTCCGTAACAGCTGTACATTCGAGAAAAAGACCTGTTCTGAACCCGCCAGACCTTAGCCACCACGTTGTCGACAGACACACTATTAGGAGTATCACGGCAACAAATAAACAAACCAGTGCAATCACCTGAAAAAATTATTACCGTAACCTTAAAAATAGTCACCTGATTGCTTTTGCAATGGCATGAAAAACAACTACCAATAACGAGTAATAATAGTTCTGACAAAGCTAGTGCCAGATCGATCCAAATTGTCGAAAAGAGTGGAAGGGAGCTGCCTTAACAACTGTTCCATTTAGGCATGACGCACGCAAAAAATTACCGAGTTTCAAAACGCGAACTAAAAGCGAATGAGAGGGAGAGGGAAAGGAGGAAGAACGCGCACTGCTATCCCGCAATATAACGAAATCTTTCCATTAAAAAGGGACAACCGACAACGAACTCCAAAATTTGGAAAGGTTACATCTATACGGAGCACATCAGGGTAACGAACTCGAAACAAGCCAAGTTGCTGCGCTAAACCATTCATGTCCTGCATCCCATCAAGAGCGGCTTATGGCACAGCTAAACAACTACCGATTTGCGTACACACCTCAAGTGCATGATACAGTGTTAGCACGTTCTCCAAGGAATGACCTTGGATAGGAGGGAAAGGGGAGGGGAAGATGGCAGATCCATTTAAAAGAAGCTTGGCCAGCATATGGAGCACGGCGACTCGCCAGAAAGACCTAATTCACTGAAAAGTTCGGACATGTTGGAGCGCAACTGTTTTTGTTATTTGGCTCCTCAGACTGCTTCACTATTTCGACAAAATTTGCTAGTTTTTTTCATGATGATGAAAAGTTAAGAAATGTGGAAAATAGCGGAAACAAGTTTACTGCTGATTGTGAGATGTTCCCTGATAACGAAATACAAATAAATGACTCATACTATCATGACAATGCTATAAGTGCATGTTTTTAGCTGAGCGTTCCCATTCGTACAAGCATACTTTTGCTGATTTAGAGCACATCAACAGCACGCAGTTCTCCTCCACATAGTTACCATAATTATAAAGACCAAGACGTGCAACAGCATCGTGTCAGCAGTACCCAAGCTATATAAATTTTGCGACACGCCAGTTCATAACCGCAAACGTTGCCGTATGCAATGTTTTCGCTTTGCTTTAAACAAAGGCTTCAGCGTAAGCAGTTGCCGAGAAGCACTAGTCACTAAACATTTCATAGTGTTAAAATAAGCGTAGGCAACGTTAATGAAAAAGCAATAAACAGCAAAGCCACAGATCCGGTCTGAAATGCTTTATGATACTACGTCACGACGATTTACAGTAACCTATCTGTTGCGCAACAAAAGGACATGTATGCTGTGACCAGCCTGCGCGCGGAAAGATGGTGGCCAAGTCCAAATTTTAAAAAAAGCTGCGCGGTAGGTCACGTTTTAGTCGTAGCTTACAGCAAGCTTTGCTAAAGGATGGCGTGGAGAAACGCTTTTAAGTATGGATGGCAGTCCGCAAACAGACCACTCAGTGCACCTGTGATCCATTCTCGAAATCAATTTGCATCTGTTCCACAACTACACTTATGCTCTGTCCCGAGCTGAATTCATTCCAATATTGCAGTGTTATTGACTACGTCAAACGTTCTTTGCAACTTCAGGTTCGCTTTAAAAAACCTTAAATTTAAAAATATTGTACTGAAAACAGTTCGTAGAAAATGAGTCGCAAGTTGGTTCGCATTAAACAGGCTATCGTTACAAAGTGAAACACCGCACCAGTGCCATCCAACTCCAGCCAAACCTATATTTTCGATGGATGTTTTACGAACCGGCACCTGCGGATAAAGTTCACCGATCATAAGTTCTCGTAAATTTTCCGTCGTATTAACTTTGGATCCAGAATTTAAAAAAAACGATTTCTGGGAAAGAAAAGGCCATAATTCGTGGTAGTAACCCACAAAAAAAAGTTTGTATTGCCCAGTAAAATAAGTGCTGCACGCGTCCAAAACCTCGTTTTTGGGAGATTTTTTTTCGTCCTGGAAACTTCCCCAAACCTTCATTTCATCCTTTTGTTCGTTGAACTCCTCTTTATGAGTCACTCCTCAAAAACCCGGCCTTCTCACGGAAGCGAATTGAGAGGGAGGAGTGCCCGCGAGTAGTGGGAATATAACTGAATAGCGCGCTACAAAGAGAACGACGAATGGTTGCTTCAACGCTGTTCTATCAGCACGTTCAAAAGAGGTTCTACGAAAGTTGTGATTCATATTTAGTCCCCTCGTCCTCCGTTTTCAGGCTAAATTTGGTGGGAAAGGAAGCAGCTGGCTGCAGTTATCGTCTTCGCGCATGGTCAATCTACGACGAAATATCGCATATTCGAAGGACCATCATATCTTAGCCAACTGACAGCAATAAAACGCATTTGTGGAACTACTAGCGATAATGAGAAACGAACCTTAAGTGGTCGAACCACCGTCACGGTTTCGATAGTCGTTGTCTGGGTGGCCATAACCGGCTCGACTGAAATGAAAACAGATTTGCATAGCTGTCTGACGCCCGAGTAGATGAAAGTCAGCGCCTTATTCACAAAAGATAAAACTTTAATCACGCTTTTTCGAAACTTCAACGAAATAGCCACCAGCCAAAAGCGGACCCTACAACAATGCCAGGTAGCTTTCTAACAAACAATCTCGCTACGCAGTGAAGAAGAGCGATTAAAATGAGAGTTGCAGTCACACTGCGCTGACGGTGTTTGATTTATAAAGAAACAGGATGATGTTTTCAGCGAAAATCTAAACACTTTCGCACTTCGCTGCATAACGTAAAAGTACAAATAAGCAAGAAGAAATCATATCATTTAAAACGCCAACTCTCAAAATATTCGTAAGCAAAACAATGTTTCTAAATAAGCGAACGCCTATCATGATTCAATCCAACCTCACGATTATCATATTAATTCCAAATAAACCCCCCCCCCCCCCTTCGGATTAATTCCTATGACAAAAAACTAGCAGTTTCTTGATGAAAAAGAAAGTAAAATGCAGATTGGTAAAAGCTGAAATAAACTGACTCCCTTCTCCCTCCCACCTCCCAAATACGACTTTAGAAAGCTGCGAACGACACATCTACTGAGGACTCATTCAAAGTAATATGGCGTTAAAACGATTTTTCACAAATTATAAAACGAAAGAAGCACAAATAGAAAAGGCAATGAGAGATCACGTACACGTTGTGCGATTGAAAAAATGATAAAAATGATAAACTGCATGTTCAAAAGAGGGAGGCAATAGCTCGGTGGTAGAGCCCCCGCTTCGCGTGCGGGGAGACCCGGGTTCGGTGCCTGGCTGCTTCCCACCATACCACTAACAGCCTACCCAGCGGTGGTCATCAACAGGTTTAAACAGCCGAAGGGATGGCTGTGCTCGGCGTGCGACTGCCTCAGTAACATCGAGACATCGCACTGAAGGCCAGAGCGGTAACGTGCTAAGATGTTCAACGGACGCAACATAAAAGTGCTGAAGGCAACAATGACAGCTCGAACGAAAAGGCTGCAAATGTAGACACATTTCTTCAAGCAGAAACACAGTTAAGTTAGAAAGAGGTTAGGATATACAAGACGATACGTTATTGTGTTCCAGAGCGCTCTACTGCTGACCAGCCAATCAAAAACTACCTACCCCACCCTCCCCCCCAGTGCATGTGGTTGACCATGCGAGGTGCACTGCACTGTCACCATTGCATCATATACGTTTATGCCACACTCCGATACAAAGTGAAGTAAGAAAAAAAAGAGCAACTAAATGGCACAGAGCAACTCAAAATCAAATGTGCATGGAAAGATGATGACGGAGTTGAAGGTGCAAAGTGTTGCACATCACCCTCGCTGACAACATTTCCTCAGCAGGTCACCGCCATGCGCACTGCTAACGCAAATAAGTGTACGCCGTGCTCCCTTGCCACCCACGCACACATCTATTCATTTCGATGACGAATTTCGGAAACGCTTCAACTGCTTTCTCAGCGATACGGACGCATCATGATGACTGTTTTTGGAGTCTGCAGTGTTCAACCAACGCCTCTTTTTCGTCTTCACCATCTATGAATGCATTAGGAGAGTGCCGTATCCGCAATTAGAGCCCAAGCAAAATAAAACTAAATTTGTAAGCCATAACGGTCTCACAGCTTCGTACTTTCTGTTGCTGATGTTGAAGCTCGATGACTATCAATTGACGGACACAAGATCATGACGGACACTGAAGATGACTATCAATTGCGGTAAATAATCTCGACCAACTTTGAAGTGTGAGCAGCTTAATTATGCCTAAGTAAAATTCAGCTTGATAAATTTGAGCACTCGATCTCGCTGATCACTGCTGCTTCTCGGGACTAGCCTACGGAACAATTGAGGAACGCTGATGACTTCCACGGCTGTTACAGCTTGCTTTGTATACGTTACAAAAACCGCACAAAATTCTGCTGGAAACTCTTGCACATTATTATATCCTGATGCTGAGAATGGCCCACTTGGTGAGTGGCTAGCTCTTCAACAAGGGTACGGTAAAGATTGTTAGTTGCTATTATGTCGCTGTCACTTCTCCCTTTTCAGACGATCGCTTTTGGACAGCGGTGCTAAAACTAAAAAATGAAGTGACTCGTTTGGACATTTGACGTTTTATGGATGTTATCTTAATTGACGATTCGTTAATGTTTTCATATATGAGACAGTGTTTTTCTCGTTTATTTTGTGTACAACAAACGTTCTCTTATTAGTATCATTATCGTTATTTTGCCAAAGCAATACAGAACAGACAAAGAAGAAATTGGGTCTATAAGCGAGTAAGCAATTAATAATACGGAAATGCTTCGAACAATACCCCTGATTAGCGTCTGAACAGAGGGAGAAAAGAACAAGAGGAAGAAGGCAAGCAAATCTTTTTAAAGAAAACTAAATGAAATTACATTTTATATATGTGGCACTCAGTGAAACAGAACACCTGTACAGTAGCCACAAACGCGCAGCATATTGATGAGCATAAGGGTGAATAAAAGAAAGCTTCCCGCCAAGCGAATACCATCCCTTACGAAGTTAACGTTTGAGATCACTTACAGAGCTCAAACGTGCGAAGAATGCAAGCATGGTAGTTGTGCTATATCGTCCCCCCATCCTGCCCCTTCCCTCCCCTTCCTTAAAAACTATTTGTTTATAATAGATACCAAGGAACTGGAAGGCAAAAAAATGCGGCACATCATGTCGACATGACCGCTCTAGCGAAAAAAAAAAACTCGTGAGAAATAACAACCAACCGTTGAAAGCACGAATGGAAGCATCGAAGCGAGATGCGCCTCGCTATATTTTCAGCCGCAGGCCGTGTGATTCAAGAATTTATATCGATTTCAACTCTACCGAAATTACGTATCATTCGTACTAAAATAATTTTTTTTTTTGCAACTTCCAATCGGTCTTTTTCGACGACAAAATCGAAACAAGAAGAATGCAATAAGGCATAAACTTTTGCGAATTTCAGAAAGGTGTTTCCATTGCACGCACATTGTAAATGGCCTTTTACGTTCATTTAGCTGAACAGGAGGGCAATGCTCATTTTATGAGTGATATTATCACATTTCTCTATCGACTCGTTGTCAATCGGTGTTTCATATATCACGTACGACTACTCTTCGGCTCTAGTAACTCGCATTACCAAAACGCACGTTACGCGTCGGAAAACCGTTTCAAAATTGTCATTTTTTTCTGTAAAAAAAAAAACAACTGCAATAAGTTACACGCAGGTGAAGTAGTTAGTCGCTTAACAAAAGGGTGAGTGAGGTCGAGTGCAACGACGATGAGAAACTAATCGGCTTTCTCTCCTCATTGGCTGTACGATCGGCTGATCGCAAGCAAACGGGCGCACATCTATATGTATTAGCAATTACTCATCAAATCCGAAGTTTTACAAAACATACAACCAATTTTGACAAAACATTCACAGATGAATATTTTTTTAAACGGTGTTTTAAGCTCATATATATACGGATATGGAACGCAATTGTTGTATCCAGAAAGGAACTCAGAGCTTATTGAGATATCCAGCTTCATTAACTAATTTCCTTTCACCAACTAACTATACGTGCATCAAATTTCAATGCATAAAAGGGCCGTTCGAGAATCGCATTGTTATTTGCTGAAATAAAAACGCAGAATGTTGGCTGCCTTTCATACGCATACTCGGTTTACTGAAAACAAGACCAAAAGTCTCGAAGTTTATATCGCACCACAACGGAAATACATAATAGGATTTGAGTAGTGAAATTTATTGAACATCAATCAAAATCAATTTCATCTTCCATAAAAATATAAAATAATTGCTTGAGCATCTAACTGCCCTTTAAAATACAACCCAGCAAGAGAGGCGGTGAACGATCGTTAAATAGCAAATCGAAATCGTTACAATTGCAAGCGATCCAATCATCAAAATAAATGCTTTCAATGCACATTTAACAAGCACTAACTGTGCTCACCGTGAGCACTCGTTTACAAATAGAGAACGCGTAAGCCCAGTATAAGAATCTACCCCACACGTACTTCCCGGCGCATTTTTATACCGAAAAAATTGCACATGGGTAGCGACCTCTGACGAGGAAGCAAAGTTCACCAAAGAATTTAAGAATTTTTCAGAAGCGACTCACGGCTCGGCAAACCTCCAGGTTAATAAGTCTTTTTGTTGGTTATTTTCATAATTTGGATCTCACTAACCCAAATTTATGACAAACAAAACCTAGTCCAAAAATTTTGAACAGTAGTAAATTTCAAAAGGAGTGGAATGATGGCCATTTGTGATATATGCAATCACGTTTGCACAACGGATTTGGAGGAGATATTGTGTGTGTCTTTAGTGAGCGTCGATTTGCTCAAGCCATCACTTGTTGAATGGCCACCAAAAGAACAATGTTATCACCGCTGCGAACGAAGGGGTCGCCTCTCGCACCTACATATGTATAGCGTATACGAAAACAAATAAGCGGTTTCAGTGTAAAAATGATCTCACAACCTAAACCGTCACTATTTAAACTTGTTCTAATCGTTCAGTTCAAAAGCACCCTGAACAGCTGCAGAGGGCTTCGAAAACTGCTACAGTGAAATTAAAAGCACGTTTTCTTGACCGATGATTTTCAATGATTAAAACTGCTCATGAGAGTGCAAACGTGAAAGTGGCACAAACCGCCTGGGAGACTCAGCGAATTTTGTATCCACAACCATATCTGTACATGCATATTTACGGATGCACAGTACCGTTTAATTTGGTATGACCAGAACTATTAAAAGATTTCAAACGATGACGGAATTGTGATTTTCGCTTTTGTGATACCAACATATGTTTGCAAATCATTCAAACGGAACCAGAGTCTGGAGGTGAATACTTAAATATATGCCTTAGAAGACAAACAAAAAAAACCTATCCGAAAAATAAAGCTTCGCTTAAAATTTTGAAAAAAACGAAAAGTCTTTGTCAGCAAAGAAAGATGGATGTGTTTAACAAAAGAATGCCTTGCTTATGCAATCTCTTAATGCACCACCGTATGTCGTTCCTTCTACACACGTTTCCGATTCGATCGCAACTTTTTGTGGGAATGATTTATATGCGAGTGGAAATGTGATCAAACTATCAATTAAGCAAGCGACTAATAAATTCGAGACCAGTTTCACTTCAAAATATCGCACAATAGAGCAACTATAAGTGAACCTATAAGTAAACAACAAAAATAAGTATGACGGACATTTGATTCACCATAACAAATCGTAGAATGGGTTTATTCGGATTTTGATGTGCTTCTTTTGAGCAATGCCAACGGCCAGGCGGCTGGTCGGTGCAAGCGCACAAATAATCTGCTGACAATGAACTGCCCGTGACGAGGGAGATGGAGTTGTGAAAAGCAGTAGCCGATCAAGACAACCAATAGGAATATGGTCGGGATACACAATAACTATTAACGGTAATAATACCGCCATTAGAATGGTCATTTAGGCAGAACATCTCTCATTCTCTGTATAAAATGCGGTCGCGCTTTTCCGCTATACTCGCTCGACTGGGGCATGTTCGTTCCACTCGCCCAACTTCACACAATATGGCAGCAGTCTTTTTTTAATAAGCGGCATTTTTTTTGTTAGGAAGAATGTCTCTAAACGAAAGTAATTTAACGATATGACTAGCAGAATTCCTTCTGTTCCTCTTCCATAACAAAAATATAAGCGCAAACCCTCAAGCTCACTCAAGTTCTGCCACGTAGCAAGAATTAATCCATGTTCTGTAACTGTTTCATTTAAATGTTTCGCTGCAATCTTTTTTTTTTCGGATAGCATAACAAGAAAAATTACTAGAGATTATTTCATTTCGGACGGCATAACAAGAAAAGCTGTTATAGCAACGATCATCAATGCTTTAACAGCTTTTCTTGTTATACCATCCGAAAAAAAATGATTGCAGCGGAACAATTAATGAAACATTTACAAAACGAGGATTAATTCTGGTTGAGTGACAAAACGCCTTGCTTACACTAAAGCTTACTTCATGGACATAATTTTATATGAATAACAATTATTTCATCACATAAGGCTATTTCATTGGTGAAGCAAATATAGTGCCAAATGCAGCAATGCATTCATCCCGATAGCATACTTGTACAGTTCAAGGACACTCCATTAAACGATGATCAATTTCTGTGTGCGCACGAGGCGCTCAACTGAAGTAGTGCCTACGCCAAACACACAAATCAAAGTATAAGGCACCCTTTCCCTATAATTCGAATTTCACATATGCTTTCTGAATTCCCAGCAACCCCAACGCCTGCCTAAACAAAAAATTCAGCGGCCGCAAAAAACACACAGAATCACTGGTGCCCACTTCGGAAGTCATGAAGAAAAAAGTATGAACAGATTTCACCACAAAAATCGGTAAAATCCACTTAGAGGTGTCGTAAATCCACTTAGAGGTGTCTTCCCACTCCCAAGAAAGATGGCTGGATGGCTCCAGTGATGGGTGGAAGTCTCTTCGGAAGGAATTAATCTGAACCGTTTCTTCGTCTAAGATGATCAAAATTATGAAACACTGTCAAAATTCGTTTACGATAGTGAAATGACAAGGAATTTACAAATCAATGAGGATTAATAGTGGCTACTGTTGCTCAAGAGGAAGTCGTCGAGGAGATGCTTCCACCTGAAATCAAACTG
>JPKZ01000997.1:403532-430744 GCA_000803305.1 Toxocara canis
ACACCTCCCATCGTCATCTCGATCATATCAAAGCGACCTTCGGTCTAGCTAATAAGAATGCGCATTAAAAAAACCGGAATCCATCAAAATATAGCAGTGACCGATGTGAAGTTTTGAGCTAAGATATTTGCAGTGCAGTACCTTCAAGCCATTGGAGAGATAACGTATTCCCTTTCTTGGTCCGTAGGCGTGCGTTATTACGATAACTTGGTGGCCGGACAACAGAAGGCAGTGTGCTAGAAAGTAGATGTGCGTTTCCACACCGCCCGTATTCGGACAGAAGAAATCCGACACCAAACTGCAAACGATCCGTTAACAATGTCTGAAGGGTACGGATGAGTAGGAGTAAGCGGAAGGAGTGAGAGGGGTATCCGCAGAAAACGGATGGAGGGAAACAATTCGGTAAGGTTAGAGAAGGGGGATACGGCGGAGGATGGGATGCGGTCCTATAGCAAATAAATGGAAGAGAGCGGCCAAACGGTTTCATAAACCGCTCGCAAATGACAAAAGTTCAAGGTATATTCAACATAACCACTCGTACGGACTTTCAACTAAAGATTATTCAGCGTCCAAATTTGCGAAGTGTGTAAACCGACCTGCAGCAGACTGCACGCAATTTTTTACTCTTTGAAAGCGCATTAAATCCGTCCAAGGTGGATGAAATGTTTTGGAACCCGATTTAAGAGATAACAGTAAAATCAAATTATACTTATCAAATTTCATCTGTCTAACTTTAGTGATTCCCGACTTTAAACAATCGAACAGGCGTACACACATATACACGCAAGCAGAGATAATGCCAACATAATGCGCTTCGCAAATCGCAAATTTCCTAAAGCGCAAAAAAGGAAGCGAAACTGATTTAAATATGAGACTTACGCTATACGCAGAGGACCGCACTCATTCGCTGCTTCGGCCATAGCGCTAATAAACGACACGTTCCATAATATAGGCCTTTACTGAGTTCGCTCCCCGTCGCACAACTACGCGTGGCACGAATTTATGGCTGCGGGAAATACCTTCGTGCAGTGCCCGTCGCCTGCAACATAAAAACAGTTAAGAAAGTGCATCAGAGTCGCCGCCACGATATGCACTTTGGCAACTCGTCAATCAAACCGGCTGGTTTCGTAAACTGCTCACACAAATGACGAAAATTCAATTTTGATAGCGTGGCTTCTGACCAAAGCTACAACTTTATGTCTGGTTTATACCAACTGTTATGACGTCAGTTGCATGAAAATTCCGATTGCATCCCCGCCACTCCGTTCTCTTTTTTCGTCTGCTACTAACGACAAATATTAAAATTTCCATCCACCCGTCCAGAAGAAGCTTTTTATTCCCCGACCCGGTCGATGGAACACGCAATCCGATTCGATGAAAATGCATGCAAAATTTCCTACTGTCCCTGAGAATGTATAATTTCTTCGTGGGGGAACGTGTTTGAAATTGGTTACAGCAGCTGATACAAAACTACCGTACAAACCTGACTCATCAGACCAGCTGGTTCCACATATGAATATTATATTTCAACTGTCCAGACCGCTCACGGTATGGACAGATCAAACCGGTTGTTTGCATCACAGTAGGAGGAGGTGCTATAAATCGGACTTCAGCTGCACCCTAAATCCACCGTATTTTAGCGGGTGACAAGGGCGGGGGAGGTGGGGGTAGAGCGAGGAGGAAATAGTGCTCCTGCCAGACGTTTCAAGCGAGAGAGTATTATACAGCTAAAGAGACTTCAACAGATTGTATATCTCAGCGAGTTCTTTCGTTTGAGCGAGGGTTTACTGAGACAACTGACCGTAACATGGTATTATTTTAAACTCTTGCAGGTCGTCGCCAGGCGAGATTTGTACAGGAGAAAGCCTCAAACCACCAGCGAAGCATAACAATGCTACCGCAACCTCTCACGATCGGCACACCCGTGCCACGATTTACACAACGCGTGCCGCAATTATCTTGGCGCAGCATTTTGGTAAATCGTTCTTTGTGATCGATGAATCGTTTCATTTCTAGAAGCAGATGACGTGTTCGCAAAGGTTGGCAGTGCTGTCGCTGATGATCCTCGTAACCAGCGAAGCATAACAATGCTACCGCGGCAAGGGCACAAAGGTTTTTGGCTTTTTCTTTTGAAGTTCTGAACTTTTTTCACACCACCTCACACACCTCTGAGCACTAAAGTATGATTTTCTTTGGTTGGGTAATTTCTTTAGTTATTTTCCTGTGCAGGTAGAATCATGAAAGACTGCGTGTTACCAAATTAACCAACATAGAAAGCTATAGATCATTAACGGACATCCCTTTTGGGTTACATGCCATAAATGCGGTCGGTGGATATTCTCATTTCTGTGGGCACGACTAAGCAAGTGCCGCTTTTAACTTCATGGGTCGTAGTTTCAGTTAGGGAACACCCACGCGAGGCATATTGTGGCTCACCAAGGTACCCGTCTGTACATACTTGTATAGGCTGCACTTGATCTTTTTCGTGTCTTGGGTTTACACAACGCGTGCCGCAATTATCTTGGCGCAGCATTTTGGTAAATCGTTCTTTGTGATCGATGAATCGTTTCATTTCTAGGCGTACGATTGTCGTCCACTCTGTGGGGGATCTAAGCAGATGACGTGTTCGCAAAGGTTGGCAGTGCTGTCGCTGATGATCCTCGTAATTTCTACTGTTCACACCACTAAAAGCGGCAAGGGCACAAAGGTTTTTGGCTTTTTCTTTTGAAGTTCTGAACTTTTTTCACACCACCTCACACACCTCTGAGCACTAAAGTATGATTTTCTTTGGTTGGGTAATTTCTTTAGTTATTTTCCTGTGCAGGTAGAATCATGAAAGACTGCGTGTTACCAAATTAACCATCATAGAAAGCTATAGATCATTAACGGACATCCCTTTTGGGTTACATGCCATAAATGCGGTCGGTGGATATTCTCATTTCTGTGGGCACGACTAAGCAAGTGCCGCTTTTAACTTCATGGGTCGTAGTTTCAGTTAGGGAACACCCACGCGAGGCATATTGTGGCTCACCAAGGTACCCGTCTGTACATACTTGTATAGGCTGCACTTGATCTTTTTCGTGTCTTGGTTTCCTTACATTTGGCAAAATCAAAAAAAATAACATTCTGGTTCCGAGCTATTCAAATTCTCCACTTTTTCCAGTTGTGCCAGATAGCTTTTTCCTGGGATTCCCTAACTTGCCGAGATTTGCATTGCGGTTTTTGGTTTGGTTAACCATCTTCATATGGTCCAATCCCGTCCTGGTACACTCGTCTTCATATTCTTGCACGACTCGTTTCCAGTTGGGAACTTGACTGCTCGCCGACTGCGTTTGTAGGTGGGTGATATGGAGTTCGAGAAAGCAGCAACGGAATTTTGTTTGGCATGGCAGCGCATTTGTGTTTTTTTGTCTTTGTAGAGGTTTGCTTATCCGTCCAAAGAGTCACACTCGAAAAATGGTCATGCTTCCGCTTGTCATAGTTTATGACGACGCTTTCTGAGCTTAGATGAACCGATCTCGATCCCTTTGTGAGCTGCTGGCCCGTGAATTGCCCATCTGTGATATGGACTAAGGTTAGACACGACAAGGATAAAATCACTCCTTCCCCAGGAAGACAGTGATGTTTCACCTCCTTGTTCTTGCGGGGAGGACAGAAGCGATATTTGGCCTTCTTGCTGTCGCAGGTAAAAAGGGGTGATGTTTAACTTGCGCATCGCCGTATCACTTCAGTTATAATGGTACTTCAGTTACACTTCAGTTACAATAAATGGTACAGCTATCTCACACTCTAGGTTCAGCAGCTTATGGCGGAGCGAAGAGGAATGAATCGTAGAACTAAGTACAATTGGGAAGCCGTACTAGAATGCTGTGAAGTTGAATGGCGTGGAAAGCGTGCAATTTACTCCTGTAGGACGGGAAACTTGCTATCTGTCTGATAGGGTCTTAAAAGCAAAATCCTTGATATAGTAGTGTGACTTCGCAATTAGAGCACCGCATACCAGGCGCAGAATCTGTCAGCTATACCCGGCCCGTGCTTTACGCTTCCCGTTTTAACCGAAATTTTTTGTACCCTGCCTGATGTCTTTGAGATGAGTGAGCACAAATTTTTTTTTTGCCAAGATTTAACTAAATATAATATGCAGATTCTGAGATTTTATTTTGGCATTTAAGTGGAATATTCGTAGAAGGACGTTCGCGACTTCACGGACAGGGACTTCGAGAGGCTTTATGAGGAATGGGAGGAGAACGACGACGAGGTTTTGGAAGAGGACGAACTACCACCGTACAAACGACCCGTGAAGCAGACAGATCTTAACGACGCGCTAAAATCGGTTTCTTAATCGATTTATTCAGCTGAAGTAAAGCTCATGACTTTTTAGTGCTCGCGTGAAGCTCATGTTCTTGATGCCTATCCACTTATTGCGTGTTTGTGTGCAATGCAAATATAATTTGAGAATAGCATGCGAAAAACAGATTCTGAGATTTCATTTTGGCATTTAAGTTAAGGGAGCAAGTAAAAATTTTCGTTATTGTTGGGGTGAAAAGAAAACAAATGTGTGCACTTTTTTGCGCGTTCTCTTCTCAAACGTATATTTCCATACTGGTAAATCGCTAGTTACTGGTCGCTTGCGTTGTTTAAAGCTTGTGCGGCACATCCGTAAGAAATTTTTTGGCCATAAGATACGGGCCTAGAATATGTTTTGGATGGGAGGCAAGTCCCTGTAGTGTGCGTCATTTTTGGTGTTCTTCTTTGATGGCATCTGTATGTCCTGCCTGTGAAGGTAATGGTAATGGTAGAAAAAGATAGGGAGCGATGCAAGGGGTGCTTATAGTGGTGCAGGGCGGGTGAACTCTTAAGACAACTGATTAACGCGGGCATCATATCCGAAGGCGAATTCACCGGAAGAGTTGATGAAGATGTCGAAGAAGGGTCAGTCTTTGATGATGTTCGTTAGCGTGGGCAGTGTGAATAACGAGCCCGTGACCAGACAATACGCGGAGAAATGGACGACTCTTTGGCAGAGCAGTCTCTACAACAACCATATTGACGTGCAGGTTTGCTGGCGTTTTTTAAAAAGGAGAACCCATCAGAAATTTTACACCGTACTCAGCCATTCGCGTGAAGAGCGGAGATGGGGACGGTTTCCTAGCCTCAGACCGCAATTTTGCGGTCTGGAAGAAATTTCGGAACGTTTTCATCACAAATTTGCCTCGACGGTTAAACGTTACAATTAACACTGACTAAGAAGTAGAACTGCCCTTATCAGTAATGGTTAGTTGCCCCTTCTGGCAGTTCTGGAAATGTAATATAAATTGCCTACGTTCGCTTTCGTATCAACGTTTGATTTCTCGTTTTTCTACCACTACAGACTTCTAAGTGCACTTGTACTTGTAATATCAGTGGCAGCGCTCATGAGAGAGAGGAGGTTCCTCTCTCAACTTTGGATGACGGAAAAGCCCATGAAAATTCCTGAAGCTCTTCCTTCTCTCCTCACGCTCAACCCTTCCTCCTCCTCTTCTTCCTCCGGCACCCTCCCCTTCCCCTCCCCATTCGTTTTTAATGTCACATGCTCGCCCGTAATACACTTCACGGTTGTAATGCTAATAGAGCAAATTTCTCTTTCCTCTTCGCAAGTCACGTTTTCGAATATTTCTCAAAGAAGGAAAAGTAATGACTCCTATTTGGAATTTACGGTTTGCCTACGAGTTGCCGGAACTGCACTGCTTAGAGTTCAGTTGAATGTGGTCTGGCATTACAGATTATGATAATTGATTATTGATCATTACAGAACGTTTCAGGTATATATGATCGATGACGATCGAGCAATTTTCTTGTTTTCGGACGGTTCCAAAGCGTGGGAGGCGAAAGACTTTCTCCTAAGGCAGCCTCAAGTTAGCCTTGTCACTATTGAAGGAAAAAACTTTGTTGGGCCAGCGCATCGAGGTTCGTCAAAAGAGGAATTGTGATTTCCGTATTTTTAGGCGCTGTCTTGGCGGGTGTTTCTTTACAAGACCGCTTTGGAGAGTAAGCTCTATAGTGACGACGTGACTGTCTGATTAAATGCCTTTGTGAACAAATGAAACCAGTAGATCGTTTTAAGCGCATTTCAGCTCTATCAGTTAGTTGCGTGTAGGTTTTCGTTTTTTTTTTGGTATTCGAAGCGACTGCCCTTCATTCACCTTAGGCTTTATCAGTGGAGTGACTGAGGGAGGGTGGATGGAGAAGGCAAAAATAGTCTCCCTCGTTACCTTACAGCTGCCGACTTAGTTAACAGTTGGGAGAAAATGAAGCACAGCAGTGCTGTAAAGGCTGTTAGGATTTGAAGTCGACTAGTGTAGTTTATCACCCCTCGAGGCTGCATGTGTTTCCCCGTTGTAAACTGATGTGTTACTTGTTGGGTGCGAATGCCGTTAATGCCTAATTGGTGCTCTTGTTTTAAGTTTTTATCTTTCATCGTTATCAAACATTTTACACGACAGCGAATACTCACATTATCTACTTTACGATAAAATTCTCTACACGAACTTACGTAACAGTAAACAAGTCGAAGGAACCGAACAAAAGGATAACTGACGACAGCAATCATAACACAAAGTGGGAAGTAATGAGCAGGGTTAGTTATGCTGAAAACCTGGAAGACAGCAGGTGTAGGACAAAAATGGTTAGGGGAAGGGGGAGGCAAGAAGAAATGCAGCGCATGCGCGTGGTTTGCTTTCGTGTGTGAGGTCAAGCATAAGCAGATGGCTCAATGCTGTCGACTAGAGGAAGACGTCATCAGCAAATTTCAAAGACTGCAACGTTTGAAAATTGTTAAAATACAACCTTTACAAAAAAAGCGAAAAATGGAGCGAATACTCAACGAGCAACACGAGTAGCCGAAATTCTCCATCAGTAACTCATTGAAGCGTGCCAACAATGGAACATCCGCAAAACTTTGTAACAGCGCCTTTGTTGTCAAGGTTTTGTATGATGAATTAAATTATACAAGAGTTACTCATCCAATATGATCACGCCATCACACTGGTTGACGAATTCTGGAACTGATTTAAAAATTAAAAACCGAAATAAAAGATGGGAAAATGCGCGTTAGGAAAACGCAAAAGGTAATCATATCCGGTATAGGTATTAAACGCTTTACTTATTTGAAGATAACGATCACTCAGAACGGCTTGTTTCCGCAGCAGCGTCCCATGCTTTTGTTGTCATTGCCTTTTCTGAAGACGTTTTTGCAATGCAGCATTAATGCTTAAGTGCTGCTTTTAGGTAAAAGTCGACTTTTACACTCTTTTCCCTTCCGCACTTCATCTCTACCAAGCACTGTGTACCGAAGGTTACTGCAAAATAGCAAAAGCCCCGTAAATGGCGTAAGCAGCCAAGCTAAATCACACACGACTATCGAGCTGAATGCGAGCCCCGTGATGAGCGACCACGGCCACGACCCTTGCCTCTTCGGACGTTGTCTTGTCGTTGCCGCTGCTCCTCGGTTCTATAGGCATGATTCAGGTTGATTAGACTAGCGATCGACTCGTCGCAAAATATGCATCCTTTATAGGTTGACTTTCCATCCGGCAGAGGCGACTTATCCTAAAGAAGTTTCGTTAGTTTGACTAAAGAAGTTTGGCAGACATAACTTACAACATTCCAAAACTAATGAACGACAAGCACTTTCTTCACATGTCTGCCGAATTGTCTAGCAGGACGGCGATGAAATTTAAAATGCAAAAAAACAGCAAATTTTACAAGGAAACAGTCCCAGCTCTAAAATTTTAGGAAATGCATCCCCCAGTTCCCTTTCAAGTGCGGCGATGCTTTCAAGATATTAAAGCTCTGAATTCATAGCTCAGCACTGTAGCATTTCAGCTCGCCAAAAGAAGAGGATCATGATTCGCAAGAGGCGAAATTTCTGGGAAGATTTATATGACGCTTTCGGAGAAGGGCCGAGGGAAAGAAAGCCTAGGCTAGAGGAGCCAGACCTGAGAGAAACCATCGTACTGAAGGAGAAGCTGAATTTCACAAGGGTTTGGCCGAAAAAAGATTACCTTGTAGTCGACGATAATGAGTTGTGCGTGACACTGATCGCACTGTTTCTCGTTAACCTTAACCTTGGAAGCGCCCTCAAACAGTGCGACGACGGCTGGGCATTTGTTGCATGCAAGACGCCACTTTGGTGCTGATTGAGGATCCAACACTAAAACTCCGCTACCGCCTGCACATTCCCGTGGACACCGCACTAGTCCCTGCGTCCTGAAGAGTACTGTAATCAGCGGACCGCCGAAGCGAATTTCAACGTGACGGTCTCACACCGACAAATTCGGCGTTTGACACCACAAAATCGCACTATACGCCGTGTCTTAAAAATTCGGTATTGGACGTTGTGTTCGAAATTCGGCGTCCGGTATGCAGCCAAAAAATTCTGGATGATTTTAGTTTTTGGCGTTCGGCATGGTGCCCAGCCGAAATATTGCGTGTTGCCAAAATCAATGTTGGTAAACAAAAGTGTTTAAAATCATAAAAGTGCAAGGAAAGTCCTCATAAACCGCTTGATCTAATCTGTGTTGCAAAAATTACAGAGCAGTTCTCAGTCTACTTGTTTTGGACATCAAGCAGAGCAGCAATCGGCGTCGTATTTGCCTATTTTTGCCTCCCCAACATATTAGCACAACAAAACAATCACGACATCGAATTAACACAAGAAACAGAAAACATCTAAAACGTTTTTTTTCTTGAAATCGGAAATGCTTTGAAAAAATATATCGGAAGATTCGATAGACACAATGCCGGGAGTGCTCGAGGAACCTCGCAGGAGGTCAATTTCGCCGTCAAATGAACTGCTGCATAAATACTAAAAAAACAGAGCTGCTGCGGTGTCTTTCTTTAAAAGGCCAGCACTTATGAAGTCAACTGTGAGGTAACACCACACAGTATGACTTTGTACAACAAAACTGAATAAAACGTGACTCCCTACCACATCTTCTAAAGCACTGAAGATGCTCAGACTGGTCAGTTATGTTGAAAACTTCAGAAATGGCGAGCCGTTGATTTCGTAGGTCTCGCAAAAATCATTGGGGACAGCACAGAAAGCAAAAATCAACATCTCAGTGGAGGGAAGGGAATGAATCTTTCGACGAAGCTTTAAAGAGATTGCGCAAAAGCGTTGCAGCTTTAAGAAGTACGCTTTCCCTTCTTCAACTGTGTCAACGTCAAAGTGCTTAGTCAAACGAATGACTCCATTCCGCTAGGACACTGCCGAAGTGAACATGCACCGATTTTACCCATGCTTATACCGAACAAAAACAGAAAAGAAAACGCACATGAACGAATGGGGACATGCCGGATGAGAACATTGGTTGCATCCCGATCCTTTCTTCATACCTTCGAAGGGAGGGTTATTGAGGCAGTATGGACATAATGCATATGACACTGACAACTTGCCTGAAAAAAAAACTTCAAAAGAAAGCAAACAATGAATCGAGAACGAGAAAGAAAGGGCTGAGGAAAATACGGCGAGGGTACTGAAGCATTCCTAAAATGAAGTAAAACTAAACTCACAAAAATACGGACAGATGGCCCGGAATTTCCGACTTTTGGGAAAAGCCAAACGAATTCAGTAACAAAAGAATGAAAAAGGGGACGGGTTCATAAATGTTTCAGTTTGGAACGATTCGCTTCCAGTTCTAAACTCATCAACGCGGACCGTCGCTACTAGCTGCACTTGTTCATGGAAGATGAATAAACAAATAAATGCTTTGGTGACTTCAGCTGATGTCTCACTTCCCTTCAAAAACCGAATTCGGAAAAGGTAAAGTTGGCTCAAACGACCATATTCGAAGCCTTTACACTTCAACTTCATCAACCATACGCTACTTGAAGACTTAAACTGGCCGCATAAATTACGCTCAACTATCAAGTGCTCTCTACGCTTTTCAACAGTTTCCAGATTCTGTCCCGATAATAATGTACGAAGTAGTTCGTTGCATTTCGCTAGTATCTCGACAAGTGTTCTACTGGGATTTCAACACTGAGACATTTCTTATGCGCATCGTCAAGTAAAAACAAAGTCGAGGAACTGAAAAGAGATTTCTGAAAACTACGCTTCAAAATCAGCGGGGATTAAATTTTGATAACACAGGTCAATAAAAAAAAACACCTAGCCCAGCTCGGCTTTTGCCCGAGAACAAGTTTTGCTTACCAAGAAATTTTCGTTGAAATGAATTTCTTTCCCAACCGTTTTTTAATCCTGCTACAACTAAAAGAGAACCAGCAATATCCAAGGAATTAATCTTTACCTTTGTGAAAGTTAACACACCATCCAAACAGTTATCGCTTGAATTGGCCCATGCGCTTTTCTCTACGGGAATTTAAAAAAAAAACGGCATTTAAGTACTATGCTTACAGCTCAGTTGCAAGCTGTCGGGCACCAACGTTACTTTAAAATTGATCTCTCTTTCGCTTCTAAGCCGTTCCCGTATTGAAATATCCGCATGGCGAGCAACAGCAATTTCGCCATAGTATTTTCTTATGAGTGGCGGAGAAGAAAGGATACATGCCCCATTCGCGGCGTCGAGGCGCTTTCATCAGG
Organism: Toxocara canis; assembly: GCA_000803305.1. Classification (NCBI taxonomy): domain Eukaryota; kingdom Metazoa; phylum Nematoda; class Chromadorea; order Rhabditida; family Toxocaridae; genus Toxocara; species Toxocara canis. The sequence goes on from JPKZ01000997.1 coordinate 414,115, forward strand.
TTATGGAAGATAGCAGTTCCATGAGCCATCTAATCATATAAAAGGAACAACAAAAAAGCAAACCTCCGCTGCCTTGCCAATAAACCAGATCGAAATCGTCCAGCGGACACTTGTTCTCAGCGTGTAACCTTAGCACTCCGTCTTTCCCCGCCGGCAATGAATACGTTTCCTAAATCAGGAAAAAGGCTCATGAACGTTCCTGAACATGATCCGGTCAATATTACTGAAACGAAAATAATAGCAAATATTTCGTAACTGCGCGGGACGATGAAGCTGGAGATGGTACTTAGATGTGTTGCCTCGAAAGCAAACAGAATGCGCTGGCTGGAGATGAGACATTTTCTTCACCAACACAACCAATTCCTTGGATCCAAAAAAAGTGCAGCGAAGGAATAAAGTAAAACGACATGGCTAGTGACGTCAAGGAAAAGCTCGTTTTAATTGGAAACCAGAAAGACTATCAGCAGTGTGAACTGAACAGCTGGATACCTGGCAATTGGTGCAGTGAAGACGGTGTGGTTTCGATGCTATTAGCTTCATGAATCGGCGACATTTGCCACATCGACTGAACGGCTTACCCGTATCGGACAATGTGGTGAACGAATCTGCAACGCAGGACGACGTAAGTGTTATGATTCATCATCCTCGTAATTAGCGCTAAAAAATCGCCTTAGCAAGCGACGATGGTATTGCCGTAGGATATAGAAATGTCCTTAAAAATTTTAGCGCATATGAAGTGCAGACGCACCAATTCGAATGTATTATATAATCATTTCGGTCATATCGATTCATATTCAAAACGAAAATAAAACAATGCTTAACCTTAACCAAACAGGAGTTTATTATGACTGGATTTAACTATTTCATTTATGTGCAACCCTCATTCACCAACAAGCCTACCGCCAGCTAACTCCCAACTAGCCCAATCGTCTCTTGCCGGAAAAATATTTCATGAAAACTTTTATACACTGTAGGGAGAGGAGGCTTTGAAGCCCTCTTGCACGTCCCAAGCTCGTTCCACGGAAGGTTCATATTAGAAAGGCCATTCCACTGACTCGAGACCGGTCCTATCAGATTTTATTGTTCGTTTTAAGCCAAGAAATAAACCAGGCCAGAGCACACACACGAGGAAGCAAGGATACAGACCTACAGAACGAATTAGGAGACCCAGTTCGACTTTTGCTTTCTAGCCACGTACTACGGAAAGCAATAGCTCTGTACAATAGCTAGTAATGATGTTCAAGCAAAGGAACGGTAAGCACAGAAAACGCAATGAAAAATAGTACAATCATATGGCTATGCTAAATTTAAAAGGTGGTGCTTAGGAAAAAAAGCGCAGAAAATGTGATGATACGATCGAACTGTGAATGGTTCGGCCCACCGCAACCATCATGTGATGCCTTTTATGCATGTATATGATCGATCATCTCTATGAATGGCGGCTGCTTCGAGATTGTTATTGCAAACATCACATCCTAACATTCTGCACGTGCTGCTGCATTAGCTGCGAGCCAAACGATGACTAAAAAAACACGGGGGAGGGTAGGAGAGAGAGGGAGACAGCGCTGATAACCTTGCGTATTTATTTTTTAGGCAAGAACATATACGCTTCCCATCGACCCCAAGTTCGGAAAAAGAGGAAAATAAGTACATTCAAAAGAATAAACTGAATGGAATGGATGATTTCGTTTTCGACGCAGGCGACAAACCACTCATCGATCGATAGCTGTTTCATACCGTCGCTACCGTACTTATAATGGCTATTCATGAATTCTGTTATCTTCAGTCACTGGGCAAAGCTCAACCCGTATTATATAGTATTACGATGTAACTGCACTGTATGCCTTTCATGATCAATTAGTTCGGCTCTCATTGTTGGCAAAACCAGTTCAGGGTCCACTTTCCAGTACCCATGCACCAGCGCGATACCTAATTTTGTAGGCACCAATCGTCGACCTGACTCAACCTTAACTTAGAAAACGCACACTAACAGCACAAAATTGCGACTTTCATCACTGGGCAAGGAAAGCGTTTTGTGTAAACACATTGAATTACACGACTATCGATCAGTCCACCGCTTCACCTATGCCGCAGATTAAACAGCGTATAAATTCGACGTTTTCTGTAGCCATATAAAACACCTGCCCCCGCCGCGCGGCATTCCCGCTGTATAGTAGCAGCGCACCATTAAAATGCTGTGAGTGAAATGAAGGGAAGGGAAGCGGGGGTGGGGGGAGGACCAGGGAAGGAAGCGGGAAGGGGAGGGGGGTAGCATGAGTCCGAAAGAAAGTCATTTTTGATGCACACAAAGTCGCCTTCAAAAAAATCCCTGCAATCAGAGTTGTTCCCAACTCCTCAAATAATTGCGGAAAGGGTAGTTTTTGAAAAGCATTCCTATTTCCACTTCCGACCATAACAATATCGGATAAAAAAGCTTGATCGACTGGTTGCGAAATCAAGGTCTACGATCTTCCTTCATTTTTAAAAATAATTCTTTGTATTAACAGTTATTTTCTGCATTTACTTCTTAAGTCGATGAAAGAAGAGCTGAACACTGTCTTTAACCATCATAATACGCCTCTAATGAGATGCAAATTCCTCATATGTTCAAAATCTTGCAACTTCCTATTCAACAAAAAACAAAAACGCACGATATGTTTGCAATCAGCTCATGCAATCATTTCATTCGATACAAAAGAAATCAAAATCGAAGAAAAAAGAAATCGAAAAAAAAAAACCACAAAAAAAAGAAATCGAAGAAAAGGTTTTTCAAACATTGTCCCTGGCAAAATTTTAGAAGGAGCAAGGACAAGCCCAAATGCTGAACTTTTTGGCCGAACTTCCACCTGTATTAATTTGAGCACAATTTACAACAACGGAATCGACCATATGTAAAAGCGAAAATGATTATTCGCCTTCCTTCTATCGTACGACAAGCAGACAGGGCAGCCGCACCATTTTGCAAAGCCTCTTTGTTTGTACACTCGATCCGTGCTATACTCGCAGCAAATTGAAGCAAAAAAAAATCGTTTTGCTTTAATGCAAACCTGCAATGGTCTAGTCGGAGAGAGAACATCTAGTAAGTGCATTCTGTTCTCCTCAATTTTTGAATGAATCACGAACAAAGCACTTTAATAATGCCCAGAGTAGACGCGAAGAGAGAGAATTGTACTTGCGTACTTGGAAAGACTGAACTCGAGTACTTGAAACTTGCCATGTTCATAAACACTTTCAAAAGCCTCATCACGCCGCGAGGAGGTTGGGTTGCTAAAATGCACATCTGAGGGCATTAAGTTGCAAAAATCCAAGAAAAAACGTCATATACTACTTACGCTGACGTAATTTCGCTGGCAGATGGTATTGATATGGACCGGTATCGACGCGTCCGTTCCAATTCCGTGCTTCTCCATCAGCGAAATCAGCTCTGCCTCCGTTAAATGATCAGGCGGTGTTGTGGCTCTCTCTACTATTTTTGCTTCTCTCAAAAATTACATTCAACTCAATACTTCCAATTCCTTGTCTTCCATGCACACAGATAAAAAAACGCCGCTTAGGCCTATTATAAAAACAACCCGATTTGATAAGAAGGTGTGTAATATGGTTATATATCTTATGGTTGAACCTGCCATTAAAATTTATTTTAAAGAGAGGCTGATTTCTTACTGAGATTTCAAGAATTAAGAGGTTAGAAGCAGCTTATTGTTACACACTGTTCAATACACGAGTTCTGAGCTGCCGATTTTTTTCAGCAGTTTTTATACAAACCGTCGACATATACCAGCTGCAATCTTTACGATGTTCGTCCTGATGGCCGCCAAAAGATGATCCTGCCGGACTACAAGAGTACCAGTCAACTGGAAAGTGCCCTCACCAACTCAGAAGCCGCTTTTTTCAACTGAAGAACAGTTGCGCTCAATGATCCTTTTGCTTCCATGAAACGTATTTCGAACATCCAAAGCAGCTTTCTTTAGAAAATGTACCGATCACTTTCAAAGTGTTTCTGAAGAACCCATCAGCTAGCATACGATACTGTGCCGACACACCACTAATTGCATAAGCGACCTTATACTGCGCAGGATAAACTTCCACTGTCGAAAAGATACCAAAATTTGTTACAGCAATTAGCGGCGGATCGGCCCAAGTGTTCGAAGTGCAAATGTCTCTGCACTGAATACTCTGCTAGCCTGGTAAATGTTGCTGTTTCCAGACGCTTCGAAAATTAACCAATAGCCTGTGCATGAAGTACAGCTCTTCATCTGACGGCCGATATCTATTATACGAACAACTTTAGCACATTCATCTCACGTTGGTCGCTATCACATTCTATATGAAAAACGATAACGTAAAACCAGCTGAAAACGCGTGTTTTGATGAATACCGAGTCAACACCGCCGTACAACCTTCACAATAGAATTCGTCTCCAAAGCAAAATGATCTAAGCGCAGGTAATAATCACAAAAGAAGGAAATGACAAGTAAAAATATACTGATAGTTCTCAAAAGAAAACAATCGAACAAGATACCAACTTAATTGAAAGAGAGTCGCCGATTTGAAAATCTGGCAGCTCTGCATCATCTGCGATACCTTGCCAAGTTAGTATGGAGGTAAAGCCCGGTTCGAGTAGTTTTTTACCAGAAATCGTAAATACTTCTGTGCCAACACTAATTCTGCAACATGAAATATTATTCAGGAATTTAGCGAAACCCAGAGAAAAGCAATTATAAGAGGAGAGATGCAAGGTAAGTGTGTAACATGGCAAATTCAGGTCTTCCAAAACAATAATAAACTGCGCTACTGCTCTATCATAAAAATCATCGAGCTGCCATAATGAATCGCATTTCGGGAAATTCACGGTTAACCCTCCTCCTCCTCTCCTCAGTGGCCTCACAATATGCACTGCTTATTTCGGAATGTATACAACAACTACAAAAACTTCATGAGACTGTTACATTCATTGCAACTCAAAGAACTTATTACCTTTCATTATATTACTTTCAATCCTTCTGCCATGCAGAGGTCTTTGGTCACTGACTCAATTCTCAGTCACAGACGGTGGTGACAGAGCAAGCGGGGGAGGGGGCGGTGGGGGATGGGGGGATGTGGTTGGTATGAAAAGTAATTCTTTGAGCAAGGACGAGCGGAAGCTACGTCAGCAATTGCGTCTCAAACCCGTTTGATTTCACTTCACACGCACAATTACTTATTTAGAGCACTGCATCTCATAAAAATGTTCAGTGAAGTGGGTCTCTCCGTAAGACATCATTACCATAAATAAACAAATGCTGGAAACAAACAAATATATGAAACTTTTCATGCGAGTCGCACAAGACAAGTAGTCCTGGGGAGGAAACATAAGGCGAACCAAGCAGAAATGAATTAAGACTTAAAAACGAACTAAACATAACCTTACGGTGGTAATGAGATACGTACAAGGCTTCATAAGCGTTGCGATAAAATGCTGTGTTATATATTCGTAAAGTCGCAATGCGTCTGAAAACCACATGAACGCAACCCTTCTTATGCCTTCTGCCGAGCAGCATTACAGTCGCAACAAATTTTTTTACACTGATGCTTAATTAGCCTGCTTCACATATTGCATATTCCCCTAATTTACACCGACGGCACCTCTGCCTTCAACATTCACACGCCACAGCAACTTACAGCTACACTATCCAATCATCGTTCCGCTAACTTTAGCTAAACCAGTTACGTAGTTGAAGCTTTTCCCAAGGCGCAAAGATCGCAAGGCGTAATTCTCGAAGCAATGCTTCAATATGCCTAAAATCCATTTTTTCCCGTTTATCCTGCTGCTTAAATGTCGCCTTTAGCCTTAATGATGCTGTTGTGCAGCGTCACTCAGCGACTGATAATCAAAACAAACCACTGACAATGAAACCAGGCAGAACGTGTCAGCTTTTAGGTGCACATACTTTTATCTTTAGCGACCGAACGGCAGTACGCCAGCGCTAATTTACTGCAGCCTGCGCCCAACATTCACTCCGTGCAGATGACATCACAGCTCCTCAATATGTTGCCGATTCGACAACGTCGACTCGCATGCTCATACGTAAGGTGCCACGCTACACTGTCAACCCATGCATGCTTTCTGCTTAACTTGACTGAGCTGGATTGCATTATGCAATGAGTTGTTGCGTTTGGGATTGAGTTGAATTGGGGGATTACGTTGCCTCCGAACTTTCCGGGAACCCAAAACTGACTTCGTTTGGACGTAAGCTTCACCATCACAGCTCACGTTAACTTCTCTAAGCTATGTGCCGCGAGTAAATTAACGCCCAGTTCTCGATTTTCATCTGCTCGAATTTCTCTGGCTACCGCCCTCATGATACTAAGTGATACATAGTCCTATAATCAGGAACTCAGCGTGTGCCTTTTAAATAAAAATTGTTTTGGCTTTTTAAAATCCTGTCGCGGAATGCCAGCAATTCAAGGAATCAATTGGCGTAAAACATTTATCGCAAAAGAAGAAAATCTGGACCACTCAAACAAATATCGGCATGGATTTTTGTTATATTTAAGCAGTGGTGGAACGGGATGCAAATGCAGAGGCTTAAGCACCTACCTCCGGAGAGGGAACCATCATTGGCCCGCATCGGAGTTATCGGTGGATGATCACCTTTGTCTTCGCCGCCACGAGGTTTCGTTATCCCCTCGGATATTACCTAGAAATACAGAAAAACTTACCAGTACAAGTCGACTATATCGAAAAAGGGCTTGTATGCATTTCAGCAAGCGAAAGTTTTCTACTGTAAGGAACGCTTCCGAACGAATTATGTTGCTGATTACACATTATACCTCTCTGCAGTTCAATTACTGCAAAACGTTTGGAAACATATCCGGAAAGGGTTGCCCTCGACGGATATGATTAAGGTCGAGTACAGTTAGAAAAGTAAGTCGCAACAAAAACTGCGCTCGCCAACAGTGAGCATTTTGAAAATTATATGCTCTTCGTGAACAGCAAAGAGAAAAGAAGTCGAAGGAAGAATACACGGGACGTCAGCAACCTGTTTCACAATGCTTCCCCAACGGGCGTCGTTTTGCTGAAGTCGTAATGGTGCCATCAGATCAAAGCTTGCCGGATATGCGTTTGTTTCCGTTCGTGGGTAGCTAATGAAACCCTATAATTACGTTGGACTCATACTTGACGAACACTGCAGTGTGCTCGTAAAAAATGAAGGCACATGAGCGCATGCACTTCAAATATAAACAAACGCGCAAATGCCGTATGGAACATAAACACAAGCAAACACTTCTAATTCGTAAAACAACTATCTCAATATGTCATTTTTGCGCTCACAGGCACCCCAACATAGGCACTCCTTCCAATCTTTCATCAAGTGTAAATCTATTTTTAAAAACACCGAACTACATGAGTTCCAACCCCTCCTCCCCTTCCTGCCCCACTCCCTTCGATACATGTACATTTTGGGCAGCTTGCAAAGCTGGACAGCTGGAATTTGCAAACATCATACAACGATCTCCCCCTTACCCCCTTCACGCCTACTTCCTAAAACAAGAGGGAAGAGGAGCATCACCCAAAAACTATATAATTCTTGGCCGCACATGTATTAAAAGTCTCTTCAACACCAGTCGCCTAAAAATGCAAAATTTTGGGTGCCTTTATTTGTGTTATCTCCATAGTCCTTTTAGGCTTTTTTGGTTGAAAAATCGATATTCGCAAAATGCCGGCTCAGGATCGCGATCCACAAGAACCACTTCGAAAACTCCTGACCCTCAAGACCTGACTTATTGTGAGTAGCACTGTTGATAATCAACAAAACAATAACACAAACGGCGCCCACTCTAGTATAAAGATATTCGGCGGTGCTCATAGCATTCGCAGGGCTCATCCCAAGACCACTGCTCGCCACCCTCAACATTTCGACCGTGTTCAACGCCTGCGGACGCTCCTTACGATTTTCTTTATGGAACACGGCGTTCACGACACCACTACTTTCTTTCTGAAAAAAAGTTCAGCTCTTCCTCTTTGTGATGACCTTAGGCCTGTTTTCCTTCTTTCAAATACTATCATGTTGGGAAGGAGGGACGAAAATAAAATGGCAGAGCTAGTGATACTAGCGTAGGCATATGCGATTAACTAGATTTGCATTTAAGGTTTTTGAATACCGCCTGCAAATGGCCGGTGCAATGATACATGCAAAGGAAATAAGATTTTTATCCTCTTCATCTCGCATACATTTTGATGCTAGTCTTAAAGCGGAAGAGGTCGAAGAAGAAAGGCCGACCAAAGGTATCCCTCAACAACACCAGCCGGTGGTCCCATAACTGTGGTCATGCTCTCGCTTCGTTTATGGTTAGCTGCGTTTGTCATAGCTGCACTACAAAAACTGCACGACGCATAATGCAAAAAAAAAGCAACTCGAAAGTTCAGCACAATTCAAATGGTGAGGTAATTTATCTAGCTGGTAAGAAATAATGCTCAATCTAATGAGCCGAAGTAGCTGATAAAATGTATGTGAGATTAAGAGGATAAAAATGTGAAGTGATGTCCCTGAAAAGATCACTACCTACAGCATATAAGCCTCTCCCGCAAAAGAAGGAATGAACCACGATTTCATCCCTTATCTCTTCTGCCAATCTATACGTCGGTGTTTCCTTCATCAAACTACACCGGCCTTACTAGTTGATAGTGAGGCGCGTTATAATGAGTCAAAATAGTGATCAAAAACCAAATTTAAATAAATAAAACGGCCGCGACTTGGCGACAACAACCGAACACAACCGCTCGCTAAAAACGACTATTTTAAATGAGTATTGATAAACAATAAGAGCATTGGATGATGAAAATCTTTAACTACTGATCTTATTTGGGATAACTTTATAATGTAGTTCGAAAAAGTGCCCTCACTTTTTCGCGTGGTACGTGCTCCATCACTTATAACTAGGTGATCCCTCCTTCTTCAACCGCCCCCTTCTCATCCAGTCTTACCTTAACTCTGTTGAGAAACAATTGGCACACATCGTAATCGAATATTCGTCCCCTGTTGAATTCTGGTCTCAACTCCTTTCCATCCTTCGTTTCGAACACTGTCTGAAAGAAGAAAGCATTAACAGTATACGCATAAAACAAAAAACAAAATGGGAGATAATTCGACAAAGAACAACTCTGTACCCTCTATACCAAAAGCACTACCAACAGCCCAACAAGGGAATAAAAGTTTATTAACCGCCAGAGAGCAAAAAGAATTTCTCTTCGCTTCGCAACTCTAGTAGTACGAGTCAACTGGAACCACTGATCAACTGATAGGAGTCCAAAGTTCTGGGGACTTCTCATTGCAACAGACTAAAACTTGAAAGGTTGTAATCAGAAGAAAGTAGAAAATTTTCTAGTAAGAAAATGCGTAAAAATTAAAATTATTGGTAAACACAACAAACCCATCCCTTCAGAATTCCATTTTTTTCAACCAACCCTCTTGGTTTATGTAGGCCAATAACCTTTCCCTCTTTTCCACAATCACAGTCCCCAGGAAGTGACACACCAATGAATATATCTGAGGAAATACTTTGATAGGGAGCACAAAAATCGAAACAAACATAAACGAAATACGTAAAATGGCATCACACGCAATCAACATATGACTACCAGACTTTCACTTCCTTAGGTCTCTAGCTGCTCACTTAATTAAAGCGTTTTCTGAAGCATCAGGAAAAATATCATGACCGACATTTCAAATATACACTTACTGCAAACGCCTAGTCGAACGAACTTCGAGAAGAATTTCAAAAAATGAACGAAAGCTAGTTTCAAAATGAGACTGCTCCGAGCGATGCTGTCTCATTTTGAAACTAGCGTTCATCCGAACGGCTGAGTCAGTTCATCTCAGTCACACTGAAATCAACAGCCGAGTAAATTTGCATGATAGAAAAACCCCCGTATTTGCAAGAGATGCTCTTCAACACCATGTGTATGCTCAGAAGTGAGATGTAATAAGAGAAGCAGCAATATGTAAACATAAGAAAGCAGACCTGAAGAACCCAGTAAGGTTCTGGTTTGAACTGAGTGATAAGGTCATGACGTGTTACGCAGAAACCAAGCGTTGGAGTCTGGCAGGGTCCGAATGAAATACAAGCGCTGTCCAGATCGCCATATTTGCCCTTTAAAAACACTTATCGAGCTCGGTTCTTTCGCGTTATGCCTTTCCATGCAACAGGTTCTGGATCGTCTTTCTGATGACAGAACATTCAGTAGGACGAAAGTGCCCTATCCAGGGACGCCCAAATTATCAACACTGGTGGCTGCAACATAAAACGTTCGAAAGATTATAACGGCACAGAACTGTTACCTCTCGTGTGGACGGAGCATTTAAAAACAATTCAGCGGCTGCCAATTTTTCTCAATAGGCTGCTCGATTCCATACCTCTTTTCTATTTTTTTTTTCATATATTATATAGAAATACGTATGAATTTTTGAGTAAACAGCAGGCTTATGATGTAAGCGTTGATCATCAAATTGCCGAAATATGACGAATCATCCATGGGTTGCAAAAAGGTATGGTAGAGAGTGCTGCAAATAGGAAAGATAAACAATGAATTTACTATCCCCATGTACTGGCAATCCTTTAAATCGCATTTTGCTAAAAAAATGGACCGAATACTACTTACAGCCGAATCACCACCATCAGCATCGACGGAAAAGTAAGAAAATTTGGCGATAGCCGACGACCACCGCAAAAGTTCTTTGAGAAATTTGAATTGTTTCAGGCAAATCACCGTCACCGAAATCGAGAGGTAATGGCGTCGTACGGCCGTGTTTCCAACGGTTACAATCGGCCACCACAACGTTTCTATTTCCGACCACTAAAACCTGCTACCACAACTAGCACGACTAAACGGTGGCTTCTTACTGTTCAATTCTGCTATCTGCACGCGTTTAGCACATTTCGGTATTTACAGAACGATTAATGCGAGCCCGCAGAGTCCGCAAGAAAGCAACAAGTTCCGTAAACTCAGAAATAGCTAAGAAGTGGCCGTACACCTAGCATTTCAAAGAAATTGAATGGACTCAACTGCTGCAAAAAAAGAACTTCAGTTCGCTTCAATCAAACTTTTCTTCCGTTGCCCTATACGGAAAAAAAGTCGGTTCGTCTTACTCGCCTTATCGAAAATCTTTGCATCGTTTCACTCAAATTAGCAGAACTTTCAGTACTCCTCGTTCTCGCTGGTGAAAACTTCTGGGCGTTCATTTTTCAAATTCTCTTACTTAAGAATTTTAGCTCGCCGCATCCTAAAGTTTTTGGACTACGATCTGATTTAAGCAATTTCTTTAGCTTCACTTATCTAATCAAAAAATTTCCAGTTTGCTTCGCATGCCCCTATTCACCAGTTCTAAATTTCATTCGCTCGTCAAATTTCGGGAATTTTTCAAAATGCTTCGGCGCTTCCTTTAGAATTTCTTTCGTTAAATGCCACCAGTGGAAAACTCTGTGTTTATGCTTACGCCTTTGCAATTTGGATATGAAGTCTACTATAATGAAAAAATTTATTAGGAGGATGCAAGAAATGTTTCCTGTGAAGAAACACCAAAAGCAATCGTTGGACATTTCTCGGCAACAACACAAAAAAATGTTTTCACTCACTTGAGTGAAAAGAACACTTTGAAACGCTCAAATGTGCTTTTATCTTTTTCTATTGCAATTGATGGGCGATCTATAACATTGCTAGTTTTTCTTTTTCTGCACTGGCAAGTGGGAACTGAAAAAATGGGGGGCGAGAGGAATGGAGATGGTGAGGTGGGAAAAAGGAGGATGGTGGCTGCAGTTCTGACAGCATCAACTCCAGTTTTTTTTTAGAGTATCGGCTGACACTGCTGGAAAAGATCTTGCAAAAAAAACCAAATGACCTTTACCTATCGACAATTTCATTCAACACAGCAGATGCAGAAGACTTACCTGAAAATAGCGCGTCTGGAACCGTGTGAAGGCACATCCTATGCGGAGATCGAGCTCTTGCCTGGCATCCACCGAAAGGCTCTCATTTTCATTCGGTCGTATTAAACTGCGCATCGCTCCCTTTATGTCCTTTTCCGTGATTGCAGAAAAATGCGCTCTTAAAGAAAAGCATCGATCAAGACGTTCCGCTGAATGCATGAAATGCAATTCGACGTAAAAATAATATAAGCGCATAAAGTCGAGCTATGGGAAGGTCTACAGCGTTAAGATGAGAAGCAAAAGCGAGCGTTGCATCGACGACGTGTTTCATGCACTGCCAATAATTACGATGCGCCAGTGGCATACGCATTACAACATGAAAGCGGAAGAAAGGCGATAGCCATCCTCCACCCCTCGATTCCCTCCACTCTCTTCCTCTCGGGAGCCAATTAACAGGAAAGAATCACAAAAGCTAAGCGGCCTCAGTGGATGTGATGTTTTCTTGGATGATACATGATGCCTACCTCATATATGATCGCTCAAAAAAAGAACATGCCAAACGTACAGAGATAGGCCGATAGTTCTTGGAGTACTGTGTTCGCATGAGTTAAGTGAATAAGGTCCTTTGACCGGTTAGGTGAGAAAGAGAGAAACATATCGCTATTTGCAGGAAAGTTTTACTTCAACTGTCCCTAATATCACGCGCTTCACTCCTTCATCTTCATCACAAACGAAATGTTTTAGCTTTTCCCTTTAAAAACTTCTTTAAAATGAATTTAGCTACCAAAATGAATATTTTTTAACAAAAAAAAAAAATATTTTCGTTAAGATGAAGGTGAAGGTAAATATAGCCTTATCATTTCTTCTAGGTGATAAATTTGATGTTGTACATTTGATTGGGCATGTATGACATGGATGAAGGTGAAAGAGATGATTTTTTAACAAAAAAAAGATGAAGGTGAAAGAGATCGTTAAGATGAAGGTGAAGGTAAATATAGCCTTATCATTTCTTCTAGGTGATAAATTTGATGTTGTACATTTGATTGGGCATGTATGACATGCACACGAAGTAATATAGAGGTTAGCGGCATCCATACTATAGCAAAATTGTGGTATCACAAATTTATCACAAGTTATTACTTTCTTCATTTAGCATTTTTTGTCACATTTGTTTTTCTATTATTTATCATTTATCATATTTATTATCGCACCATATTATCACATTATCATAAACAAATTTATCGCATTTATCGCAAGTTATCACAAAAATAATCACTTCTAAATACCGTCGATGCTATAAAATCTTCTTTTTTTTTAAAATTAACTGAACTACCCAAATTGAACCTTCTATTTGAAATACTGAAATTTCCTTTAAATACTGAGTTTTTAAATTTGAATTTCACGCCAATATCTCTGCTTCGTGAAATTTATTCCGCACCTAAATGCTCTGCACATCCTTTGCTATTCAAAATGAGCGCGCCAGCACGTTAAGCGCAACTGTAACATACTCGTTTCATCGTTTACTCTTAGGCTTGGCTAATTATATGATGATTTAAATTAAGTAGAGGTAAAACAAGAGAAGCATATAGGATTAAGACGATAAAATGCGCAATTTAGATATGCTCGTGTTCTGCTTTTAGTCGTCGATACCGGCGCAATTAGCGTTCCTCGCGCAAACGCAAGCCACAATTGCAGCTTGCAAAACTGCGCATAATGAGAGGAGGGAAAGAGAATGGAAAAAAGATCGAAAAATATTGGGATCATAAATGAAATTTGTATCGTGACATTAAAAAACAAATTAGTTCCATTAAACCACAACCAAATTAGTTTGACTTCGTTTCAGCACAAATGATAATTTCGCTGTCATACGTTCTCACTGACAAGTACAACTTTCTTTATTGGCGCCTCCAGCTCCATTGTCAGGGAAGGACGAGCTTCGAGTTCGAACTTTTGGGAATCTGGTACCGACTTTGCAGATAATCCGATTTCAGCACCCGTACCAGGCCCTGATTTATGAGAAAGTTGTAGCACCTAACATCTAAATTTCCAGTCCTCTACTTCCTCAATACAGATCCAAATTCATGCTAACAGTCTTCGCACCATTTACGTTGACGACATAACATTACATTTTTAAAGTCGAAGACAAATAATGCTTGAATCTAAGATTTTCCCATATACCAGAAGGAACCCTTTCGCTTTCGGTTCGGCTCCATCAACCTCAGATCTAATGCGCTCAAAACTCCACAGTCAGAGGAGTAAAGCCAGCATCACATGGGACGAGCTTCTATAAAAAACAAACGAACGTTTCATGATATGTTCCCTTTTAGACTGACTCAATTTAATGCTGAGTAAACTAAGTTCTTTCTTCAGCAGTTAACATTAGCATGTCTGTTGTATAGTGCTTCAATAAGTTTGCTGGCTGTGAGATGAGTTAAAACAACGTTTCCAATTCAATCACGATCGCACGAATTCCACTACCCTAAAAATGCCACATTCAAGGAAACGTGACCACGTTCATATGTTTTTGTGTTCATAGGTCCCCTAAAACATTTCAGCGTCGGGAAAACCTGGGTGCTTATTTTCATTTGACACCTGTTTGCGATCATCGTGACCACTCACTTCATTCCCTCATAGTTTCTTGATTTTTTTGCCCTACCCATTCTTTCACTCTCGTGGACAGAATGTTTTCTGCCTACAAGGCAGAACAGATATCATGATATTTCAAAAGAAAAAACTAGGGGATGGCAGGATTCAACTGCAAAACAACGTAAGAATGCTTCGCACTAGCACTCATTAATGCCATTACTTGTTGCGATAGATAATCTTTGCTTAGAAATACGCATGTGTAATAAAAACAATGGATGTTAATGGCAAAGAAGAAATGCGCATGAATAAATACCTGTAGACATTATCCATAATGTTCCCTGTTCTTGGTATCCTCAAACTCCTCTTCACCGCGTCAATTACCTGCAATCTTACACTCACTTTAAACAGCGTGTCAACTGCATACTGCGTGAAGATTCAAATGAAGAAATACTTCACAAGTTCAGTTCCAGAGAGGAGATATTTATTACCGTAGAAACGGGCATCAAAAAGAACTCGGACAGTACAAAACGCCAGAAGAGAAATAAAATTAGCTATCAACTCAGGAAAACGCTGCTTCGGCCTTTTTTCATAAAGAAAGCGAGCCACTGCGGGCCAGCAGTGAAAATCATTAGAGAAGACGAAACCTCAAAACAGATATTTTCGCCCTCCTTGTCGCAATCCAGCCACAGCACCAAGAAGTCGCACCCTCGAGCCTCAGAGGCCAAAAACTGCAATAAAGCTGAACGTGCCGCATTGTTTATGAAGGAGCAAAGTGAAGCTTTACACGAAGTTTCATGACATTGCAAACCATCTAAATAAACAATTAATATTCATATTATATTCATCTGTCAAAGGATTAAAGCATGATCTCGCCTCCAATTATATTATTCTCTACCTTCAAAAAAAACACTGCAGTATCACAACTCTTCAATTACCACTTCTCCCTACAAATTCGGAAAACCAAAGAATTCTAAAATTTACATATGGAATTTACCCATCCAGCACGTTCGTTATAACTGGCTGCGTCTTTGGCGTCTTTTAGAGGCGTTTGTCGTAAATAATGTTTAACAGACTGCCACAAAAAAATTACAAAACGAACGTCGTTCATTTTCATCTTTGGGTTTGCCTCTTTCTTCTCGGTAGGTGCCTCAAACAGTTGCACAGGATCGGTTCGCTCCCAGTTGTTGAACTTCGGATGAAAATCGAGACTCATCACATGTCCGCACGTACTTGTCACCTGAAAGCAACCAACAAAACGACAAACCACATCCCAAGTACTTAGCACTTTCCTCGTCTTTTTTTAAAAAGCGATAAGACACTTCCGATTCCCACCATACAATTCCTCTCTTGACTCAATGAGAAAATCTGAGAGCAAAAAATCAAGGGAATTTAGCGAAGGAAATGTGCTACTTTTCTTTGACCTGACCACAGATTGAAAGTCCCGACACCTTCTTGATCAGTCCTAGTGGAGCTGCTATCAAAGTCCATTCTCATTGCTCACGTCAGTACAAGAAGAAACCGGAGCAGCTTATTAGAGACCCATTATCGAGAATAACAGAATTAGAAGTTTATAGCCGCTCGCGCAATGCAGATCCAAATATATAGTACAAGATCCACGGAACTATCAACGCACTTTCTCAGAATCCAAACGGATCCGCTGGCTTTCCGCTTCATACAGCTCAAACCTTTTCAAGTGCCAAATATGGACTTTTATTTATGAATGTCGTCGACGGAAACATTTATATTTACAACTTTCTCTTTCTGACCTTTTCCTGCAGCACTGATGGCTTCCCTAAAGAGGTTTAAATCTCGAGCTTCCTTAGCCCCCCCCCCCCTCTCTCACTCCCTTTGGTTTTTCTTTCACCCACAACCTCGCTAAACCGACTGCACACCTCCACGAGTCTTGAAATGACGGAAAAAAATGTTACTTTGAATTTGGCCGATCGCCCCATGAAATCGCCATCGTATTCGCTCACCGAACATACTCCATTCCATCCTGCAATGTATTTCACATTGCAACAGTGCAAGCCGAGTTCCCCCGATGTTTTTCACTCCTCTTCCTAAACTCTCTCCCTCTTCGCTCCCTACCCCCCTCCCCCCCCCCCCCCCCCCCCCCCCCCCCCCCTTCCCTCTCTCT
>JPKZ01000997.1:430853-444262 GCA_000803305.1 Toxocara canis
AACCTCTACCTCCACGTTCCTAACTTCGGTGCATTTCTGTTCCCTACACAATATACATGAAAGCGCCCCACATAAATTCACGAACATATGCCAAATTCAGGAAAGCACCCCACATAAATTCAGGAACATATGCTCTCCTCTCTCGCATCCTGCCCACCTCTCCAACCAGCGAGCGGCGTGAGGAAGGCCAACGAAGGGATTCAGGGCTTGTAGGGCCCAGTAGCAAACGGCAAGCCAACGAACATTAAAACCAAACTGAATAATTCATGGAATTTTCATTAAAAATCGCCCAGAATGTGGAATCTTCGGTATTCGGCGCTTTAATGCTTGCTTGTCATTAAAACCTTTTGGCGTACCATTTCCATACATAGTTTAAGATTTCCTTTTCGGCGAAAATTTGTCACCCACCAAATCTGTCCCAAAACTAGCGATACAGAAAATTTGGTTCGAAAACCTAGACTTGCAAAATCTGACCAAATCGGTGAGCCGAAAAAATTCCGAAAAATGCAGCGGGGATCGGTGGCTATCCGTGCGTGATTCAACTTGTTCTGAGGATCTCCCACTTGTTTGGTGTATGACGTGTTAAGAAATGTCGCGAACGCGAATCAAATTTTGAATCATCTTTCATTTATTGCATACGTGATGAAAATCAAAACGTCGCATCGTTGATGCTCCTTTGACGCTATTCTCACCACAAACATCAACAATCGCTAATGCCTAACGACCAAATAATTCGTAATGGAAATATTATTGCTTCACACATATAACGTCATTCAAAGTGCCGATGTTGTGCCTATTCAAACCATTATTGTGACTCTATTGCATATCTAATGTCAATTACAGCGCAAGGGTTATTTTTGGTGTACGCTATTTGTCATTATATAAGACACTGCCTAGATTCAATAAATTTTATTCTCCGGTCAACGCAACATCGTCTTGGTCCCTCTTCGCCACAAGGCAACTTTTATGCGATATCCCCGACCGTTTTTCTTTCCGAACAGACACGTGCTCAGAGTCGCCTTTCCTCTCCCTCTATCAAGTAGTCCTCCGATGCGCCCCTTTTCTAAGCTAAAAATGTCTCATCACTTCACTGTCGCGACTGTCAAACGACTGACGTACGCCCCTTCTCGGGAAAACGTTTCAAAAAATAAAGAAGCTCCGACGACCTTTCCTCTTCTGGAATTTGCCGTTCGATAGAAGTTTCGCGATCGCCTCAGCCAACATCGGCTTCTCGGCCACCATTATTACTGTCGTCATCTGAAAACATTAGCATAGGGAATGGGTAACGGAACCGAAAGATTTGTTCGGAGCGAACGGAATAGCTGAGTCAGAAGAGGGCTTTGCACTCGCACCGCACTCTACAGCTTCCTGTAAACGATGGCAGTATTCTCGACAGTCACGTATGCAACAGCCGTTGAATGGTGGGATGAATACAGTTGAGATAACGATCCCTCCCCCAACATATTTCAGCTTTTTGAGCTGTGCTGAATTGCTTTTGTTGAAAGGAATAAAAAACGCAAGTGGCGGTGAGAACGCATGACATCAACATGAGTGCATGTGTACATAAACACATACGCATTCATATAACAGAAGAAAGGCAGGTAACACGCACAATTCTCCTTTCAAACGATATAGGCCTAGAAAGCGCCACTCCCTGAAGGGTGCATTTGTATTGGAGGTGATTTTAGTGTCAGTTGAGCTGATACTAAAACGGGAACGGCAGAAAGAAATCATGCGAAGGGAAATCAACGAATGTTGTGATCTCTTTTTATGCCTGAACTGATCGACGAATCGACGCAACAGTAATTACTGAATTACTTAAAAGTCTTAATTTACCGTCTGGAAAGGCGTGCTCACCATATAACATACTATTATCCCATATTCGGTCACCTTCGATCCGACCGTTGCTTACCACACGATCCAGCACCTGAGGGGCTGCATGCCACAACTTTTGAACACCACGACCCCAACGGTCACACACCGCTATGCGAAAGAAAACTGCCTCTCGACAGCTGCGCTGATTCTTGTGTCGACTGTCCGATGTCGACAGGGACACCCATCTCGTTACCGTGACCTCACGCATTTCTACTGCGCTGTTTCTTCTTCTCCCACTTCACTTTCGAGGTGCCTGTTTGTCTCTTCGAGCCAAATTCACAATTAGAGAACCGCTGAAGCTAAAGCAACGATACAAACCTGAGCTGTACACCGGGGTCACCTCTAGTACCCAGTTTCATTGACAGTTTATCGCGTTCGAATGAAGCTATGGGCACTGCTAACAATTAGTAAGCATTTGCAATTGGCCAAACTATATATTCGAGAGGAAAATTTGTACGAGCGGCGGAGTTGGTAAAAATATGAATTTTCGTTGTTTGCAAGCAGTTTAAGAAAGCGACCGATCTGTGTGGTGAATACAGCATACCGTGACCGCCGCTGGCGTGCATCCCCCGCTTGTTCGTTGCACATACATCTCCTCTCGAGTTTTGACGAATTTCTTGACGAAAAGTCCCCAAAAATTCTAGAGGAGACTAAAAAGTCGATACCTCTTTCGCGTCTCCCATATAAGCAATTTCTTTCAACGTTTAACATCGGAGCAACTCCTCATTGTTGCTATGCATTAAAAAACTGTTGCTGTACAGAGCAAAGCTGTGTGAGTTATTATGAATACGCAAAGCAGTCGAGATCGGAACCGCACAATTCGTCTCCTGAATTTTATTCGTAACTAGCTTGCAAATGCACGAGATGGACTTCTGGGCCCCAACCATTCCCCCTCCCCCCTCCCCTCTTAAGCGTGATGAGTTGTGGCACACCTAACCATACACCGTTTATTTATTATGAGACAGATAAAGGCAACGATGCATCTTTGCACTGAAAACAGTACATTAAGCATAAATGATGCCCTTTTTATATTACTACATGCAAATGGAGCATTCGCAAAACAAACAAGTGCTTCGCTACTACAAAAAGTGGTTCAGAAACTCTGAAGGACCTCTCACTTCGACTTCCCGCACAACTCTAAAGCAACGTCTTCCCAACGTCAACGCATCAGCGCATTTATAAAAGCTTCCACTAAGTACTACGGACTTGTTCATTCTTCTATTTATTCTTCTACCAAACACTTGTTGTCAATCTCAAATCCTTCCTCCCCTCTACCTCATTCCCTTCGTCCGTTTACAGTAGTACGACCTAGACGTTGCCACTTTGTCACAACTCATACCACTTAACGCACATGCGCACTATAATCAAACGTTTGTCCCCACTAAATGTTAGGGAACCGGAAGTCTTGGAGGTAGCTGACCTATACCCACAGATGTAAACAACGGCACCAGCGCAGTCAGTCAGCCTGTAACGTTAACAGCGCCCAACTCTCACTAAAACTTGTGCTACAACGGCACTAACGCGACGTGCTTACCCCTCGCTCACTTGTAGCTCACAAAATTACGGCCTCGCACTTCTCCCAGTTTTCGATAATTCCTATTTGAATCTTTGGAATTCGGATTTGTTCGAGCCTCAACAGTGGCCACCTCCAAATATTGAGTTAAGTAATGCCGCTGCACGATTACAACTGCGGCAATACCTCACGTGCTTTTATAGGCGTAAAGCTGCAATACATATTTACTATTTGATTTCTATACGCCTCCAAAAGCAAAAGCAGTAGATGTGTGAATAAGTAATAATTAACTTCGGTGCAGCTAGTAATTAACTTCAAGCAGCATATGAGCACAACGCTAAAACAGTCCTTCAATATGCATAAATGAAGTAACAAAACTTAGCGCACCTATAGAAAAAGCAGACAAATGAAAATAGTAAAATGTAAACAGACAGGAAATGATAAAGACTGCCGGCTACGGCTTGCACACGAACTTAAATTTTATTCACCAATATGAGTAGAATACAGCAGGACGCATAGGTTTAGGACACATAGACACAGCATGGATTCTAATAGAAGCTTATTAGACCACTTAGGGGTTCACTGACCCATAGAAATTATCAAATATCAATTTGTTGATGGTCGTATTACCGAGATCCGCAAATATCTCCCAGGGACTGGCTACGTTGCATCGTCCCAAACAACTCATAACACTATCATTAGGAATTCAGCCCGATCCACACACGATTGGCATGCCCGATGCATAGACCATGAACGATGTTAACACTGCTAGACGTTACGCACTCCCGTTCCTTTCTTCATCTCTACGCATCTGATGGCACTTCCCTACTTCTTACTCTTCTAACGTCTAATAATATATTCGGTTTCATACTCCTTTCCTGCGTGCATCTGCACAAACATTTTCTATCCTGCACTTTGCCTTCAGCAATCCTGTTCACGCTCCTCAAAATCCTAACATTTCCACTGCATATTTATTCATTGGCATAACGAAGATAGAGGACCAGTGAGGGGCCACAAATCGTGATTACGTCTTTTTCGACGCTTTATTCAGCAATTCCTTTTTTTGAGACGGACTGAACTCTTACAGTTACCAGCAACTTGCGAGTAAAAACCACTCCCAAAAGAATACTTCCTACTTATTCTTTAAATTCCTAATCTTTCATTCCCACCAGTTACTCCTTTGTTTGGGGGATCCAATGCAGCACCCTCCCTTTGCTGATGTGTGCGCTAGATACTGCATCCACTAATACCTTTTCTCGTTACACTAACCTCTTCTGACCTACTTCCGATGCACTCCCCCACCTCCACGCACTCCCTCCCCTCCACTTTATGTGTAGGCTGTCTTTTCCTTCTCAAACGATCTTCTTTTCTGGTTCCCTTGCAGTGTTGAACCAAACTGAACACGCCCTAGCAGCTCCACTCATCAGTCGAATGAGTTTCATAAAGTGCTAATAGATACTCTACAAAGGTCGGTTTTCCACAGTCCGATCGGTTAAAAATTCACGAAACATTTTTACTCCCTCTAGAGCCTACAGTCTCTCCTTTCTTGCATCTGCACAAACATTTTCTATCCTGCACTTTGCCTTCAGCAATCCTGTTCACGCTCCTTAAAATCCTAACATTTCCACTGCATATTTATTCATTGGCATAACGAAGATAGAGGACCAGTGAGGGGCCACAAATCGTGATTACGTCTTTTTCGACGCTTTATTCAGCAATTCCTTTTTTTGAGACGGACTGAACTCTTACAGTTACCAGCAACTTGCGAGTAAAAACCACTCCCAAAAGAATACTTCCTACTTATTCTTTAAATTCCTAATCTTTCATTCCCACCAGTTACTCCTTTGTTTGGGGGATCCAATGCAGCACCCTCCCTTTGCTGATGTGTGCGCTAGATACTGCATCCACTAATACCTTTTCTCGTTACACTAACCTCTTCTGACCTACTTCCGATGCACTCCCCCACCTCCACGCACTCCCTCCCCTCCACTTTATGTGTAGGCTGTCTTTTCCTTCTCAAACGATCTTCTTTTCTGGTTCCCTTGCAGTGTTGAACCAAACTGAACACGCCCTAGCAGCTCCACTCATCAGTCGAATGAGTTTCATAAAGTGCTAATAGATACTCTACAAAGGTCGGTTTTCCACAGTCCGATCGGTTAAAAATTCACGAAACATTTTTACTCCCTCTAGAGCCTACAGTCTCTCACAAGTTGCCACAACTAGTGCAACAATATTTAGCGCACTTGTTGGTGTGCTAGTTCCTTAAATAATAAGATCTTTTACAAAGCGAACAGATATGTCGTCATAAGCACGCACCTGACGAGTAAAATATGGCTATGAGAACTTATTAAAATATATGAAAAACTTTGCGATGCATTAAACGCATTACAGCGAGAATAAATCCCGATAGCTCCTCAGATGTATCTCAAAGCTGTTCGATCAATCGGTCGATGCAATCTGAGAAACAATAAGTCTTCACTTACGAAGTCACCGATAAACGTTAACGTGATCGAGTGAGAAACGGATTTGGAACGGACAAAAATGAGGTAGAAGATATTCATATAAGGCAGATTGTAGCTGAGACCATATAAAGCGTCGAAGAGAGATCTTATGACTATAGATTTTAAACTTGCTGCGCTATGATTGCGGCTCAAGGAGCCGAAATGTCAGCATAAACTTATTATACCATCTCCTCGACGAAACATATATGGTCTCAATTACAATCTACCTTATACAAATATCTGCCCAATATGCGTTTGCGAGACAATGATGTTCTTAAACACATCCAACTGCTGAGTTAGAAGACTTTTGGTTAGCGAACCACAGATGTATACCTCAATAACGTGGCATTTGCATGTTTACTGCGTTAAACATAACAACGAATGACATTAAAACAATGCACAACATCACTTCACAGGACACCAAAATTGACAGCATGGCGAAGCAAAACTCTGAAACTAGTCATGAACTTTTAATTCTTTGCATGGCAAGGACTGAAACAAACAGAATCGGATTCATGTATGCAACAGTATTCCTTCATTTGATCTGCAAAAATAGTCACTAAACGACCGATCGGATACATCATATAAAATACTGCAGCTCTTCGCCTTAAAAAACGTTTCATTTATTTAACTTCATTAACCACAAGTCATCAATTTCATTAACCACAGGTCACCAATTTCATTAAATTCATTAACAACAAGTCATCAATTTCATTAAATTCACTAACCACAAGTCATCAAATGCATGCTGTGCACCATTTCAAGCTTGAGGTTCCCCAGTGATTAAAACTGACTGGATTCATGAACAGCCGTTTTTTTTTTGGGATTTCCATAATGATTAAAGAAAATCCTTTATTTGATGTGCAAAAAAAATTCTGCAAAAAAATGGACTTTTTATTTGCTTACTTTTTTTTAAGGCGCTCAATACGTCGCGGCTCTCTAACTGACTTTCATGCTCGTCCTCGTGCTAGTCCGCAAAAATGATGCAAATGATGCACTACATAAACTCCCACAGAAAGAATCTGCTGAGTAATGAGATCACAGTGCTAGCTAAAGATATGAGAAGCGAAAGCGTTGGGAAAGTGCATCCCTCAGCCATTCCAGTGCTAAGAATACCTTTTCCCAAAAGATTTGCATTTTTGCAATTTTCATTTTTGCTCTCTGATTCCCTGTATTATTTACTTTAAAAGATGGCCACACTAAAATTCCGCACCCTGACACGTTGGAGGCGTTGTCATTAGCTACGCATCATATGTCGACAAAAAGGGAAGGAAACGCATACTTCACCACCCCTCGTTCCTCAATGTCCTTGCTCGTGCGGTGCAGAAAAACGAGCACAGAAGCGTCGTATGCGAGGGATCCCCAAGCAATCGCTAAACTTCCTCAAACGAGAGGCCCTCAAATAATCAAACAGCTTTCGCGTTCATGGGGCTCCCAAAATCGTAACAAAACATCGCAACAAAACAATCACACAATCTTCGCATTCGAAGAGTGTCAAGCAATCACCGAACTCTGACATGCAACGGTCCATCAAGCAACCACTGAACATTTGCATGCGAAGAATCCTCGAGCAATCATTAAAATTCTAAATGAGAGAGACAGTCATAAACGACCACAAAAATTAGTTAGTTTCATTTAAATGTAAAGAAAAAATGAACAAAAATCGTTCTTAGGAACAGATGAGGAAAAACACATCGCTAAAGAGGATCATTTCATTTCTAAAAACAAGCGACAAAATCGTAACAAAACAGCATGCCACTTCCCTAGTCAAAATTGCTCTCTGGTGGCCATTCCATGCATACATTTTCGACGTCCAGATGAAGAATATCGACCTCGCCATGTTCAATCCTCAACAGATCAGCCAGCGAAGGTCGTGTCCTTCCAAAATCACCGTGCACAAACTCCTTCACATAGGTGCCTGCTTGTGTTTCCAACCTGCAATTGAAATCAATCAGCAAAAAGCGAAACAAATACTAAACGACCACCAATATTTTTGCTGATTTCTGCAATATGCGAAGTTTTTATGCTCATCTCTATCGATCGGTCTTTACCTAGCGAAGAAAAAACTACGCCAAGTAACAATACGTTTGCCGTTCCCCTTACACATTTTCGTTTCGTCTTTACGTTCGTCAGAAATGTTTTACGACTTTGCCATCCTATTGTCCCACAGATCATCACCCAACTGGCTTTTTTGCTTTTTTCATGGACATGATTCTGTAGTGACTACAGCACACCTATTGTTCGTAATCTATTCCTTGTGAAACAACCACAACACTTTTGTGTTTTGCTACCGCCTCAGTAAAAACCTCGTGCTCGAACGATCCCCTCAGCATGGTCCGCTCAATCGCGTTTTTAGCCGCCGCTAACCTTTATTCGTCCTTATTCGTTAATGCTCACGTTTCGCTGTGTTGTATAGCTGACATAACTATTGGGTTGGTGTTCACTTGCGTCACTCCATCCAATTTTTCACTGAGCCGACCATTGTCAAACATGAATGCAAGCCGTGCAGCAAGAAACTGACTTATTTTTGGCTTGAAAGCCGCGAAAGTTCTCCATTCAGAACATGTTATACCAATTGCGTTTTTGGCCTCTCGAATGACTAAACAAATAAGCACAGCATCGGATCACATGCAAGATTTTATTTTAATGTAGTTGAATATCAAGCAGACAGCGTCGCTCTCTTGTCGAGTAAATTCAAAACTTAAGTGGTGTTGCCCATAATTCGACAAATGTGTTAACGCAGTCACGTTTCAAGACAAAAATAGGTCAATTTTATTAAACTGCAAACTTGCAGCATAAACCGACGAAGATGTCTGCAAAGCCAAACGATATTCTAAAGTGCTTTCCACAATATCGCCGGTCAAGAATGAAAACTAAGCCAGTTTGCATGCTTGACCACAATACTGTAGAATTAATTCTATAGCATATTAAAAAAACCAAGGCCAAACTAAGCAAAAAAAAACTGATCTAAGCCAGAACAATTGATAGCCATAATTCTGTCGAAAATATATGTCATGTTCTTGGATGAAACTGAACTTTTATTGAACTTTTATTCCTCCTTCCTCCCTCCCTCCCCCCCCAATATAGTGAACTGAAAACGTACAGGACACGTACAAGACACTTCTTATTACATGTATAAGATGTTCAGGCGCGAAGAAATACAGCGCATCCGAAAGAGGCGTTAAACATACTTTATATGCTTTGTTATATGTGCCTTAAGTTAGTTTTCCATTTGCAACGGTCTTAACTGTTTCACGACGAAACATCAACAATATCGGATGTTCCACGGTTGACGATGAGGCGCTCTTGCTTATTTTATAGCGCAGCAAGCCTCCCCAAAATAATCTGCTCATGTGCTCCGACAGAGGCAGTGTTCTTTTATTTATTCGTAGAGATCACGTTTTTGCACTAACCCATACAGAGAGAGAATTCTGAGGTTACGGTTTAGAACAGTCCTAATGGAGGTCGTACACCTAGAACGCGATGTAAAAATCGCGATTTCTGATACACCCCTATGCGTTGCACAATTTTGTCACGCTAAGGTAAAATGACGTAGTTTAAGGAAACTATTGAACTCGATTAGGACTGTTCTAAACCGTAACCTCAGAACTCGGTCACCCCAGAAATTATGCATGTCCCATTGACGTCACTAAGCGGGAGCAAAACAAGCTAGCCAAGCCAACCTTCTGAGACTCTTTTTGTTGACAGGATAGGTGCCGAACGTTGCGCTATTGATGTCAGTGTTGTGGAACTCGTGCTCGATGTGTTTCTTGTGTTCCTCGCACTCCTGGATCATCGCGTCCATTAGCTCAGCTAGCCTTTCCTCGAGTTCCTTATCTGCCGCCTCTTGCTCACGCTCGTATTCGGCCAAGATGCGCTCATTCTCAAGCTATAAAGCATGGCGCCTCATGTGAAAACTGTTACCAAATTGAACAGCAACTCGAGTTTTATACTGCTTTGTGTAACTTAGTATAAAAACTTTGGTTGACCGTGGCGGGAATATTTTTCATGCAACCAATGGTCATTGACACGTTGAAAATACCAACGGTATGAATTTGCCACTGTCTAATAACAACATTTTTCTGATATATTCTGTAAGTATATTGGATGTACCTTCAATTTGGAAGTCATATCGAGTACGTGGCCAAGTGACTACCGTTGATGATTAACTGGGCTGAACAAGGACTTAATCGAGAACTCTATTTCGATCACGGAAAGCAATTTCAGAACAGCCCACCCAGTAACGCTCGAAAGCTAAAATCAAACTGTGTTCTGTACCACGGTCAAGATTTTTTTATCATTAACGATATATCAGTCCTATAAGATTATAGCTTTAACTGCTCTGCTCGTCTCTTCGACTGCCGGTTAAATATAATGCATCCTCTACAAGACCACCACCCTCTCCCTCCCTCCTCCCACCCCTTTTCCGTAAAATTTTGACGTGCACTTCTGAGCACCAAATTTTTGCGCAATTTTACTTGCAACCCATCGATGAGAGAAGGCTATCGGAAGGTAACGTACACCATTCAGTTCGCAAGCTTAGAAAGTCTCAAACAAGAGTGAGAAAAAATCCAACTTCTAAACGTAATGAGTTGGCATGAAATGAAGAAAACTGTTTTCAAAAATTATGAGAAATGAATGCAGCAGATACGTTTGTTTTGTAAACCGTAGACAACAGTCGGTATTGCACATGCATTAAAAATGAACCTATTCTTTGAATACACTAAAATAAATGCACCTCTAGAAAAACTTCGAAGCAACTTTTTCATAAGACAGTTTAAGCGCCAAGATTTTTCTTGGACACATTCTGGCTAATTCACTAGGGTTTGAAAAAAAAAAAGGAATTGAATTGACAGCACTCAACATCGCCCTTGTGATATTGTAAGTGAAGGTAGTCAACACACGAAAAGTGGTGACTTCTAGCACTCAAAAAAGGCGAGTGAAGAAAGCCGATTTTTTTCGCATTACTCCTTACTGTTTCTCGAATTTTCAACAATCACAAAATACTCTCCCTCCCTCCCTCCCCCCCCCAAAAAAAAAAACAGGACAGTAAGTGTCAAATCCGAAAAAAAATTACAAGGTGGACTGACAGTTGTTGTCTTTCATTGTAGAACTGCCTACCTACTTAAGCTGATCGAAGCGTGAAAGAAGAAAAGCACAAAAGGGACACAGTGAATGTCAGAAAATATGCAAAAGCGCACCAGAATTACTGCCCACCTTTCTGGGCTTTGCAGATACCCCTGCTGCCACCCCAAACGAGGATGCTGGAAAGGAAGAAACGGAAGGAGGATCAGATGGGTGCTAACTTATCTGCGTTCCACACACTGCCATACCCATAATGATCGCAACACTTCGAAACCCGTAAACAGGGAATAAAACAAATACGAAGAATGACTTATTTGCGATCCATAAATGGATTACACTATCCGAAGATTGCGAAAAAAAAGAGATATCTCACCTGAGTAAGAAATGGAAATCGTCCAAGTGGAGTGCGTCCAAGACATAAATAGTCCTCTTTCTATCGAGTAGCGCTCTTCTTTTGAGTACTCTCACAGGTGTCTTCTGTACGATTTCGAGCGGAACTTTACTCGCAAGTTCATCCAACACCTTCTCGTCTAATCGCTCGCTGCTGTAGCAATATGCCGTATAGCATTTGCGCTTCTCTGAACGATGCACACTTGACACGGCAAACGTCATCAGCCGTTGCACGGGCGCTCGGTCAAAAGCGCGCCCGAGTTACCAGTGCCCAACGCCGCGGGAAGTGACTGCGCATTAGCGTCTATGGCGGTATTCGCTCGAATCCTCTCAATTTGCCCTCCCGTCCGCTTGCTAGTGTTTGAACTAACATGCTCTTTTCACCCGCCCACCACATAAGATCTTTACTTTATTAACATTAACGAAGACCGATCTACTTAAACCGTTAAGTGGATAGTGCAATTCAAAGCTTCCCCCCTCCCTCCTTCTCGCCAAAGAAGTAATTTTTTCCCAATTTCATCGAAAACTACCTGGGAGAAAACAGTAAGAGTTTCTCGAACGAAATAAAACAGGCAAATAAGAGACTGCTTTCTATTCTCTTTGCGTCCTACTTAGCTTTATGCACGGAGGTGCGCATTTTGCAGCATCTGTTCCCTGCAATAAAAGCAAAACTACTGAGATTTGCGACGAAGACTAAAAGGACAAGAAATTTAATAGAGGCTCCTTATGCAGCAACTAGCACGACGTGGATGCAGTTGGCTACGCTACAACAGCACAGGCAATTGGTCGATAAACCGCAATGATTGTGACAAATTATACCTCACATATTCTTTACGAAACTTTCCTTTTGATGAAAATAAAAAGACAAGAACAAATAACAAACAAATTGAAGATAATAACTAGCAGAAAAACTGCTTTTAGCAATAAGCCACAAAAATGAAGGAATGCAATAGTAGAAAATCATCTTCGCAACTCGTAAACTGCTTGGGTTCAATAAAGGAGAATAGCTGAACTCGACTGTGGCTGCTCGAGCCTGGGAAGGACATTTCGATCGAAGAACTGAGATGGTGGAGAAAAAACATTTGAGACAGGTTTTATAGTAACACATATTCAGCACTTGCTAATAAAACACGGAAACAACCGCCCATTCCCAACGTAACTGTTTTCAGTGAAATTATAAGGCGTCGGTCAAAGAAGGAAAGTGTTCGAAATGCCGAGACTATGGCCAATTGATCCCTCTCCAGATCGCCTTCTTGGTGAGCAGATACCCTAGTCGAAAAATGAACACAAAAAAACGCACCATCTTGCGTGCACGTCAGCATTTCGGCTTGTTTTACGGAGATCCTGCGTAAAGGAGCACCGAGTGCAATATCTCTCTGTGAGTTGATCTCTGCCTCGATTCGTTTCAGGCTTTCTTGGAGCTTCTCACCACAAAAGGGCGCCGTCAAATGAGGATTTATTAACTGAAACGAACATGTTGAGACAGATGATGAACTGTATTTCTCAAACAACAGCTCAAAATTAATTCGCACACACGAAGTTCGCTATATTTTTTAAAATTCAAAACCTTTTGATTCAGTTACATGCGCCCGAAGGCCACATCGTCTCTTATCATCTCGAACTTACGGAAATATCCCCTCAAGGAAGCGTTTGGTGTAGGCTCCAGGTGAGTGCAACTATTTTTTGCGAATTATACATGTCTCGGAGTAGCACCTTTCTCCTTCGTTATCAACTCTCTATGCTTTCCGTTCAGCTATTTTGCCATGACTCTATCCATGCGTTCCTTCAACACATACAACAACTCAACACCCCCAATTTGGGGGGAGGTTGCCACCTTGAGAGATGAAGCCAACTTTCAGCTGCATCCATTTTACGATTTTATTCTTTTTTTTTTGCAGTTTAATCTCTCATTCTCTTCTTTCACACCACTTTTGAAAAAAATTTGTTAACCGACAACTTGTGATCACAACATGTAAGCGAAATGTGACTTCCGAATTTACGATTACCTTCTTCGGATGTCTTAAGGGGAGGAAGCGCATGGGGGC
>JPKZ01000997.1:444758-495501 GCA_000803305.1 Toxocara canis
GGGAGGGAGAAAAGGGAAAGGGCGAAGCAATATGGTAATTTTACGTATAGTTCAAAAAAGATTCTACTAATACCATCACTTCGTCTCGCTTCTGTGGAAGAGTGAATAAAATGCACTGTTGTATTAAAACAGCGATGTATCAAAGCACTCACAAATTTGCGCTTAAATTTGGAAATTCTAAAAACCCGACAACAAATCATATCGTACGACGCCATTCGACCTCCGTAAATATCGATCAGTCGCTAAAGATTGTGCACTATTTTTATATAAGTTTCGACGATAACACTCTGTATCTGAGGTCGTCAAAACCAATCTGTCGGTAAGTCTCCTAAGGTGACCACAAATAAGTTGATTAGCACTTACAGTTTCTTCGATCAGCTTAAATGCAGCGGAACAATGCAATGACCCTACAAAAAAAAAAAACGCCTAAATTGATGACAAGTGTGTGATAAGAGGGTGATAAGAGTGCGCTACAAATATTACGTGTAATAAATTAGAAAGTAATTCGGAGCTGCACGCACGTAATAATACTATGGGATGCTACTAGTCAGACCATTCTACCAAAAAGTAGTTGTTCCTTTTGCATTACACACTGCATT
This sequence comes from Toxocara canis, assembly GCA_000803305.1. Lineage (NCBI taxonomy): Eukaryota > Metazoa > Nematoda > Chromadorea > Rhabditida > Toxocaridae > Toxocara > Toxocara canis. The sequence continues at coordinate 445,358 of JPKZ01000997.1, forward strand.
CGTATCAAAATGAAATGCCGCGTTACAGCGCAGTACAGTAGGCCATAGCATAGTTCTAGTACAGCACAATATTTACAGCATCCTTCTGCAAAAGGCAGCCATGCGCAAAATCGCTCAAGCGATTAATAAAGGTATTGTTCGTTGCACGTTTAGTAGATGAGGCCACTAAAAACCACAAAATTCTATTAAAAATTACCACTTATGTTCTCGTGCCGTTTATTCGCCTCACACGCCTAAATTGATGACAAGTGTGTGATAAGAGGGTGATAAGAGTGCGCTACAAATATTACGTGTAATAAATTAGAAAGTAATTCGGAGCTGCACGCACGTAATAATACTATGGGATGCTACTAGTCAGACCATTCTACCAAAAAGTAGTTGTTCCTTTTGCATTACACACTGCATTCGTATCAAAATGAAATGCCGCGTTACAGCGCAGTACAGTAGGCCATAGCATAGTTCTAGTACAGCACAATATTTACAGCATCCTTCTGCAAAAGGCAGCCATGCGCAAAATCGCTCAAGCGATTAATAAAGGTATTGTTCGTTGCACGTTTAGTAGATGAGGCCACTAAAAACCACAAAATTCTATTAAAAATTACCACTTATGTTCTCGTGCCGTTTATTCGCCTCACCCGTTTCTCAGTTTATTAACCCAACTTTAGGTTGCTTTTATTTCGTGCGCAATGCTAAGTTATACTAGCAACTTTGCACTCCAACGAAAGAGTCAAAAACAAAAGAATTTCACACCGATCACTCAAACAGCAATAAAAAAAGCCTTAATGTACTACAAAAGGTAGTAAACTAACCCCTTAGACTCATTCATAACGTTCAAAAATTCGGTCATATTGATGAATAGAAGATAACATATAAATGAGCAGAAATTTTTTCCTTTGCGCTATACGATTTTAAAAAAAAGTTGAAAAAGATGAAGAACAGTCAGTCGCCTCATCGAATGTTCAAATAATTCGCTGCAACAACGAACCTATAAGCTAACATAGCGCCAGACTTACACGCTTGGAAACTACCACACAATACTCGGGCAAAAAAGTACCGAGCGAAAATAATTCTAAAATGAGCAAATACTGCACGGTTTCTGACCCATTATTCGCGATTCCTTATCGGGACCTGTGATCAGTTATCCTCTTGTCTCAGCCACGCTCTTGATTTTTTGATTATTTACTACATGTTTTTCGTGTTTTCAAAAGAACGTTAAATAAACGTAAAAGACTGAATACAAGTCTGTGACCGTATTTTAATTGGCAATAACCCGAAAAATGATTTGCGTGTGAAAGAAAATAAAACACTCTGGCAACCAGTAAACGGAAATACAACTACAACAATATCAGATCTAGAATTTACGAGGAAGACCGGGGGATGAGGGGAGGGTGATGAGGAGATGTGAACTGCCTTTGTCCATTCCAGGAGAACCTTCCATTCAGCTCTTCTTAACGGTTCTGTCCATTTTGATGTGACAACTATTTTCCTAATTCGGTGCACATAAACAAGTCCAACTAATACTGCGTTTATGTTTGTCAACCGCAACAATAAAATTTAGAAATTTTAATTGACTTTTTTCCCAAATGCATCCATCGCCCAATAATCCTCAAGACCAATACAGCCAAATCGACGACATAAGCTCAATCGACCATCTGCGTTTCGGCCAATCCTTTTAATGAAATAATCAAAAGGGAAATTATTCGCTCCTCTTCCTCTCATAGCGTTGTGCACAGGATGCTATGTATCACCCTTTTCACACCGATACAGTGTTACAATATAAGCAAAGGCACCAAAAGTTGTTAGTGTGACAGAGAAAGGTCGACAATGCAAAAAGACAAATGAAGAAGTAAGGAAATTTCTTTCGTATAAAATGACCTGTAAAGCGAAAGGCCTTCCCGTACCGAGCATTCTCACATCGATGTCCTCTCTTCCAGATGCGATGAATCGAGTCGACTCGCATTTCGTCTCTTTGACCAACTCCTTTGTTAACTTCTCGCTCACCTAAACCACCATTCACATTAGTTATTCAAATCAGCACACACATACACGACCTCACACCACAAACCACACACCACGCACACACACCATACACACGGACACAGACACAGGCAAAGACACACACGCACACACCATACACACAGAAACTGACACCTAAACCACCATTCACATTAGTTTTTCAAATCAGCACGCACACACCACCTCAAACCACAAACCACGCACCACGCACACACACCATACACACAGACACAGACACAGGCAAAGACAAACGCACTCACACACCATACACACAGACACAGACACACAAACACACACACACACTCATACGCACACGGAAAGATGTCTCACAATATGTGTACACAATTAAAATGAGTGTTCTGAGCAGGAAGCGCGATAAGAGGAGTGCATGAATTCATATGCATTCTAATCTTTCTCGAGTCTTTTAAATTCAAGCTTGTAAAATCGAGGAATGAAGCATTTTTCTCCAAAAGCTAACGCGGAAGGCACCAAATTTTCGTACGCTCGAGTGAATAGCGCAGAACTTTGTTCAATTTCTATGTTATCATAACGCTCAAAATTGTTAAAAAGCTTGTTGATGGAAACGGTCAAACATTTATACTCATTTTTCATCAAATGTTCGCATTGTGAGCATCAAACGATAAACTCTGAGGCTAAAAACTCGCATATCTCCATAAAATAAGCACACGATCAACTGCCTGCAATGCGAAGCTTGATGATTTTTGCCCCTCGCAAAATTAACTAGCCGGACCTTGCCAGCTCCGTCAATTACATCGCTTTCTTTTATTTTTTACATCTAAGTTTGGTACACACCTTCCTCCCCTTCCCCTCCCCCCCCCCCCCCCCCCCTCCGGCCTACCCTGTTTTTCCTCGGCAGATGAAACTTTTTCATCTAGTACGCCACTCGATAAAGTGCTCGTTCTGAAAATAATAAAAAGAAATAACGCAACTTTTAGGGTGGCGAGTGCTTGTCGTTGTGGTTGTTTTCGCTGCCTAAAGTTAGTAAGTACCAGCTCGTAACTATTCCGCTGCTGAAGCCGGCAATGAGTGACGAGATTGCCGCCATCCCTCTCCCAAGTTTGAAGTTGGGGGAAGAGGAGGATTAATGAGAAGCCTACTTTGGGTGAAGGACAAGACAGATTTCAATAATTAATCGTTACCGAGTTCCCAGGCACTTTAGGAATATCATCGGAGGCAGTCCAAGGACTCTGCGGCAAATTACGTGAGAATTTGCGGTATCGAGATGCGATCAAGATCGGCTCCCGTTCAAAAGCAATGGAGTAGGTACACTGCTGAGTTGGAGACTTCATCGCATAGGACCTGAAGTGGAATTCGACAGCAGCGCTCCCATCCACACTCTGCTCCTCTTTCGCATACAACAAAATCCGCACTCATTCATCAACACAAAACAGCAGTCGCTCTTCGATCGGACAATGGTATGTGTAAAGCGCAGCCTCATTCCAATCGGATGGCACAGGTCGCTGAAATCGACTGTTTTACAGTCGTTTTCAGCGATTTGTGGAAACAAAAATGGGGAGAGCGAATGGGTGAGGAAGAAAAGAAAACGGCGAAAAATGGGCGCGCAACTGCAGAAGGAACATGTTTTGCCCTCACAGAAGCGAAAACAAAACGCTGGGCTCGCCTGGCTGTAAAAACATGTGGTCTGTGCCTTCCTAACAATAAAACGACGGCCAACCCCTTCGCTGAAAAGAAGATACTGCTTGCTCCGTTCTAGCTATAAAAAAGACCCGCGCTTTCGTGACCTCGGGAATGCTCATTGCCCCCAAAGCAGCAAAAAGGAAATCATTAGGCAGTAACAGCAATAATGCTCTTGAGCTGAGGTGAATACCTCCCCTCCCCCACACAAGTATTATAAACAGGAGAGCATTTCTCCATACGTCGATATCCTTCAAATTCTTTTGACATCCTTCACTCGCTTCACATTAAAAAAATTTCTAATTTGGTCGTCCTTTCAATGAATTTGACTCGGCCCTCTCGTCTTAGATCAGTTTCCGATTCGGTTGTCATAGCTCTCTTCGATAGCCTCGCTTCGAAATATAGCTCGCTCTGCCTAACATAGTTCAAAAATTTCGGCTCGCTTGGACCGCCTTCCCTACAAGTTCTCCCGGATCTCTTCCACTGTTTGGAAATGTGCTCTCTGTTCTTTTCGGGGTTGCCAGTCGTCTCCTGCCAACATCACATTTTTTTGCGGATTTGTGACTACTTCTTCTTATGGCTGACCATTTATGTCGGTTTTTGCAACATCAGGTGATGACCTTTTCCGACCATCAAGCTAAGTGCTGATGCTGGAAGGTAAGCGTCTTTTCGACGATAGATCGCAAAAAATTTTGGGCTTTCAACAAGTCGAGCAGAAATTTGCCTCACATGAGACCGCCATGTCCACAAGCAGCTTTGAAAACTGCCTCCTGCTCGGGCTAAACAGCAGAACATAACGGAACATCTTCCTGTCTCTTCTCTTACCCGAATGATCCTCTTATCTTTCCAAATATGTTATCTGGTCTTCACAGGATTCCGAGGTTCATTCTATTTTGATTACCTATGGCAATGCCATCTTGATGGAAACCTGCGACTGCGAGCATCTTAAGTTCTTCAAAAATATTTGTGCTTTAAACAAATTTTTCTTATTAAAACAGCAAAAATACGTAACTGTATGGTTGCCTCTTTAGTGACTGAGTAAAACCCACTTACGCCATATTTTCTTTTCGTAGTTTTGAGAGGATGACTGCTACACGAGCTTTGTTGTATAGAGATTCCAAAGGCATGCCACCTCCAAAACGACGTCTTCTCTTGGGCATTTGAAAATCGGCCGGGAACTTGGTCGAAAGAAACGCGAAATCGGATGCGTTAAATTCATCGTTGCAAAATGTCAATGTGAGAGTGAGATCTGAATTTAACGTAGGCCGCAGACCAGTTGCCTAAAACAATACATTTCCAAAATTCCTGACCTGTTTTAAGACGACTCTAAATCGTTACAGCGAACTGCTCCCTACAGCCAAGTGTTTGGTGTAAGCCTAGCAGATTTGGTCACGGCGATGAAAGCTGCATATGCAGATGACGTTTATGCGAGCGCTGAAAACGTTAACGTATCGCTGAAAACGTGAACAGTTTCCACGACCCTCAAATCTGGTATCTCGATCGTTGATGCACTAAAGACTGCGAAGGTACTGCACGCAGTCTTGCAGGTATATGCGACGAACAAAGAAACTTTTGAGAACTAATTTAAATGATGTGTCCGAAGAACTGTATGATGCTGTCGCCACCTTTTTTCGCAAAAATCTGGGACGGACAACCGAAACCCCAGAAGATACCGTTTTTACAGATGAGGAATTGAGACGCATATTAAATGTTATTTCTGCCTTGCTTCCTCATGCTCGCATCGTGGCTTCACATGACAGAAAAGCTGTGAATTGTAATAATATTTTATCCTTGCCAGATAAGCTTGATGCAGACACTGCATCGGTTGCCTTTTTCACATCAGTTTCACATAGTACGACCCTAATCTTCTTATAGTGGTCATACTCTCAAATAATCACGACGCTAGGCAAGCTTTTATTACTCTCCCTTGTGAAAAGTTTCGAAAAGACCAAGTATGCATCGGCCGCCTTTAAGCAAAGCAAAGCAAAGCTACATGCTGATAATGAACCAATGGACCATCCGTTCATGCTGAACATGCATCAACTTATTTCGTGCTGCGTTCCTGTTAAAACGTTTCTTCTCCAACATTTATTTACGCTTATCATCCCGGGGTGGTTTACAAGCTTTGGGAAAGCGTGACAACGAACAGTGGAACGCCTGAGAACTATGAAAAATGTAAGCTATGCTCCAGCAGTAGAGGCGTCTTTGTTAGTGAAGAGATCGCAAAGGCGAAATTGTTTCCAGAATACTACTTAAGTGTTTCGAAAACGATAAAAACGATGCTTTCATCCGATCTTCGAAAAACAGCGACTCTTGAGGATGTTCCCAGTGATACTGCCATCGACGTTAACGCTGTCAGATTCCTGAGTGACGAAACATCTACTCCCGACGGCGTGCCTTCGTTCGTCTTGAATCTGTTCCTGATGGTGTTTATTATTTTTTGCCACTTTTCTTTAGGTTATCTCTCAAAATTTCCTCTAGTCCGGAAAACCGGAACGGTCATTGCATTGGTTAGGAAGTTACCTTATAATCAAATTTCCCGTTAAAGACCCATTTCATTGTCAGTGGCGTTCCCACCCCCACCAAGCTAACTTGCTGCACCCCATTAATTTCTAAAGTGCGTGAGAAGCGTGGATTGGTATACCTACAAACTTTTGCTGGTAAAATAAGAATTTTCAAAACGATTGATGATGTCCTATCAGATTTTATGGGAACTGAGTGTCATCCAGACCGTCTCGACTAATGCTTTAGTTTTTTTTCAGTAGAAGATTAATAGCGAGAAATTTCGGCTGCTTTCCACTGACCTGAACCACAAATGCCTATTGCCAATTCCCGATATTCTGATTCCCACTACCACTTCCGCTTAAGATTCGGAAGTGTTCATTATCAAATCCTTGCATTGGAACATTTATTATAAGTTATTGACGAGCAAGGCGTTTAGAGATGTCAATTGCACTTAGAGGCAATTCGGTGGAGCAGCATCGAACACAGCAAGAAAGACCCCAAATACTTATTGTTGTTGCTCTCTCTCTTGAGGTTCCACAGCTTCATCGTTTTCGAAATTGGAAATAGAAAGGCGGAAAGCATGCAAAAACATTTCATGAGAACAGCGATTCAATAAAAAGCTTTCCTCGATCCGTTTAGCCCGAACTACATAGAATGAATGCCGCCGTCTTGAACCAGACCTCACATTGTGCTTCACAATTATTGAACGTCCCTCTCACAAGGCGTTCGACATGATGCCCCCTATTCTGATCGATGTATTTATCACAAGATCCCAACCTTCAGTTGTTTCTGCAGTTCTCAGCTTGAAATACAGTTTATAATTCTTTCCCTTCCTAGGTCGTTCGATTATCTACTGATATCAAACGAGCCGAAGAGGGAAAACTATCTATTGATGCAATTTCCAACACAGGGTGCAATAAACAGCTCTTTTGTGTTCAAATATCGCCCAGGGCACTTCGACGTCGAATTTTCTATAAGCATATGTTTGTTTACCTGATACCTTCAATAACCCAGTCTCATATCTTATTACTTTCTATCCACCTTTCTTATGTATTCCTAACTTTCTTCAGTCCGCTTAGCGAAATAAACACCATAACAACAAAATTACTTTATAAATTTTCGAAAAATAAAAGAAGCGAACACAATCGCAACGTTTTTTAGCTAAACGATTTCATTTTTAACTATTTAACTAAACGATAACTATTTTAGCTAAACGACATCGTCTCGATTTCCCTTACTACCTTTTCCAGAGTGGACACACTTTTGTGAAGCGTAGACGACCAGTTGCCATCACTTAATTCTGCGTATCGATCCAACGACTTAGATACTGGAAAGCGTACACTCGTGCCTATATAAGAAGTTTTGTCAACAAATTACCATTATGCCATAATGGTGGTGCTGTACGGTGTTGTGTTATATTCGTCCCCTAGTGCACCATGTACTCTCCATTCCGATGATATGGCATGGCACGAGTGGGAGTCAGGTCGACTAGCAATGAAATTTTGTATTTCTAAGCATCCTAAGAAAAACTGCTGCTTCACTTCAAAGTCGCTCTTCCTTATTAACGTCACCGCATACAGTGCAGAGATCAACGGCACAACAATTTAGATGCAAGTGATACCTCCAAGAGTCCAGCAAGCAAAACTCGAGTGAAAGACCCATATTCATACAATTTTTTTTTCAACCGAATGAGCGATAGTTGTCAACTGAGCACCTGTTCCGAAAATCGCATTCCGAGGAATCGAGCTCTGCTTTTATATGATATTATTATCTCGCCACCAGACAAATGATCAGCTATAGCCACCAGACAAATGATCAGCTATACGGAAACTGAGCTTGTTCGGGCATTTATCATACACAAAATTCCTTGCTTCTTGGTCAGTCCATCTCTCGACACTTGCACTTTCACATGGGCGATTCAAGAAATGCTTTTCGACGCTTCTTTAGCCCATCTGCATCGACGACCCAGCTGACGGAGCTGATGCCCAACTCCGCATAACGAGACAGTAATTCAAGCAGATTAGCTGCCCCCTCCTCAGTTTAACTGACTATCTCGCCACCTCAGCGTCAGGGAGATAAGCTATCTGCAGCGGCACAGCAATTCTTCAATGGACGAGGATTTGCCAAGGCATAAACTCTATGATCACAACTGTCAAGCAGCCAGAGTACCGTTGCGTGCAAAAATAAATGAATAAATGAAAATAGAACATGAAAGGTAAAAAAATAAGAACAAAAATAAAAATAAAGTAGAAAGGAAAAAAGAAAGCATAAAAGAAAGCTGACTTACGGCTTGTATTTTGGGAATATAGGAGTGGATCAGGCGCAACTTGAACGGCAACGATGAGGGCGTATCATTGGCGACGGCATCGTCATGCGTGCAATGGAAAAGACCAAGAACAGCATCACGAAGTGTTGTAGTCACGGGCACATTCAGGGCCAGCACAAAACTCTTACTATCGTACGGATCATCATCCAATTTCTTTTTCACCTAAACACTATATTATTACCCATCCTGTTGGGAGAAACGCAGAAGTAGCTCAGCGAAATAAAACTAGAGCAATCATATTCACTATCACATCCGAGACCAACGCAACTGGAAAACGTAACATCTCAACGTAACCCACTCAGTATACAACAACGGAGAGAGTCGACCGAACACAATTATATGCCATTCAATTCGGCCTGCGACTGAGAAAGAACAGTCGCCTAACCTTAAAATGAATCTTGAATTAAAATGAATCAAAATGAAAAATGAATCTGTTTTACGATTCGAAGAAAAACGCTTCAGGCAAGCAGTGACTGACAAAAACCCAATTCGCAATTTACGTCCTTCCAATGAACATCGCTAAAAACACCAGACGCTATTTTGTTTGAGTATCAAGAACTTCGACATTTAAGACAGCAGCTGCTCGATGCTTAAACTACCTCCACTTCCTCTTCTCCCTTATTGGCTGCTAGTGTTGCATTACTCCCCTGTATGATATTCGAATCTGACAAATCTTTTGGATGAAGTTCCTCAAAGACTCAATGCCATGACCTCCTATAATCCTTACGTTGCTTAAAAAGCTTTCTCGAATAGCGCAGCGTTTCTGGGTCAAGGGATAGCTGGTAAAAATAGAAAGTACAGTTGATGGATGCGAACGACGTCAGTGTGAGGATTGAGTGTGAAAGCAGAAATGGGAGAATACTTCTGCAAGAAAGCATCAGCTTCCAAAAGCGCTCTTTTAATAGCGCACAAAACATGTTGATATGCTTGAGAAGCACACTTCACTGTCTCTTAGATAAACGCATCTTACAAATGATGCACTGACTCAGTTGTCCTCTCCAGAATAACGTATGCCTCCGCACTCACATCCGTAGCCAATAATAGAATGAAGCCGCTTTATGAGAAAATCGTTAGCTTTTGCATTTTGCATTCCAACTTCATAAAGTACGACGCGAAAAGTTAACATTAGTGAAATGAAGGCACAAAACAGCTGCGCTGGTCCCGTTCCCTGTATGAAAAGCGAATTCATGTCTCGTCTAGCAAGTTACCATGACAAAGGGCAAGCTGAAAGCTCTACTAAAAGTTACCAAGAATAGTCGAACCGGAAACAAGTTCTATATGTATGACGCTGATAAATCTATTAACTGGAGGCGTCTTTTCAAAATAAGAGTATTATTCAAAACAAAAGAAGGATAACCAAGCAACGAAGAAACTCGGGGAACATGATGACGGAAACATTTTTATTCAGTGTTGCTACTGTTATATTAATTAAATTAATACTGACTGCTTACTTAATTAACAACTAAAAAAATAAAGTAGCTAAATGGGTAATTTACTACAATATTTTGTAATACAGTGCACTTACTAAGTCCATTTAGCCTCTATTCGGAAATGTAGGGGGTAGCTCCATATATACGAAACACCTGATCTCCGAATATACGAGATAAGAGGCACTGAAGCCATTCGACTGAGAAAGAGGTTGCTAAACCCTGATTTTGAAATAGTAAATTCCACTTATATTAAACAGATATCGTCAGCGCTAGTAAACAACACTTGGACGCGCGAACACTTTTCACGTTGACACCGAAACCACCCACGACAATTGCCACGATTTCCGTATGATAGTGACTCATAACGCTGAAGAGATCTAGAAAAGAGGATGCGTGACATCTTCGCGAACAGCGGCCACTCATGATCACTTTGCTCCCAACGATACACCCAATCACCATATGCAACATACCCCCTGAGCTGGTCGCATCATATCGTTACGATTAACCGGTCTCATCTTTAAGGACCAGAACCTGCTATTCAAATTTTTACTAAATCATTGTTTGGCAATATGACTTACAAACTGCAACGACCTCATAATAATTTTATCGCACATCAATCCAACACTGCTACTTGCACCAGCTGCTCAATCATTTAAAGCTTAAATTACCTCAAATTAAACGGGAAAGTAAGTCCAAACTACCTCAGTGGCAACGCGATCCACAAACTGCGAATCGAAAATGCCGAAGCATAACGCACACTTCCACGACTCGTCCACGTTACTTCTAGCCTGTTCGCCTTTGATGTGCCGCATGCAAACCGAACATAAAGGGGCCTCTGTCATTCTAAAAGCATCGCTAAATATGACCGAATGAGCAATATTTCCAGTTCACGTGTGTGGCGGAACAAAACGAGCGATACGCATGAGATATCTGGCAATCAGTCCTGGCAATGAGTCTGCAATCGCCTAACTGCCAATTTACGGGCTCAACTGACCTAGCACGCCAACCGATCGACTTCCCGTGAATGATTCCTGCTTGTGCGTCATACCACGTGCGTTACATTATCATAAACTGTTGTCAGCCCTGGTCACTACACCTTTTGCCACCACCGCTTCAGAGAACGTTCATTTTCGCCTAATATCAGCTCCGTTTCACTACCAACACAGTTTGCCCTTCCATTAGCTCCCCACAGCTTACGCTCTACTTCGAATGCAAATCTTTTTCGAAGATCTGAGAATGCAATAACTCAAAAGTTTTCAGAGATGAATACGGCACACATGTCTGTTATGTCAAAATATATATCAGTTATGCTATATATATATATATATGTATATATACATATGTATATAAATATATGTATGTGTACGTATATACACATATGCACACATATACACACGCATATATACATATGTCAAAAGAATATTCAAATTTCAGAAAATATCTGAAACGCGGCATATGATAAACTCCTCTGCGATCATCCCAGATTAATGGTCCTTATATGCAAAGCTCCGTCCAACAAAATTTCTCATTATGGTCATGGGCATCGAGCTCCAAACGATTAACGCCGCCACTGACCTGGAAGGTTCAGTCTGAAGAGGCGGTGCAGTTCCGAAATGCCACGAAATCAACGTTACCTGTCTTGCGCTCAAAAATGAAAACATTCACGAACAACCGTACGAATGTAAGCACATCGACTAGACTAATCACATGCTCAGGAAATGGACGCCAGCTGTTAGAAGTCACACTAGTAGACATCAGTTTACACCGGTCACCACACAAACGACTACTAAGTTTCAACCAGACTGAAATGAGTTCTACCACGAAACGTTAGCCTCATGACTGTAACTTCACAAAGGTCACTTCCAGCAACCCAAAATAATGCTACACTAGGCGGGGGGAAGGGAGGGAAGGGGATGACGCCCATGCGCCCCTTCCAATTTCGAAACTCCTTTTTCTGAGCAGATGTTTTGGCCGACGGAAGGGTGTGATTCTATTGACGGCAAAATCGAGCATATCACAGATGCAGCATGAGCAATTATGGAAATTCTTGGTGGCTATTACATTAACGTGCGTTGCGAACAGCTGCAACTATAAAAACGTGACGCTGTACGCTTTGATGCTTAACTTCAAAGTATGATTATACGATAATGCGTAAAAAGATAATGTAGTTGATGGCTTCAAGCCAAACAATGCGCTCTTTACACCAAAACAACATATACGCACCCTAAATCGCAAAAATTTATTCAGCAGTCGAGAAGAGAACCACAATTCATTACAATTAAAGGATACAATGTAGAAAATAAAATAAAACAATTCTGTGAAGGCAAAAAGAATAAAGAAGAGAAGCGTGAAGGAAATTTAAAAGTTTGCCTTCTTTTTGCAAAGTTGAATTGCTCACAGAAACAGAAATTTACATTTCACGACAGCCTTGTTTCCGATCTACAAATGCTTCAGTAAGTACTTAGAAAAATTATTACTTCGTCTCGTCACAGTTAGGCTCTCTCGCCTTTTCGCTCCATTCGATAGTGTTCACATTCTTTTCAGTGCTTCTCGTTCGTGATGCCAACTAAGCACAAAGCTGATTTTGCAACTAATAAGACAACTACTTCTCCTTTACTGCGCTCTTCGCACGCTACGATTAAGCCAGTAATCAGCAGCCAGGCTGCTGTAGAGCCGATATTTCCTGAGGAATTAAGACTCAGGCTGTTGAGCTGATTAGCCATCTACTGATCGAAGTGCTGAATAATTCACAGTACTTTGAATTAGTGCATAAAACGAAACATTTAAACAATTCATTACAGCCACGAGTCCATATTCCCCACTTCTCAACCCCTTCCTCCCCCCCCCCCCTCCCCCAACTCCTATTTTCGGTCTGCCGCTGCAGACTGCAGATGGTATCAGCCAGTGGCTAAAAACGGTGTCTTACTCGCATTTTTGTATGAAAATTGGCTACAAGGCTTGCATCCCGCGCAATCAGGCAGGGGAAAATGAGCTCGCTGAAGCGCCCTTAAAACATTCCAAGGAAAGCGGAAGGTAAGAACATAGCAACATGATCAGCATGATGCCATCAATTAACATGGCAAGCGAAAAACAAAAAAAAATTTAAACCCCATACCCCTAATAAGCAGCTACCGTGGATCGACTTGTTAAAGTTTTTTTGTGAAGTTTTTGGGAAAATTTTTAAAAAAAAAAACGAGTTTAACAAGGACATTACCAAACGTGATGTAGAAAAGGGGCCTATAATGGTGTGAAAAAAAAACAGCACTGAACAAAAATACAAATGAGTTTTACAGAGCACAGCAAACATGCGCGTCACTGAAAGATGAATCGGAAACCAAACGAAAACGATATGATGAGGTCACGCTCGCACACACATACACACATACACACCTGACTGCACAATAACTATTTCGATTCAGGAGTAGCAGTATTTGTCCACAACCGCTCCGCTTTAAACTCTTTTGAAATGTCCCTTAACTAGTAACCGAACTAGCGTTCATATCTCTCCCTCTGTTTTAGAGTTCTCATTTTACAAATAATCTCCCAATACAAATGTGGGAACTACACATACCTTATACGATTCCCTATTTCTTGTGCAAATTAATCCAATTTTTTAAAACTTTAACCTCTTCAGATCTCCGATCTTTCGAATACACTCATGCCGCTAGGTTTTGATGTTTATCAGCCTTGAAGTAAAGAAACTATCCGAAAACTAACGACAAAACTCGAAAATCCGCTCTTCGATCAGAAAAGGGCACCTCTACCTTCTACCCTCCAACCACTTAATTGTGATTCGACAATCACAGGGCCGAAGCACAAGAGCGAGAAGGTCGCTTATTCGTTGGCATAACCCATTCCTTATACTTTCAATAGGCCATCATAAATCTTGACCCTTGCAATGATCCTTTTCACCAAACCGTTCGCGCGAGCGCCACCATAAACGGTAAAAACGACCTGAACCACTGCGTTCAATTTTGAAAAAATAAAAATAAATTAATCATTTCTTTCGTTTGCCTTTTGTGCTACTTTTTCTTCTTTCGCTCTTTTCATTCATCTACTAATCTGTTATACTTCTGTTTCCTCAAAAAATAACTTGCACCACAATTATTTGTCAAGATTTGTCACAGTTTAATTATTCGTTCGATCTTCCAATTCTAGAACAAGAGGAAGCACCTCGACAAGTGGGTCATTTCAGTTAGTTACCTTGAAGAAGTGCGCAGACGGCTAAATAAATCGAGTAGGCAGGCGGTCGCATTAAATGAAAAATCGACTTTCACTGGCACTAGGAAGCAGCAGCTGATTGGGCACTGCTATCACTCTTCCTCATGTGAACGCCGTAGTTGTGCACATGCGCAATGTTGACCTCGGTAGTGGTGATCTGGTCCCTCACGAAATCGAGCTCCTTCTCCAACTCGTCCACTGCGGCAGCCGCTGTGAAGTGAAAGTATCATGCAAACCAGTTCATCACTTCAAATGGTGCGCAAAGTTTGACATTCTGGGGATGGACAACTTAGATGCCGCGCTTTGCATTTAGCCCAGCATTTAAAATGCCTCTTTTTGGAGTTTGCTTCTTTTTGGTGTCATCTTCCTAATTGTTAATGCGCATACTTGCCGCAACTTACCGTTTGGTGAGGAGTACGAGCAAGGCACACAACGATTTACAAATAAAAAGCAAAAAGATGTATTGCGCCACTTCAGATGTGAGGAGGAAAGCACATCGCCTTACTAAATATAACAAGCGGGGAGCCTGCCAGAAGGCTGCAACGCTGGAACACTACATGTATTCCGCAATTCTTTCAAAGCTGTCTTATTTGTTCAGCGAATTCCCGCAAAAAAAAAACGATGATATACGCTTCGCTTCACTTGTGAAGCGGTGGTGGTCAAGCAAAATGTGCACGAAATCATAACCACTAATGCCGTTGGCGCCCTTTCCCGAGAATTTTTTGCTCTCTTCCTAAAACCCCATTCCCAGCTAAGTTTAATGCTTGCTTTAGTCTGCAACGCTCTTCATCTTACGAAACTAGAATTCGAATGAAAACGACATCTAGTCCCCCGATTTACCTTGCCGCCACATTATTTTCCATGCGCAGTAACTCATACAGACATTTAGAAACCATGTACGAATGCTGAAGGCGAAGCCCACACAACGCCGTAGATTGCGTTGGCTCAGTATTACCGCGATAGCTTTCCTGACTGTTAAACTAGAATTACTAGATTGACGCACACAGACATATGCATACTTTTTGAAAAAAAATAAGCATGATAAACTCACAATGCGTGGCGAAAAACGCATAAGGAGGAATGCGCAACACCTACATAGAGGACCGAAAGCATCCCAAGCATTTGTTAAAAAACAAAAACGCAGCACCTTTCAACCCGTGAAACAGCAAGTGTTAACTACTTTATGCAGCACTGAAATACGACATCAGTTAACGCGATCACCTTTTATCGCTTTTAAGGAGAGAGCGTATGAAAGAAAAAGTAACGTTATTGTATGACAGGAGAGTATTTTTTGACTTTTGAGTACTCCCTACCGGAATAGGCCCCTTGGGGTAGGCTTGGCCTAAGCTAGCCAAAAGTATCAATATCGTCGCTCTAACATCCCGAAATTAGAAAATCCATTAGTTCGATAATTATGCCCTCTCCGAGCTGTCGTATACGAAAAGGAACAGAAAACGCAGCGATCTCGAAAGACGAAGGAAATAAAAATATGCCCATCAAGGCTTAAAGGAAAGAGGAAATGTGTTCACAAAGGCGATTGTGGGTGAGCCATTCAACGTCTTGAACGTGAACCCTCTCGGACCATTAGAAATAAAATCCTCAGTTCAATCCCAGTCAGCAAAGAACGGCTTTTAAAGTCGTCCTCAGAAACAAAATAACGCCACTGGAGAAAGAGATGAATGGGAGACAATGGCGAAGCCATCAACAGTAAACGATTTCGGTGATTTAGAGTGCAAAACAAAAAGCAAATATTCATTAGTTCCCAGAGTTCGCATATGAATAAACTGAATAAGATACGCCGCTAATCCCAATTACCATATTAGCTCTTCCTAAATCGATCACAACTTTTCAAGATGGGCAAAGGAATTATGCAGAGAACGGGGATCGCGAGGAGGCTGAGGCAAATTTTTCTGCTTCATCTGAATTACGTTTTCTCGCACTGAGATCCGATTAATTTCTGAATTTGACGATTGTGTCGATAGAATGCTGTTTTTAGCATGATAGATGCGGAGTGGAAAGATAAGGATATTCAAGAAGAGTAAGGTCATATAACGGCCACGTGCTTAGTTCAGGGTGTTGCGGTACTTTAAATATCACAAAAGTGTACCTTGATCATAGCTCTCTTGCAACACCTTCCGTGCTTCTTCTATCGTGAACTCGACCATGACGTTGGCACCCAACCAGAGATATACCTGCACGTGGATAATTCTGCACTCAAAAACAGTATACAAGAGAATGTTCGATCACCTCGACGCGACGCAAACCAGCGTATGCTTTTCGAATGCCGCATTTTATGAGGTGCATTACGGACGTGCAAGTTATGGCGCATGCAAAATACAGTTCGCTACCATTCAGTGGGCCATACGCTACGGTTGGAGGTTGGGACGAGGTCTCCCGTCAATCCCACCCTCGCCCTTGAAGGCAGGTTTTCCACTGAAACTGCGGACTGTTAAAACGAAGTCCCCAATGAAACGGTCCGTCGACATTTGCATCCTTAACTTTATTTACGTTCGATGAGAACGCCGAAAGCACCAAAGCAAGGGCAAGGTCTAATCCGCGCTTTAAATGAATCCTGGTTGCTTGGTCATGAGTCAAATTCTTGGAAATTTCGGCTTAAAAACACCAGACTTTCATCGCATTCGGTCTTTAAACGATATCTGTTTATATGAGCGCTTGATTTTTACGAATAGCCCCAACACAACCCCGCTCATTCCAGCAGTCCAAATTTTGTCCCAGAAAACAGAGCTGCTCATTCAAATACTGTGGAAATGGACAGACACCAATCACCCATCCGCCCTCTTCTTCAGCTCTATATAGAACGTATCAAACCTAAAGCATGCCGCACCTTCGCAATATAACGCACACCTAACTCAACAGTACCAGCTTCCTTTTCTGCTCTCCCAGCTGAATATGAATCGTAAATTTAGACACATCTTCTCACTTTTTGAAGTTCGTAAGTGTTCATTTCTTGCACAAGGAATCGTTTTAGTGCCGATTAAGCTCGGACGAGAGAGCTTAGAGGATTGTTCATGATCGCTGTAAAATGCAGCTGAGCGAATTCTACGCTAATTGGCTATGATGCACAGGAATACTTACTACAACGTAGGAATGTTATAGTGCTGTCAGAGCTGCGCCCGAACAAATATGATTGTCGATTTTCTGTTTAAATATCTGCCATGCATTTGTTCATACGAAATTGCTACACTGCTTCACACCCAAACAATACACAAGCAACAAAGAGCGGTCAGTGGCAAATTACACGACAGCGATAAAAAGATTCGATTCGAATATAAAAGCTGAGCCAAAATAGAGGCATAACTGCAGTAGTAGAAGGCGAAGGCACTGCGTCGATGGATAACCGGTTCGATTGCTGCATCGGCCGTTGACTACGCTACCTTACCCATAGGGGCCTCTGAATTGGCATTTGGTTGGCTCAAACCACTAACATGGACGAAAGCGGGGTGACTGGTTCTAAGGCAGCCCCCTCTTCGCAAATTCCTTAATGCAGCTGGGCGTTCCCGGATTGGACTTAAAGAAGATAACATAGAAGAGATGAGTGCGATTAGAAGTGCACGGAAATGAAATAAACGCACAAACCGTATCAAGCTTTTTCGCTGTCATGCGTGTGTAAACTTCGTCGCTCAACAAATATGCCACATCAAGTGGTTTATTCTCTGCCTAAAAATAAAAATAGTTCTTAAAAAAACAGTGATAGCAGAGTTCCCCTATATAGCGTATCAAATTGACTGTAGCCCACCGGAGCTATGAGGTTCAAAGATTTATAAAGGTAGATTTCAGTATATGCCGGCAAACGGACCTGGAAACGGCTATCTCTATAGCATGCGCTTCCTCCCTCCCTCCCTCAAAAAAAGCTTTCACTCCTCACAACTCCTCATAACCCGCCTACCTCCTTTGCAACAACCTGCGTGAATACAGAAAAAGAAAGCTTCGTGCACCACTTCTATGAAAACACAACATTTTGTAACTTTCTGCTCCCCCGAATGGGCAGCAGCATACGATTGAACCATTTCGATCAAACAATGCCTTACTCCGATAAACCTATTTCCATAAACTTCAGAAATTTGAATTTCCAATTTTGTACCCACCCATCGATGACGAGGTGAAAAACAAGCGACCCACCTCATTCCTCAAAGAGATGAGAATGAAGGCGTATTTAATACCCACCCTCCTCCCCTCTATGTGCCCATGACCGTGAAACGAATGCGGCAGGGTGCAAGAAGAAGAGGGGTCCATATGGTCCAAGTGAATGTGTGAAAAAAATCTGCGACTTTTGAAAAGGAGGAGAAACTGCACCAACATGTATTCGAACTTTACAGATATTTTGCAGCAGCTAAATGTTACGAGCGTTTTGTTATTGCACAAATACAAAATCTGCCAACATTTCTTCATCAGCCTCCATCAAGCCCTAATCCATCTCCTTCTCCTCGGCACAAAATTATTCCCATTCCCCAAATCGCAACACTGAAATTAGTCATTAAGTCAAAAAAAGGAATTTAAAACATGTCTTCTTCTGAAACCAGAAGGAAGGGGACGAGACAAAGGAGGAATGAAAGAGAATGGGGGAGAGGGGTGGGCGGTGAGGAGGGGAGGGAGGAAGGGAAGTGAAGGAAGGAGGAGAGAGGAGAAGGAGGGAGGGTGGGAGAGTTTATTTGAGGATAACTATGGGTTGCTTTCGGTAACAAAAACTCGAGCTTGTTCCTCATCAGTATGATTACTTCTGCTCCTCATCGGCCGCAAAGATCGATGAGGTGAGGTGTGATACAGTTGCTCAACTTACAAGCTGCCAGCGCCAAAGATATTAATAATGTAACATGAAGGCAGGCCGTCTCCTATTGTCCTATGTCGATGAAACAAATAAATAAACAAATTAAATAAATAAATGAAAAGCTGTGTTCAGGCCAGGAGAAGGATCTTTATTCGAGCGTGACTACGTTTAGAGGGTCAGGCTGTAAACTTCCTGTCCTTCAGAAGGAAAACAGGGAGGAGTTTTTTGGTGGAATTTCTGTGGATGGAAAACAGCAAGTGCCTATACTTTCAAGTTGTACTTTCACTATTTACGACCAATTTTGCCTTGCCCTCTCTCATGCATTTGTGTTGACTGAGCAAGGAAACAGTCTGAAGCTGAAAGCAGCTTAGTCAACGTAATGCTCCTACCACTAAAATCTACCAAATTTTCTAGCCCCCTAAAATGCGCATAAAATAACGACTATAGGGAGCTACACGGACTGGACACTTAGTTGGCCGGCATTAGAGGAAAGAGATTTCATTTGATTTCACATGTGCTTGTGTTTCAATACCGATAGTGCTCGTAAATGGGAAGCACGACAGCACTTCGAATTTTACTCATGTCGGCAAAAATATACTTCGACGATATTCACGGGTAACTCTCTCTAGAATCGATCCTTCAGTTAAAGAATGCATCAGATCTCGTTCGCAAAACGGCTGCCCGCACCTATTTGGCAATCTTTTTCTCTCGAAAATCGTCTATCAATTACACGTAACCAAACGCCAAAAATTATGAAGGGCGAAGGGGGGGGGGGGGGGGGGGGAGGGGCGAGGGATCGACATGGCTTCGGGGGGAAGGGAAGCGTGAAAAAAATAAGGGATGGAAGAGAAGGTGGGACAAGTTTACCAAGGATGAAGTACAACAGAAGCTATCCTCCTCTTTTGCTCAGTATCGGTGTCGTCCTTGCAACAAGCTATCCATCAGCCACAATGAAGCAAAACAACAAACAGAGTAGGATCATATGAGAAGCGAGAAAGCAAGAACGCAAAACCAAAAGAAACTAACCGCCTTTTGCTCGATAACATCAAGCATCTCAAGTGAACATTTCAAATCCGGCATTCTCGAAGACACCCTATAAAACAACTTCATTCAATTCCCCTTATTAATAAAACACCTTTCATGTTTGGCAAAACAGCCATGGAGCTTAGACTTCCAATAATTTTTTTTTTCGCGGTCAGCAAAAATGGTATGTAACGGTTATGAGATGAGCTAAGGCTTGCTAAATTAGGAGCGATGAATAGGAGCCAAATTCCAAATTGTCGCGTTGATGCGTCCGTCGCTTGTCATTCGGCTGTACTGCAATGAGAAAGGAAGAGACGAGGATACCATCGGCATGCCGCAAGCAGTCTCCCGATACGCTGTCTTCATCAGCAAAAGCAGCACCAATCTGCTCCACCTAGGCAGGTGCTGACAGTAACAGACAAACTTCGTGGAACTACTCAGTCTGTGCAATGACAGGATGGATAGCCCAGACGCGGAGCCTTAGTTTCATTACAGCACATCGCACTGAATCGTAATGAAGAAAGCCAAGTTGGAGGATCTGCTAAGAGAGGGGATCAGCTCTCCTTCCACTTAGGACGGAAATAAGGATGATGCAACTGGGCCTACATTGTCCTTTCCTCACTGATGAATGCAACCAGAATCACGGATAGGCCTGGAGAAGGGGGAAGTGAAAGGTAGGAGGAGTGCGGGCAAACGGTAGTGGGGGGCAACTGCACACACCGCCCAAAAATGAACAATTCTGGCTCCCACGAAGCGACTGCTTGAAAACGCTGTAAGCAGATGGGTTCCCCTAACGGCTATACATCGATGATCTGCGTTTCTATTGTCATTTTTAAAAATGGATACTTTCATGCGTTGATGCCGTTAATGCCCAACGGCTATCATAGAGAGCAAACCCAAACAAGTGTTCAATTTCAAAAACGTAAACTAAGGGGCACGACTTCCCTTCGACCGCACGAACAACATCCTATGTCATACACCTCATGTTTCCATCCCTGTGTCTGTATGTCTGCCGGTTCCCAGAATATCCCGTTCTTATTTTATACTCTAATCTAAGAAGAAAAAGGAGCTTGAAGCATTTAAATGACAAGCTGGAATCGTGACAGCGAGTAATAACGAGGTGTATCGTTCGCAACCCACTTAAATTGTGCCATTCATTTCAAAAAAGCTAAGAAACAAGAAGAATAACACTAACTATATATAACATTTCAGCTCGCCTGACGAGTAAATTGCTTGAAAAAATTTGAGGGACCTCTTCGATTTTATTTATCAGCAGTAGATTATCTTATAATTTTGCCAAGTGCTAACTGCAGACGGATCTTTCGGCTCGTGAACTGAGCCGAAAATTTTTCCAACAAAACAAGCAAATTTGGTCTATATTTTGAGGAGGTCTCGAAAGCGAGTCCCTAAAGCCAATTCGCTGCTATTTTATGTAATTATCTAAGATTTTATTACCCCTCTGCCCAACAGCTCATGGACTGCACTGGACGGCTCGTAAGATAAATTCTAATTCCCATCGCCGATAAAGCATCATTCCCGCCAACTGGCGCGCATTCACATTTTGGAAGGAGGAGGGTGGGGGAAAGAGGTAGGAGGTGAGAAGAAGGGGGGATGGGAGAAGGAGAGGAAATAAACGTCCTAGTGGGTTCTTTACCGGTTTTATGAAAGTTCCATGCAGAAAAGGGCACGTCTAGGTTACCAACAAACTCATGTACAGAACGAAAACAGTTTGCATCAGCCGTAGACACACTCGCTGAAAGAGGTAGAAAACATGATAAAATTTAAACACTGAGATCTTATCGCTGCCGTCGAAGGAAGGAATTGGCAGCAAAAGCGCCATTACTCTCACGATGTGCTCGGTGCAGCCGCTATTTTCTATAATAACGACTCACACATCCTCACAACCGAAAAGGCGCATCACATTCCCTATGGGTACGAATCACTCATCATTTCATACTAGAACTTACACAGAGATTTTGGCAGCCCCTCGCACACTTTGATCTAAGTTTCGCGCGTAGGCCTGAAATGCTCGTGCGCTGCCACTTTCCGATCACTGAACAAACAAAAGCTATGTGTCACAACAAACCAAGTATATTTAACAGTTTTATGGCTTAATTCCAGGGAAGCTTTTTCTGCTGAACAGATGGCATCACGCTTTCTTCCTCCACTAGTAAACAACAGCATAGACGTCAGCGGATAAATATCTTAAACTTTATTAGCATGCTTACCTCTCTTTCTGAGTAAGCATCTGTTGCTCGACAATCTTGTACGTTCTGTAGGAATTCTCGATTCGTTTCACACCATCGTCTACCGAAATACCACCCTCGCGCTTCAAATATGCTTCCACATCCTCCTCAAAACAGTAACAATATGCCTGCATGAACTCTCATCCAAACGCATTCTTGCTTTCTCACCACTAGATTAACCACTTGGGTAATTTACCGGCAAACAGTGTTTATACCGCAGACGAACGCATGAAATGTCCTCCGACCGCAGGAAGCAGATAATGCACGTATTCATATGCTCGACTGTTTAACCGAACGGCTGCACCAACCCTTCACTACATCACAGGTCCCAAGATAACCCTGCACAGATTTCTCACATGAAGGGTACTCCTCTGCTGTAAGATGAACCAAACCAGCCGTCCTCCGGCAGATACGATAAGCCAAGAAAAGAATACACGGCAGCTCGAACATGCAGCGAATTTAATGAACCCGACACCTTCCCACCATTGTTGAAGGAATTTGGCAGCAAAGAATAACTCCTGAATCTGCCATGAGTCTGAAAGAACCTCCCCTACGTACTCTGCCAAAATTTGCATCTGTAAAGCGAGCTGTGAATGTGCTTGTGCTCATATACATAAACACGTATACGTCTATCCTATGGTTTCGGTTCGACAGCTAGCGAAAGAATGAACGACATCAGAGGGTAATGATTAGGCTTCAGCATGTTTTGACCTCCTTTACCAATTTACGCTATTGTTCACCCACAAAGAAACTACAGGCACTTAAACGTACTCAAGCTTTGCATGATCAGCTCAGTAGTAGGAAACGTGCAAAGAAAAGATAACAAACCATTCTTTAACCGGCCAATTCTACGACCAGTAGATTCATTTCAAATGTGAACTGAAAGAGTACTCAGATATCCTTCCACCGCATGCAGTTTACAGACAAACACTCTAAGTTCGACCGAAGCAGCACCAAAATGTTGAGAGAGAAAGTCTGATCGACATTTAGGACCTTGCGCCTGATTATGACTCCGTTTGCTTCTTAAATAATGAAAGTGTTGCAGTTTGAAGGTTTCCTACCCTCTTCATATTCATCTGATTTCTGGGCAGTGACGGAGAAAAACCGTCGTTCGCCATCCCAACCGTTCGTTCCAGTTTTTCTGAATCCATTTTTCTATTCATTTGACATAAATGGACATAAACCTCCGCATTTACACCCAACTGAGAAAAGGTAGTTGCAAGTGGCAGTCTCAATTCGGGCCGAACTCGACACCGGTTGGAGAAAAAATTTTAAAAATGTAGAAAAAAAAACAGAAAAAAGAGAAAATCTAAGAAAAGTGGAAATAAGGCCAAAAACAACGCAACTGAGATCGCAATCATGCCCCAAAATTCGGAGGTGATAAACTCATTTGATTTGATCCATAAATAAAGGCTGAGCGGAAAAAGAAAAAAATCGAAGGTATATCTCCCACCTACAGCTGACAGAAAAGTTGGACCGGAAGAGGCACTCAGTTCAAAAAGCTGACAGTCCATAAGGTCAACAAGAAAAAAAATTATTGCCATTACTATTGATAAGTTCAAACTGTGGACCCTATGACTCAATCTTGGTTCCATTTCGTTCGATACAGAGGATGGAAGTGATAGACACGTTGCTCAAAGGGTAGAGTAATAGCGTGGAACGTCGAGAGATCATTTTTGAACGATCCCTCGCTGAGAATTTCAGAAAGGTGCAATAAAAATCTATTAGAAATGGCATCTCCATGCAAATTCAGTGTGATTTCATTTGTTAACTAAAAGTCAGCACAGCTTAAACCTTTACAGATAAAACGACAAGCAGACGGACGCATGCCATCAATTAGCTAATCTACCCGTTCATCTCTGTTCACTATTTGTGAACATTTTGTGAAACTAGTTAATCCAAATGGCTGAACTACTAAAGCGCATATATTCTAGTAATCTTGACATTAGGTTCGCAACCAGCGGTTTGATTTTGGGTCGCGCAGATGGAATGAAGTAAGGGAGGGAAGAAAAAGGATGGAATAATGCCTGCTCTTCCCTCCCCCTCCCTCCTCTTGTCGATTATGAGTGTGCAAGGGAAGCCTATGGTATATGTCATGCCGTCATAATTCAACAGATTTTGATTCGAAACTTCCGAAGAGATAAAACAAACAAACAGGTAAATAAACTTACATAGAAACACATATATGTCTCCGCAATGCGCTTTGCATGTGAAAATTCGCAAAACGCATAAAAATGATAATATTCATTCAGCGAACGCAAAATCAAAAGAAGGTGAAGAAGAAATTATAAAAGCAAAAAAAGAGAAATCAACGGATGATGAAAAGCGGATAAGACATTTGAAAACGACAACAGATGTTCGGGCTCTACTGGAAAAACGGAATTGTTTAAACTCTGAAAGCTTTACATTCGCGGACGACGGAGATCGTTTTAGGGCGTCGGATAACCTCATCAGCTACTGAAATCATTTGGTCTTCTGAAACAAAGATAATCATAGGTCCTACGTGTCACGGAATTTGGGGTCTTCTTTTTGGGCTCAAAATAACGGAATCGGGTAGTACTGTCTCAAATGCCCACTGCAGTTTGCTGATTGATAAGCAACGACCGTAACGCATACTACGAAGGCGAGAAGAAGAGTTGGATAAAGACAATACCTACCAGAACTTGAACCTCTGGAATGCCACGTTTCGACACGCGCTTTTCGTCCGCCATTAGTCGCTCGTTGAACGCAACCCAACCCAATGTGGTACCCTACAAACACACTGTTTTATAAGTGGCAGAGGTAACAATAAATTTAAGAGAACTCTCGCTTCACATAACCATTCTTTAAGTGACTTTTTGAAAACGGTGCGCTTTAAAGATGAAACACAAATGACGTGATTTGTAGCACAACGCGTTAACCGACATATAATAAGAGGCAGCCCTACGTACGGATCAGATGCCCTACTTCGAACTAGTGTGTGTATCACAATTGAACAATAACATCACGCTTAATAGTTTAGGGTGGATGGAGATCATAATTTCCCTGGAATACCCTTGCCAGGCTTGATTCCACTTATAAACAACGTGCGTACCTATCATTTGCTTAAAACTTAACGTTAAGGCTGTTCGACTGAACTGATGATTGCGAAGACGAACAATTCAGTAGAGTCATGGTCTATATGGTATGATGTGAAGTGATCATTTCGCACAACGAAATGAGGAATAATGAAGATATATGAAGAAAACCAAAGAGGAAAAATTTTTTAAAAAACTAAAGAAACTAAATATGAAATAGTAGTAATCGAGAACATGTATTTCACCTAAAAACAACTCACAGATTTTACAGGTCGAGATGCTTCGGATGACTTGCAAAACATAAAAACATTAGGCGCTGAAATGATATCATTTGGAAGTTCACTTTATATTCGAATGACCAAAGACTAGAAAAGAAAGAGAATTTCAATCGAGTTCACAGTCGGGACTCATGGATACAACTGAAGGTTACATGATATCGTGGTGACGATCATGCAGAACAGTTTTACTGGACGAAGAAATGTCGAAGAAAACGAGGTCCCTCTTCTCATTCTGTCCCACTTGTAAGCAACAAAAATTTGGCTTAAAAATTTGACTAAAACTCGTCTTACGCGTAGAAGAGGGTTACTGGATGCGTTGACACAGGGACTTCGACTTTATTTTCCGTTACCATTCACATACGGAACTCTAAGCCAACAAATACGAACCATAAGCGTTGCGTACGGTGGTCACGAAAATAGAAGAAAAAAATAAGATCGCCATTCGTGTTTAGCGTTTTCAACACCCCGCTAAATGTAAGCAAGTTTTGATAGACTTTGGAGAGGAAAGTTAACGGCTCTTATTCATACCAAATGACCACATGAGCTCCTTAAATATGAAATAGTAGTAATCGAGAACATGTATTTCACCTAAAAACAACTCACAGATTTTACAGGTCGAGATGCTTCGGATGACTTGCAAAACATAAAAACATTAGGCGCTGAAATGATATCATTTGGAAGTTCACTTTATATTCGAATGACCAAAGACTAGAAAAGAAAGAGAATTTCAATCGAGTTCACAGTCGGGACTCATGGATACAACTGAAGGTTACATGATATCGTGGTGACGATCATGCAGAACAGTTTTACTGGACGAAGAAATGTCGAAGAAAACGAGGTCCCTCTTCTCATTCTGTCCCACTTGTAAGCAACAAAAATTTGGCTTAAAAATTTGACTAAAACTCGTCTTACGCGTAGAAGAGGGTTACTGGATGCGTTGACACAGGGACTTCGACTTTATTTTCCGTTACCATTCACATACGGAACTCTAAGCCAACAAATACGAACCATAAGCGTTGCGTACGGTGGTCACGAAAATAGAAGAAAAAAATAAGATCGCCATTCGTGTTTAGCGTTTTCAACACCCCGCTAAATGTAAGCAAGTTTTGATAGACTTTGGAGAGGAAAGTTAACGGCTCTTATTCATACCAAATGACCACATGAGCTCCTAAAATGACAACCAGCGTACAATAAACAAGAGAGTAATCAAAAAAGAAATCGAGATATGTGGGCATAATAGCGCCATAAAAGCACCATGGGGACGAAAAAATCAACTCAAGTTGTCTGCAAAGAAGAACAGCCAAAGTAATTCAAGGAGTTGGCGTTTCAAAGTCGAGATGTGTACATCGACCATAAATCATCGAAGCAGGGAATCCCTGGAGTGTGGCAGCAGCGACGAACAATTTCAGGCTTGCTTTTACGTAATATTTGGCACGTAATTATTGTTTAAAAAATCACCACTACACTCATTAGACAAAGCTCACAATGTCGAGTGGTTCTAAGAAACGAACTCTCTAACACTCATCTGTGAGAGGTTATTGGGAGTTATCAGGATTGCTGGTTACTCTAAACATTTATGCAGTTAGGGTACCGCACTGGAGACAGAGATCACCATAAACAATAAAAAGAACCCAAATATTACGATTCTATCATTAACAAATTATAGCATTAGTAAGTTTATTGCTGACTCAAAATCAATTGTACACAACAGCAGATAACGCAGAAACGCAGTACACGAATCCGATAGCGATTCGAGTACGCACTGAAAAGTTCCAATAGATCACTGTTCTGTGCGCGATACTTGTCGACAACGTCAGCTCATGCCCCCGTTCACTTTTTAAGCGGAAATTAAATATATCTCGCGAAAGCATAAGAAAAGTAGTGACCACATTAGAGATCACTTACAATGGGAAGCAAAAACGAATTGGTGGCTGCATGTCAAACAGCTGGTGAGACCGATTAGATGGCTCCTTATGTGCTTGCATCAGATAAGCTCCTTATGTGTTTGCATCAGATATTATGTATCGCTTAGTTAACGGAAGGGAACTGTGAAAAATTAGGTACCCACCATATTTAACAACCATCCCCACAATTTGTCCACTTATGAGTCCCAATCCAGGAAAAAGCAGGTCCACTTTATGGCGTTACATAAAAAGTGGAACTGTAGCAGGTCGACTTTATTGACTAACGAACTCGCTGATACTTAGGAGACCAAATTACTCGTCAAACTTAACTGCACTGTTCTGATGCGATCACAAGATAAACTTATCCGCGGCAGAATGATTTGGTGCGCTTAAGTGAGACACTTTTAGTAACAGCACTTATTGTGTTGGCTCTAATGGCTCTGTCCTAAGAGAAGAGAACGACAAAAAACACGTGCGATCATTTTAATGCATTTCAAAAAAAAAAGAAAAGAAAAAGGAAAATGCGTGCGAAGCGAAATCTTGAGGACATTCTGAACTCGACGGGCTATCCGCCGCACAACATAACATTAAAGAGAAGTAAGACAACGCAAAAGAAACGGACCAGAACGAAAACACCTCCAACATGTCCCTAACATTTCGCAAAAAAACCGCTCCTTCATCGAAACCTCTCATACATTCGGTATGGAAAGGCATTAGGGAATTGGAGCATGCTATATAACTGAGACCACAACCGATCGGTTTAGCAAATCGTTCGTCGAAGTCGCAATTACATAAGCGTTACAATCGTTGTTTGCGAAAGGAAAAAAGAATACCCAACGAACGAACGGTACGAGGAACGAAGAAGGGGAGGATATTCAAAAACAGGAATGCCAATAGCGACGTTGCAACGAATGTCGTTAACGAGTTGCTAATCAGCCGCTAATGCACACTTAACGCGAGTTACCACTGCAAATGCTTAATGACTGCACTGCAAAGTTGAGGGTCTGAGTGAAGCGAAATTTTGATGGTTTGTGAGGTTGTGCATGAGGGTGGGATGATGGTACGTCTGAGAAATTCTTATTTGCGAGAGCCATATAGGGCATTTTTTGGAAACTTTTGTGAAGTGACGAAAGCAGTTTTCTTTTCATCAAAAAAGACAAAACATTCAGTTTTCAACATATCGCGATTTGCATAGAACATGTAATGTCCGCATTTCCCTCTGCGTCGATCATCACAGCGCACCGAAAACCTTTCCACAATTTTTAGTTTGACATTATTCCCAAAGTTCTAACGTCTGTTCGCATCGAGTGCTTACTTACCTTTTCATTCTTGTTGAATGTACGCAAAGGAGGACCAATCTGGGACTACGTGCAGACAAACCACTGCACATCCAATGTCACTTTTTGCCAAGACAGTTCCGCAATCAGGAATACTCCGACGATTGGAGCGTGTGAGCAAGGTGCATTTCACAACTCGTTGCTCTTGTCATCTTCCAGCTGCAATGGAAGCGGATAAGAGGAACGGGCTTACTCCTAGCAGTTCCTCACAATTCGGGATTTTCGAGATTTTCGAGTGATGCAGCGGGTCGGTGAGCACATACTGGATGGGACGAGAATTGTGGAGAATTTCCTAGGCTTAAGGCGTTTGCGCTTTTACTGCCTCGTTGACCCAGAAATCACAATGAGTAAAATTTAGCCCGAATGTTCACTGCCCATAAAATTTGCTCCTTAAGTGGTAACCTGCTAGAATTTCAAAAACTGAAGAGGGGGAAGGGGGAGAGGATGGAGAAGGATGGTAGCGCCCCCTACATGATTGGAAGCGATTCTAGATAAGTACAGCAGATTCCGATGCATGCGCCTGAATCGAAATGCAGTTTTGAGAGCTGTAAATGCGAAAGGGTTTGAGTTAATCCACTCACAAAGTTCGTAAAATTCGCTCCCAAGTCGAAAACCTTGCCATCTGTATCGCCACTGCTGAACGCTTTCCGCATTTTCTCGCACAGTTAGTATTAAATCAACTATGAACCGTAGAGAAGTGCGGAAATTTGCACGTACTTTGGTTCTGAGCAATTTACGTAGAAATGAACGCTGTCTAAACAGTTTGTGGGGACGATCGATCTACTTAAGATTAAACCACTCGCGTAGACCCCTCCTCCCTCCGCAAGGGGAGGGGGGGTTTTTGAAGAGTTATGTGCTGCCAGCAAAACTATCGGCATAGTAAAAATTAAAAGTTTTGGTTGTTTCTCGGAAGAAAATCTAAATGTATAAACATATACGGCGTATTTGACACCCTCTCTAGGCCAAACGACTTCTTTGGAGGGTCATTTTTTACGATGTGTCGCTTCTCGGCCCCCAAATCGTGATTCATAAAATCACGGGTCGAAAATTTTGATGTACGCAATTTCGTGCGTAAACTTCGACCGTCGAAAAGAGAGGTGAGGAAGATTGCATGCTTCAGACGAATGCGCCATATCACATTTTTTATTTTTCAAAATCAGTTCATGAAAGCGGTCGTTTTGGAATCTTCAAAGTTTATATCATCTCATGGCAGCGTTGGGGGCTTTCGCTACGACTCGTTGCGTTGGTGAAGAGAATCATTCTAGCGAATAATTTTTGGACTCTTCTTAAATATAGTGAACGCACGTACACACTTTGCTAAAGAATACCGCTTGCGTGGTTATGAGGAGGTCGACGAGGCAAACAGCCTGTTCGTTAGCTACTCCATCGTTAATTGGCATAAGCGAGTTCGCCGGCATGATCTGAGTGCTCGCTGAACTTTCCTGAAGAAACGAACTGCACAGAAACCAGACTAGTTGGCTTTGTATTCTTATGAGGTCTACAGATTACTCCTTTCATGTTTAGAATTGTTTTTCATGGGACTTGAAATATAACTGCTATAGACAGCCAAGAAATGTTGTTGGCGACTTCGCTGTCTAGAGATGCAATCAGCTGTAATTTCATCGATTCCCGTATCGATGCAACTGACAACCATGCCCACGCATGATTGATTTGACAAGTTTCGGAACGCCTGGTAGTCAGCCTGCTGGCGATCCGTCGGATAAGCAGCCGGGAATCGAATATTAACATCTTATCATTATATAAAACGAGCGATGACGTGCAAATCGGTTTGTGCATACAACAATTAGATTGCAACACTAACTGGTACACTCGTGTCGTTTAACAGACGTGCAGCGAATGATCTTAATGATTTGTGCGCTTACAGCTGAGTCACCTTCTTTGGTGGTTGTTATGCCTGAATGTGTGTATGTGTTTTTTCAAGGTTTCGAGGGCGCTTGATGACAAAATTATTCGATGCGTTGTTTAATCGTTGCATGCTACTTTTACTACGGCTTACTGCACCTCTATCTTCATTAGAATCAGAATTTAGCTTGTCGCGTCGACATATCTGCGTTTTGGCAAATTTGAATGTGTAAGACGTGACATGGCTAGGACATATCTGTGTATACGTACACATGTAGATGTGTATGTTTCTGTGTTTGACAGTTTGGATTAGAAAGTCACCGAGTCCAAAGAGATGATCTACGCTGTATATTGACAATTTTCAGGTTGGTCGGTTAACCTATGAACGAGTTATACAGGCTCAAAATTATGAAATTTAACATAATTAAGGGCATACGACAACCGGTCGGGTCGTTTAGGAAGGACAACACAAGCAAATTTGGATCATCCGTTACAAGTACGAATGCGTTATTAAAAACGGAGTTTATAATATGGGTTGCTGTGATGGGAGAAATGGGCAAAACGCATATCTTGGTGAAATTGTGCGTATACGAAATTGCAGTTGCAGGTCGCGATCTGGATTTGCCAAGGAAGATGTCGACGAGACAAATGTGGTGAGCTTTATTGGAGGATTTGTTGGCGAGGGCATCGAAAAGTATTCGTTTAGCACCGTTCTCTATGTAATATTTTCAGACGAGAGGCGTATACGGTACAACTGCAGGATAAAACACAAATGATCGAAATTTAATGCATGATTTAAATCGTTGCTCGGAATTAATCCTTCCGGCAACAGCGGCACACGTCGTAACCCCCACACCGGTCAAAACGATCGCTACCGAGCACACCGTTCTAACTATTGCAAGAATTGTGGCATATGTTCTGAACGAAATAAATTTCAAAACTCCATTGATCGTCGATTGCGAGTTTTCCCTGCAAGAATATTTGACGGCTATGGCAGCAGTCGAAGCGTTTTATTTTCTAATCTAAACGAAACGAGTCCTATTTTTTGCAGACAGCTTCGCGAGAGAATAGGTTGCCATGCTCATTGCTCCCTGACGCTGTTTGCCCATTTCAGAGTAAACAATGAGCTGTTGTACAGCCGTGCAATAATGTCAATACTTGGACGAAAATATTTCTTAAGCATCGTTCTTTTAGCATTTAAAGACTATCATTCAAGCAGCTCGTTCTGTTCGTGCAGATGACCTTTGACCTTCGCGTACTCAGCAAGCGAGAAGAATAAAGAATTAAGTGGAAGTTATTTTCATTTAGCATTTACCGATTTGATTAATGACATGCATCTCGTGAAGTGAATGATCTATTGTACTGTCGTAAAGGTAGTCAATGCCTACCAACGAAATAAAAGATCGATTCGATTTGAACGTATCCTCCAAAATATTATTCAGCTCTATAATATTATTCAAATGTTCAGTGCGTCAAAATGGTATACAAAATACGCATAGTGAAAATCGAGTTGAACATAGGACCAAATGACATAAAATGTGAAAATTATTCTCGAGAAAAAAAAACGGCTTTTGTTAACTGAATGAATACGTTTAGTGAGCTACAAATGAGTTCGAATCTTTTAAATTAGACGATTAGCAATAGCTACGCTAATGATCGCAATATGATGAGGAAAATATTCACACGATGAGGGGCAGATCTCTGATTCGAGAATAGTTGTTGCTGTGAAACATAGCTTTTCGTTTCTATCACACGGCATATGCAATTTAAATGCAACAACGTCTTCAGAAGGAGATTTGCTTGATACGGTTTTCTTTTACAGTCTTTTCTTGCAGTCGATGTCTCATATGTGTTCGTGTGTTCTCCCTTTCGATCATGAAGTGTTATTGTTAGAGTGTCGTTGAGGTTATCGCTAAGCTGATCGTTTCCTTTTTTTGGTCGTTACTTCGAAATGTGTCACGATCATTGTTGAAATTTCTTTCCATCCATAAAAACAATTTTTTATTCTTTAAAGCTTCCAATTTTTTAAAGAGAGAGAGAGGGAATATAAATGATTTGGATCGAGTTGATTGTACTACGGCGCAATACGATAAGGTGCCTTTTTCTCCACCAGTGACTGGTGAGAATGTTCTTATTTTAGAGACTCAGTCTGTGTTAGTTAGCACGGTTGTGTGCTTTGTTTTCATGAGTTCTTCTTGCCTTCCTATGCTAAAATATGTGAACACACCATGTTGAGATTGTGGGTTCCAAAGGTACTGTCTGTAAGCTAGGCTTTATACCATTTACTAGGTGAAAGCCGAGGTTGCATGTGCAATTCTCAACGGCCAGCAGTGTGCCGCAGACTCGTAAGAACGGGTCCGACAGCCAAGCGCCTTCAAGTCTGTGAACTTCAAAATGTTTTGACGACAGTAAGCATGAGTCGTTTGCATCTGTAAGCGGTATTTTGTGGTTTTTTCATACCTTCACTTTGCCTCACTGGTCTCATTACTTTCGTCACAAGTGAACATAAATTGTACATCCCCTACGAAGAGTAGCTTGTGCTCATTTGGTTAAATATCTTACGCATAAAAACAGTAGATGGAGGGGATAAACGTACTTGTGAGATGCCAACAAAGATTACTCGTCTCGTCAAAACGTATGACTCGAAAGCTTTCTCAATTTATGTGCGATCATGCGCATTCACTTTGTTGTCAACGCTTCTGCAGAGGGATGTAGTTACTCGCGCGATCACGGCATATCAAGTGTCATGCGATATCGGGCAGGTATTATAATGCGCTTTCTTGCTATGCAATTGTACAAATGTAATTTTTATATTATTATTCGCCATATTTCTGTGATCGCTGATGTGGTGGATTACTTATTACGAAATGCGTTTTGCTGGTGGTTTGGAAGAGGTGTTCGAATGCTTCTTAAATATGCAAATGAACGCATCGGACCAGCACTTCTCACTTACATACATCTAATAGGTCGATTCTCGTTCACTGCCTATATATTTGAATACGGCTTTCACATTTGCTTCTCTCACGTCGATGATGCTGTTTCAGACTAATGTATAGGGAATTATCGAATGATTGTATTAATCGAAAGATAAAAATGCATGAGCACGCGGAATGATTTTGCCCGCTAAACGGGAAACTAATTTGAGTTGCTTTTGTTGCTTAAATTGAATTACTTTTGAGGAAAGAGAATTTACGCGAAGCTGCCCAAACGTTGTAAGCTTTGGCGAGTCTATCCATCTGATCTGTCGGGTTGATCAGCTGCACGCAAAAAATGAGAATTTATATCTTGTCACATTACATCACATGCAAATTTTCTGCTAAAGAACTGCTTTCGCGCAATTCGCATAATCAAATATCCAGCTGAGTTTAATTTCTTAATTTTGTGATCATTTAATTAATTGATTTCATCTCTATCGCAGACGAGTTTTGAATGTTAGGAATATTCACATCGCGAACAGCCTGTTTAAAGTACACAACCGGCCAGAAGACCGCGTAGACACAAACGAGGAAGCATTTATGAGACAAATGGAGACATTTACAGGTGCGATCTATTGAAAAATATATGCAAATTTTTGCGTGTTTAATTACCTGTAATTTGATCCGATATCGATGAACTGATGTGGAAATAGGTGTGGAATGCGACAAGTTGGGTTGGACAATGTTACCGAATTTCGTAGCTCTATCTACACGTACGATGCAGAAATATATGTATGTACAGACACATAATGCGCTTTGCGGTTGCAAATTTGCCAAAGTGCATACAAATAAAATTCATGAGTGATTTCAGTTTTGATGTCATATATGATCAATCTCCTGCTCTCAACCGTACGTGCATTACCTAAGCTATTCACAATCATCAAAACTTTACTCAGCCATTTAGTTATAGTTAGTGTTTTGCGGTAAAGTCCATTTGGGTTTGGCTCACACTGTAAATGACCTTTGATGTAAACCATAGTAAGTATTAAATTAAAGTTTTGGTGCCTGTAAACTGTCCCATCGAATAACCCCGCAGGTTTTCTGTCCAAGTACGTCCAAAGAAATGTAAAAACAACTTTCGTACCACAAATAGCAGTCAAAATTTTTGGAAAAGTTAGGAGAAGGCCGTCGAAAAAACAAACAAAAATGCGCTGAGAAATCAGTGGCAGCAAATTTCCGCCAAAAAAATATTGCCACCAAAAAAAAGTTATCAAATTTGGACAGGGTGTGGTGATGGGGTGGACGGGTGGGGGTTTGCAAGCTACGCGTATATGCGGTTTGTAATTTGAGCACATGTATATCAGAGAATGAATGAGTGCTTGTTTTTGCGAGCTTAGTCTGCTGCATTTCGTCGAACGCATTTTTTTCCACAAGCCAACTCAGCACCGCCTCCATTTGCAGCGGCTGGTGGTGTGCGCGTGAAGAAAGTGTTCTCGAGGCACGCCATCCATCGCAAATAGCACGTCTCGTCGTCCCATCTACTTTTCATTTTATCTGACTGTCACTTTTAGCGATTTAACTAAAACGTTCTTCTCTGAGGCTGATCTGCGAAGAGAAAGTTTTAATTTTGGTCGTTTTCCCGAATTTTTGATCGATATTCTTTTGCTGAATACTTGTGCACAGTAGAATTTTTCGTATCGGAGATTTGTTTACTGTACCTCAAATTTCCATTTCTGCAGCCAAACACTTCCTTTGACGATCCGAGCTGATGATTGCCCATCGGAAACGTCCATATAGGCCATCTGAGGCTGTTGAAATATCGCACTCAGGCCGAAAACGGATCCGACGCTTCACATTCTCACAGCTCCAAAACCTACACATAAAAAATGTTGCCTCTTTTCCCCTTCTGCCAGAGCTGGAAGATGGAAGCGGAGGAAGAAAACCAGTTTTTCGCCACTCATATCTGGACCCACGTCTTTTCAGAAGGCTCTGCCTGCGGTGCCTAGCTGTCCACGGTGTTGACCCGTCCCCTTGGATACTGTGAAAAAGCGTTACAGCGATTATTAACAGCTGAGTCTTACGAACAAAGAAAATAAACCATGCACTTTATCTTTACTCGATCACTTATACGTCAGATACATACGTCCGATGAAGTACATGACGATGACGACTCCAACGGTTGCTTCATTCTTGACACATTCTTCCAAAATGTTTGTTTCTACAAATTTCTCGAAAACAATAAAAAATGAACATTAATTCGCTTCGGTGATATACTTCGGAATGATAGCTGCAGGATTAATTTACAGCTTTGTAGGCATCTTTTTAATACACTGGATAAGATGCTCATATTGGTGGTTGGAAAGTGTTAAATTGTCTCTCTGGCAAACGAAAATGGCAAAAATGGAAATTTTATTGCAGAAAATGTCGCATAGGAAAGTTTCTCGAATAGCAACATGGAAAAAATGTGTTTTCGCAAATTTCCAGAAATAAAAGGAAGTAATGCTAAAAGCTGAAACAGTTCCGCTGCTTGAATGTTCGATGAACCGTCATTTAAACATACTTTATCCATAACTGTAACTCAAAGCACAACAACCATTAGATACGGTGGCCATTCGTCGGTGGTGACTGACGTTCCCTTTTTTAAAGGAAGCGCTTCTCGAAATTTAGCAAAATCGATCACTTAGAGTTTCGTAATTCATAACGTATAGCCTTCACCTACTGTAACTGCTCATAATTACCTATCGCCGACGATTTCGTCACTCAGATGTAGTTGGCGTTTCTACTTGGACTTTTCTTGTTTGGATGGGCACTCTACAATAAGCAGACGGTAAACAACTGGGTGAACATTTCATGAATGGTTGCATATATGGAGACGCGGCTGACCAACGTGTCTGGTGAGTGTGATAAGCCGGCAACGAAGTTCGCACTCGTCAGATCCATGGCGTACATCATTCGCCATATTGCCTCTTCATTTTTTTTAAAAACCAGTTTGTTTTGTGTGCTTTTCATCGCTGCAAGAGCGCTTTAAGGACTCGTCGCCTCTCGCGAATGTTTGTTTGTATAGGTAGGGTATACGTGCCTGTCTGTTCGGTTGGTTCAACAACTCACGATTTCGAGGAGCTACTATGATGAAGTTCGGCAAGAATAATCTAAAGCACTACAAGGATCTCCAAGTAAAGTTTGGGAACGAGTCATAGATTTTTACACGAATTACGATACATAAAAAATGATTAGGCGAGAAAGATTGGTCAAGAGATTACTTCAGGTTGAGTTGCTGGGACCATTATTTGAACTCATACAATGCAAAACGTTGCGAGAACAACAGCTTGCATAAACCACAAACTTGTATTTGAAACTGTAGATGGGAACGGAAACTACTGGGCAAATGCCTACAAAATTTCTCGAAAAGTTCACAGTGGATAAAAAAAAGGGAAAATGTGTGATCTGCTTTTTCACTACGTTTTCAAATCTCTAACGAAGACTGCGAAAAGCGCGTGCCTGCCACTTCGTTGACAAACTTTCACGGCGTATTTTGCCGACATATTGCGTTTTTATGTAATGATTGCTTTTGTGATAACCCAGTTTAGCTGATATCTTTGCTATACAAAAGATGCTTTTATCCATTTTAAAAGTATTGTTTTGCTGTATCGTCGAGGGTCGTTGAGTTTACTAGCTCTCAGACGTGGTTTCTTTTCGAATGCGTTATTTCAGTTGTTCGTCGATAGTGACAGAGGCTTTTTTTGTAACCTCATTATGGAGTAGAATGTTGAGGTCCTTTTTTTTTTGGGGGGGGGGGGGGGGAATATAGAGGCTTTTTTTGTAACCTCATTATGGAGTAGAATGTTGAGGTCCTTTTTTTTTTGGGGGGGGGGGAGAGGAATAATGAAGTACGAAGTAATCTTTGGAAGTCGTATAAGGTAGATTGTAGTTGAGACCATATGCATCGGATCGAGATGGTATAAGAGGTTTATGCTGAAGTTTCGGCTTCTTGAGCCGTAAGTTTCTATACCACGGCAGATTGAAAATCAGTAGTCACAGTTTCCGCCAGATCTATCTAGCTATCGATTTTTAATCGGTTATGCTATGGCTCAAGGAGCCGAAACGTCAGCAAAAACCTATTATACGGTATCGACCCAACGCATGATATGGTCTGAACTATAAGCTGCATTATGCGAATATCTATCGAGTATACGTCTGCGAAACAACAGTGTTCTTAATCACATCCAATCACTGATGTGTAATTGCCGCAGAAACAACTTTTGCTAAGTGTTCTTATAAATCCAGTTGTGTATGCTTTCACTGTATGTGCATGATTCGTCTGCATGTGCCATTTGTGCACCGACAATATGCATCTTATTATTCGAAGATAGTAAGGGCTGTGTGCGTTGTCATAGCACTATGAGTTGGCGCATTTGGCGACATTGAACGTGAAGCGTTTTCAGTCGTGTGTGAGAGTTAATCGTTCACTTACTCAATGCATCATCCATCTCAAAATGGGCCCATCGAACAATGACGAAGCGTGCATCACAATTAGCGTTCACGTTTTCGGTGTTTGCAATAGATGGCACAAAGGGAAATTGATCGATTGCGATTCGTGAACTTTCATTCGTTCTTTCGCTCTTTATTCGACTCTACTAACATAGCCAGAGCGATCAGTATATGCTGCTTTCCCTACTGCTATACGACGATCCAAACAAATACATTCCATTTGGTCTTGTGATGGCTCATTGTTTTGTAAAAAATTAGACTATTCACTCCGATGGCAATAACTGCACATAGAAAGTCATGTTGATCTCTCAGCAAATGCTGAATTATGGCATTCGAATCGTTCATCTACGAAATCGATAGGATGAAATCGAGAACCTTGAGGCAAAATTCTATTGGAGCAAAACGCGCCCTGAACGATTGTTCCGTGAAGCCAAGCTCCTTGTCAACTGTACCGGCGACAGTTGCGCTTTAGACAATTGTACCTCCGACAACTGCATCCTCGTTACTTGTCGCTTTTGAAGCTGTTTTTTGTTTGAGGCATAAGACTCATGCGGGCGCTACACCGTAGCTGACAGACATCGAACTAGGGGGTAGTTTTCTGGTTGCTCCACTCCGTTCGCTACGCCGTTCCGGTCGATCATAAAAAACACCTTTAGGGAACTCACATGAACTTATATGGAAACCGTATGATTTCAACTGGTTCCCATAGAAGACGAAACCATATGCTTTTCAAACCGCAAAAATATCGTTAAATATACCGTTACGCTTTTAAAATAGATATCAACCTTGCTGTCAGATTTCAAAAACTGTATCTGCCTTTGTCGTTTTCTGCTATCGTTGCCCGTCGCTGACAAGTTTCTACCCGTGCAAGGTCATAGAATAGCCTGCCAACATAGAATAAGTAAGCAGACAAGTTATTGTTGCTGCTGATGATTGGGCATCCAACAGTAAAACTTTACCTTCATTCGTAAAAAAGCAAAATTTGTAAGATGTTCTGTAATGTGCGCTAACGCAAGCACTTTTCTTGCTAAAATAGGGAAACGTTAATCATTCCATTTCAACTAAAACCCTTAATCTCTTTCTCTTTCACCTCCATAAGCTCCTACAGCTCTCGTTTTAAAAAAAAAATTAACATCATTTCCCCGCTCATCAACACCAGTCTAATTTAAAGCAGTTTTCATTCAGAAGTTCACTAGGAGTTTTGAGCCCGCGAATTGCTGCTCGTTGGTAACAGAAAGAGCAACATCAGACTCCAACAACGGCATGGCGGAAATGTCGGAGGCGCGGTTGCTGGAGGCGGAACCCGAGGCGCAGTTGTCACGGCACCCTTCAATGGCATAATTACTGCAGTTGCTTATGATTGAATTAGAAAAACCGTCTAAACGTGAAGGAGTTCTAGAATTTTGAGACAGAGGTCGTTGAAAAACCAGGCGAAACGGCTGCTCAACTCATAAAAGCAGTAAATGCCTACTTGATTAGTGAAACTTTAATGCAACAAAAAGGCGAACTCTTGTGAATTGTCATTTTTTGAAGAGCACGCAAAACGGCACCGATTAAACTGAAATTTTTAAAGTGGTACTTCCAATGACCAGAATATCGTAAAATATAAGTAGTGAAAATCAAATGATGCAGCCAAGCTGCAGTTGAGTTGAGACGTTGCAAATGTTGCAACATTACGCTGCAGTTGAGTTGAGACGTTGCAAATGTTGCAACATCATGCTGCAATTGAGTTGAACCTTGCAAATGTTGCAACATTATGTTGCATGGGTTGTGATGAAAATGCTGGAAACGATGCAGCCAATATAATATGTTACAAAATAAGAGCGTAGATGAAGTGTCTTTACGGGATTGCTTAGTGATGGGACGAATGCAACTACAGCTGCTCTGTTACTATCGATTAACTTAGTTTTAGAAATTTCCCGGTTCCAAGTTTTCTTTCGTCGTTTATGAAATTAAGAGGTGGTGGATTTTTTAAAGGTTGACCTAGGTCAATGATGAAATTATCGAACAGCGATGAAATTGCTTTGGAATATGTAGAGGGGAGGGGTAGGAGGGGAACTATGTGGAATTTCGCTATGGCTAACGGAGGGTCTTCAAAATAATTTTGAGAAACCTTGCAAAGGGACTACTTGGAGAAAATATATCAAGTGCGGCGAAATTCCATGAGAATCTTGTTTCTTGCTTTTGAATTTTGTCATCATAGAATCGCAGTTATTGTATGCGGTGTAATTACTCTTCGAGCTATGATGAGCTTGCTCTTTGTTGCAGTGAAGCAAGCATTGGAATACCTGATTGAGCCAGATAAAAACGCTATCGACTATTTTGAAATGGTGAAAATGACCTCCAAAACTTACATGATCGTAAGCGCAAAATATCAAAAATGTGAATTCACTATGTATTGCGCTGAGACAGCAAATCTTAGAATTTGAAGATGTGGCCCAGTTTTTTCACTCATAGTTCGATACGTGTTTAGAGGTTTCATTCGTTATCCTCGTCAACTTTTACATGCGCTTTCTTAGACGGATTCATTTGTAAGAAAAGCAGGAGGGGAGCAGAAGGGTGTTACCACAACATGATTTTTAGCGTGAGCCCGCTCTGAAGATAGTTCTACTGGATTTTGCAACCCGATTGCTCCACGGCCCTCAAAGCGAATGTTCACCTCATCTAAAATCTCATCTGAAACATGAATTTCACACAGTTACGCACATGCACAAAAGAAAGTCACGCCACAAATCTATCTGTGTCAATGCGATTTTGCGCGGCTTAGGTGACACTCAAAAACAGCTGTGACACCGGTTGAAAGAATTTTTGTAGCCTTTCCCTTCACCTGCTCTGCTTAACCAGTCTCTAATATTATAAGAGAGAAAAGGGAAGGTTGTCGCAAAGTGGTGGGAGAGGCGGAGGTTGGCGTGCGGAAGGGATGGGAAGGGGGAAAGAAAGCGATTGAGGCAAGCTTTGTGTAACAGAGCATAGCGAGTTTTGCATAGTAATGCGGCTACTATTAAAACTCGTGTTCGTTTTTGTTTCTCGTGATTTACGTGGCATATGCATATAAATGTGTGTGTGTTTGAGTGCGTGTGTGTTTGTGTGTGTCTGGCGTGTGTGTTTGTGTGTGTGTGTGTGTGCGTGTGTGTGTGCGTGAGTGTGTGTGCGCGTGTATATGTGTGCGTGTGTGTGTCTGCGTGTGTGTGTATGTGCGTGTGCGTGTGTGTGTGCGTGTGTGTGTCTGCGTGTGTGTGTATGTGCGTGTGCGTGTGTGTGTGCGTGTGTGTGTCTGCGTGTGTGTGTATGTGCGTGTGCGTGTGTGTGTGCGTGTGTGTGTCTGCGTGTGTGTGTATGTGCGTGTGCGTGTGTGTGTGCGTGTGTGTGTCTGCGTGTGTGTGTATGTGCGTGTGCGTGTGTGTGTGCGTGTGTGTGTCTGCGTGTGTGTGTATGTGCGTGTGCGTGTGTGTGTGCGTGTGTGTGTCTGCGTGTGTGTGTATGTGCGTGTGCGTGTGTGTGTGCGTGTGTGTGTCTGCGTGTGTGTGTATGTGCGTGTGCGTGTGTGTGTGCGTGTGTGTGTCTGCGTGTGTGTGTATGTGCGTGTGCGTGTGTGTGTGCGTGTGTGTGTCTGCGTGTGTGTGTATGTGCGTGTGCGTGTGTGTGTGCGTGTGTGTGTCTGCGTGTGTGTGTATGTGCGTGTGCGTGTGTGTGTGCGTGTGTGTGTCTGCGTGTGTGTGTATGTGCGTGTGCGTGTGTGTGTGCGTGTGTGTGTCTGCGTGTGTGTGTATGTGCGTGTGCGTGTGTGTGTGCGTGTGTGTGTCTGCGTGTGTGTGTATGTGCGTGTGCGTGTGTGTGTGCGTGTGTGTGTCTGCGTGTGTGTGTATGTGCGTGTGCGTGTGTGTGTGCGTGTGTGTGTCTGCGTGTGTGTGTATGTGCGTGTGCGTGTGTGTGTGCGTGTGTGTGTCTGCGTGTGTGTGTATGTGCGTGTGCGTGTGTGTGTGCGTGTGTGTGTCTGCGTGTGTGTGTATGTGCGTGTGCGTGTGTGTGTGCGTGTGTGTGTCTGCGTGTGTGTGTATGTGCGTGTGCGTGTGTGTGTGCGTGTGTGTGTGCGTGAGTGTGTGTGCGCGTGTATATGTGTGCGTGTGTGTGTCTGCGTGTGTGTGTGTATGTGCGTGTGCGTGTGTGTGTGTGCGTGTGTGTGTGCGCGTGTGTGTGTGTGTGTGTGAATGCCTTTCAAATGTTTTATACAGCAAAAAAAAAATCGTGAATCCAGGTTGCCGTCATTTTTCCTTGCATGGGTGGAAGAAAAGATGAGCAAATTGAAAACGTGGAAGGCAACGGGAATGTGAACTTTGGTCATGAGGAGATCAAATAGCGGTTGTGGCTGCCCATTAAGCCATTGCTCCATTGCTTCACGTGTGTGACTTTCGTGCGTTCATGCCAGAAGCAAATAACCCTGCTACTTTCATTACTTTCTATGAGTAGGTGACGAGAGGCTGTACTAGGAATATAGACAAAAAATGAACAAAAATAAACAACACTAAATTGTTTTTTAGGATGCTCTACCTGTAGAGTGTACCATTGGTGCAACTTATACTTGTGTAACATCTACAGTCTAAGTGCTTCGTTTGTTTTTGACGCAAATCAAAATTCTGCGTCTGCCTAGATCATAAACTCATCTTTATACACCTAGAAGATAGACTAAGAAAACGCCAACAGACAAGATTTGTCGTACATTTTGTTCGTTTAATGATTATTTTTTAAATTAATTATTTTATTTTATTTAAGTGATCGGAGTGTATAATAGGTATACGTGCTCTGCATAAACTGTATGTCTTGTACAGTACTGCACTATGTGCGCCATTATTTCACGCAATGCAAATGACAATGATTTTTTGGGGGCGGACGCCGAGTTTAGCGTGCGTAGGCAAACATTTATAGTGCCACTTTGTCACCCACTGTTGTGGTTCTTCTTTCGGCATCGCAAGTCGCCTTTCTTGGCCTAAGTCGTGAATTCCTCTCAGAGATGACTGCATGCTTTAAACTGTTGTCTCTTTGTGTGATGATGAATTTTGGATGAAGAACGGCATGCGGTGGAGGCTTAGTGACATATTGTTTAATGTCCGCTTCAATATATAAAAGAGTTTTTCGCTTGCAAATGCTCCTAAAGGAAATTACGAGTTGGTGGTGAGAATGATTGTTTGATTTGCATGAAAGATTTGCCTGTGGAGCAATAGCTGCGCTTGCTTAGATGTCGCATTTGGAACTGGTGCTCTCATCGGATCCAACTATAGTCGGGATGCGGACTGTTGTCC
Organism: Toxocara canis; assembly: GCA_000803305.1. Lineage (NCBI taxonomy): Eukaryota > Metazoa > Nematoda > Chromadorea > Rhabditida > Toxocaridae > Toxocara > Toxocara canis. The sequence goes on from JPKZ01000997.1 coordinate 488,705, forward strand.
GCAAAAGGGCACGCAGAAGGTGAGACTTCCACTTTGGAGCCAGTTATGGGGATAAACCAGCGAGGCTGAATGAGCTTTCGATTGCAGAACCCCCTTTCATTTACCCTTTGCTACGCGGTTCGTACCTCTTTGCATCTCTAGCCCTTGCGAATGTGAATCTTCAATAGAGATGAAATCAGTTAGGTTGGTGAGTGCTGCCAAAGCACATTGTCATGCCAGTCCCTCGACACTTATGCATCCTTGTTTCTTAAGAGAGCATTTCTAGATGAAATTATAGCTGTACATTTGAACTGAGTTTATTAGCGTGACCAACAATCTTCGTAAACCAGTGCGATAAAAAACTTGCTCAGCACCACCAAAGCATAAAACAGACAGAGTGCTCGGTAGTGATTCGCGTTTAATATTCAAGATCCTTTGATATCTTTGAGATCTTTTTTTGGATGACCACTTCTCGAGAAGAAGATGACGAAGTGCAACTGCTTCAGCTCGATCGTTCGCTTAGCTTACAGAAGAGTGAAATACAGGAGGCTGAAGAAAGGTTGGCGGACATACTGATGTCAATCTATAAGTCAGTACCTTATTATTCGCACCGATGATAACTCTTTTGGTTGAATTTTGTTAAACCGTCTGAACGAGGAACGAGCGGATGAATTTTAGCGAAGTTCGTAAATGACTGCAAATGATAGGGTAACCGTGGTAAATTTGATAAAGAACATGAAGACAGATCTGATAAACAAACTGTGCACAAATCTGGTGAACAACCTATGGATAACTCTGGTAAACAACTTGTACAGAAACCTAGTAAACAACCTGTGTGCAAATCTGGCAAACAACCCGTGGACAAATCTGGCAAGCAAACAGGTTTTGGACAACTCTGGTAAACAATTTAACCGTAGGGCTTAACTAACTCATATGGTCGGTTCTGACTTCATTTTGCAGCATCATCACTTTGCTTATGTGCCATCCTCCTATTTGGCCAGTACACCAACCTATAGGTGTACGAAAATTTGTCATACAAGTTTCCGTAAACTGTTAAATTCACTCCTACTTCCTCGTCTCCCCTCCCTCTGTAAATGTGACCTTTCTTTTAAGTTGGCCTCTCCGCTCTGAATTTAGGAAGCCTTCACAGGAGGCTTTCGTCGAATAGAGCTTTCATGGATGTGCCATTTCATATAAATTTAGCTTAAATTCGCTCCCTACTTACGGCCATTTGCAATTTGCATAAACAGTTTCATTCTCTCTTCGCTTGTGTTCTGCCATTTAGTTTAATTAAATCATTCTTAATGGCGAGATGAATTGTTGTAAATCTATGAGGTTAAACTCGAAGATTCACGGTGAAGTAGGCATTTTGCCGTAAGTCCCCAAGATAAAACATCTTGGAACACATCATTGAACGGTAAGTTTGCAAGATCATCAGCTAGCTAATATCTATGTTCTGTACTCCCTTTAACTTAAATTTAATACTGGAAGTTTGCCGAAATCATTTGTTTTATTCGGAACCGTGAACGGCTTGTGCCGTTGAGCGGTGATAAACCGATTGATCGGATCCATTAATGCGATCACGATAGCCTTGCATTCACTCGCTTTCTGTTGGCTCACCAATAGACAAATAGTTATGGATCTATTGAGCGATGCTGACTTGTTTAAATTTTTGGAGGAAATTTTTGAAAATTTAAGAGCAATTAATGAGAAATTTATTGTCAGTGCGAAATAGATGTCTTTTTTTTAGCAGAATAATTTTTTTTCTCGAGAATTTCGTTGTAACTGAGAAACTAACGATACCAAGAAGTTCCAGGATACAGAAAATGATGATCGACAAGCAGTCGCTGTCTACTGTACTCACCACATTGGATGACGTTTTTAAGGCGAATGCAAAGCTTGAACTTTGTATACAACTTTTCTTCGAATCGTCTGGAACTGACAATGAAATCAAAGAATACATTTTCAACGGAAAACTTTTGGACGCCTACGAAAAGTATGTGCATTTGATCACAGTTATCCAAATATGATGGACCATTCAAATGGTACGTGGCGCCATTTGCTGTTTATCGTATAGAATTAATCACAATGGATGCATGGCATCGCCCAAAAGCGAACAACCATATTTGCTGTCGTGGCTGGCGCCCTACTTGATTAGGGGGGAACCATGCACACTGGCATCAGCCGAACGAAAATTTTAGCATAACATTTTGTCTGAACTGAAAGCCCGCCTTAGTGGAAGAAACTTCAACAAGCTGCTGCAAAACAAGCGTTGATCATGCCGCTAGTTTTTGTTTTGGACAATATTTGTCGAATTACTTTGCAGTCAGTTTTAGTTACTTCGGAGAAAGCCGAAAATGTTCCTGAGAGGCTAGGTAACATCTCTTCTAACCCTTGCCCTCAAAGAACAGCTATTCTAATCTGGCTGAACATTATGGTTGCGAAGGAAACGATTGGTTGTCACGTAAGTGAATGCGTACAGTTTAGATGCGATTCTCTTATATGTAAATATCGAGTTGTAATAAGCAGTACACTCAGATGGATTCACGACGACAAGATGACATTCATGGCTTGCTAAAGTATGCGAGGAATTCATTCGCGTTAAGTTTTGTCTGAATTCAAACGGCATGTGGATTCAACATTAACTTAAGGTAATGAGAATGAATGGAACACCAAGCGATTTTCCAGCGAGAAATTTATTAGATATAAGGCAATATTTTCAGCTTTGTTAAACTGGAAAAATATCGCAACGAGCTTATAGCGATAACGAAAGCAAATGATGCAGACAATAATGTGAGTTGGTCCTTCGTTTTTTTTTTTTTCATTTTTTTCACGGTTTCTTGAAGATGAAGCGTGTTATGCGTTTGCATTTGCAGTCACTATGGTAAAATAGGGCTAAGGCTAATGGCTTGGTTGGTTCACATATGCATTGCATCGTTTCTCTAAATGAAAATACTGGGGTGCCGACAAGGATGCTGAAAAGACCTCAAGTCGACTTGAGGTCACAACGATCTGAAATCGGCTTGAGGCCAAAACGATCTAAAATCGATGTACACCGTGATAGTAGTTTGTAATAGATAAAGTCGGCTGACACGCAGTTTATATACGATAACAGTTATGAGTAACCTAATGGATCGATTAATTCAGTACTTTTCCGAATCGTTTCACCATTGGCAAGTTTTGACTTAAAGCAACTTGACAAGGCTATTGTTTTCGACCATTTGTTTCTGATGCTATCGCATTTCGATGAATAACAATCGCTTTGATGCTATCGCATTTCGACGAGCAAAATTTACTTTCTGATTTTTTTTTTTGAATTATCAGTGCTGCGAACAAGTAACTGCTAAAAAGTAAATTCGGCCGTTTTTCTCAACTTCTAACGAGAATCGCCATCCCAATGTGCAAATAACTGTTGTTAAACCGAGTTATTTCTCTCAACATAGACGCTGTGCCAACTGATGACTAACTGCCAATTTTACGCAGTTTGCATTCTGTGAAGTGCACGCTTTCCTCTTTGTACGTTATGTATACGCACACACAATCACTGTTGTATTGCGCGTTGAGTGCAGTCTTTGAGATTTACGAATAGCGTATGGTCAGTGCTGAACGTATGGGATCCATTGAGTGATTAGGGAGGGGGGATTGGGCGACTTCCGTGGATTACAGTGAGTGATTTTATTCAGCTTGACTGCAAAGAAAATTTTACGAATAGTTTCCACTGAAATAACTAACTGTAAACACTCTTTATAAATCTGCTCGCTTTACATCGAAGCTGCATAACTGTCTTGTATCTAATAGGTGCTAGCTGTTAATTTTTTCTAAAGTCCGTAATTTCCTAAATTCTTTCTAAAGTCCATAATTTCCTACTTCTTGATGATAGTGACTGAAACATTACAACTAGCACTGTTAGGGATTCGTCGCTAATTGGTTCCATTACACCAGCTGCTTGGCGGGTTGACGGAATTTTTTAAATGACTCATTCGCAGCAGCTCACTGTTCATTGATGGGTACGGTGACGATCTTTAAGAATAGTGCAGACTGCCAAGCCCATGAGTCAACTCTGCCATCAAATGTTGCTACGTCATCGGACGTTTCGCATAGGGATACACGATGAAACCAAAACAAGAATGATGCCTCGCCAATTCGGTTCCAGTAATTGTCGGAAATTTCAACTGAATAACGCAAAGGCATTCCACACAAAAGGCGATATAAGATGGGGTAGTAAATAGCAGCCCAGAGACAGTATGAAAGCTTCGCACTCATGAATAGAGGTGAGCAACTAAAAATGGTCGATTGATGATGAGTAATAGCACAGACAAGGTTGATGAGCGAACCGGAGGCCCTTCACTTTGCTTACAAATCGTATATGCTATAAAATGTATAATATGACTCAATGCTGAACGGTCACAACTTTTATTTAAGGATTGGAGTTATGTTTGTGCCTAACACTTTTTTGTGGACAACCAAGAATGAGAAATGTTATCCGCACAAAAGAACTGTCCCTGAATGAATGGAACAATTCAAATCATTGAAAAAAAGTGCCCAACTTTTAAAAAGCAGAAAAGTTATTTTGTATTTTTTTTGCGTCAATCCTATTCAGCTTTTTTTTTTAAACCTTTGGTGCAGTTTCAGTATTTTACTCGGGATGAAGAAAATGCTATCCATAAACTGGCAAATGAGGCAAAAAAAGCGAAAAACAGTCTATCCCTCAGCCCAAAAAAGAATTGTCGAATCGTGTCCTGAAGTTGATCAAATTGTTTCGAAATGGAGCAGATCATTACAAAAACATTTCACTGCACCACCCATGCTGCAATCAACATTCCATCCATCTAAAGCGATGTTGACAAATCCTCAAACAGTGCCAAACATCGCTGCTTTATCGGCGAAATCTGGAACAGTGCCAAATGTCGTTGTTTTATCGGCAAAATCTGGAACAATGCCAAATATCGCTGTTTTATCTGCGAAATCTGAGACAGTGATAAATATCGCACATTTGTCAACAAATTCTAAAACAGTCAGAACTATCGCTTTTTTGTCAGCATTTTCTAAAACATTAACCACTATCGTCTTATTCGCCAAGAAATTCTGAAACAATGACAAACCGCCCACCAGTCAAAAAAGTCTAAAAGGGCCAAAAATAAGGCTTCTCTTGTCAACGAATTCGGAAACAGTGGAAAATATCGCTATTTTAAATTGACACGTTCTAAAGTAGTGGCACATATCGCATATTTTTCATCGAATCGTAAAACAATGACAAATATCGCTTGCTTATCAACAGTTTCTAAAATGACGACTAATAGCGCTCATTTATCAAGAAATTCTGAAACAATGGCAAATATAAATGCATAAAATAGCAAAACGAACTCGAATTTGGCATTTATGACACAATTAGGTCGTAAACACTTATTTATTCCAACATGACGTTTGCAGAGCAAGCTTAAGAGAAAATGATTGACGACTGAACATCGAGCGGTCAAGTGATAAGTGATTAAGTGATAAGTGATTAAGTGATAAGCAAATCGGGAAGTGAGGGGAGGAAATGTATTGTATAATTAGGGAAATGAAGAAGAATAAGAACAGTAGAAATTAATGAGTGCAGAATAAATTGCTGTTGATATGCGAAAAGATATTGCCGAAATTAATTGACAGAATATTCGAGAGAGAATTTCTAAAAAACGAACCTTTGCAATTGAACTTTCTTACGTTTTAGTCTTTGTAGAAACTTATACCCTATAGAGGGTTTCAAGCATAAGCAAAACAGAATTTCAGTTTTATTATTGATTTGTTGATTTTGATGAGACAATGTCCAAGCGGTTATCAAGCGCACAAAAAAATATTTGTAACTCTGTGCCCAACATTCACTATCGTGCATTGTTGAAGGATTTTGGTTGTGAAGTGCTTCTTAAAAAACGCAACCCAGTTGTGATGTATTTTTTTCTTACAACTTGATCAGAGAAAAATTAATCGGTGTTTCGTTGTTTCGCTTAAAAACAGTAGACGATTCGCTTTATTGTTGCAGCAAGAGCTCTTCGTGAGTTTCGAATGTTATGTATTTGTGGGATTAAAAACTGAATGCAACGCACTACAACACTTTTGAATATCTCTGCCGAACGAGTGCAGCTTATTGAGCTAATATGAAGCTTTTCTCATGATGCTCTCTCACATTGACTTTGCCGTGCCAAAAATGATATTTTGAATTCTGCTCTTGTCGGTTACTCGATTGCCAAAATTGAACGCGAACGACAATGATCGCTAGGCTAGATATACAATGAAGCATCGCTTATCGCACTGCGGATCGTTTTTATGCGTTTTTTGCCTCCGAGGTATGCCTTATGATATGGTAATGTCTGTGCGTGGATGTGTTTGCCTGTCCCTCCAGCTGTGCACTTCAAGCTTAACTCGTAAGATGTTCGACGGTAGATTCTACAAACTGGGAAGGTAAGCTTAAATCTCCAGAAACACGAGCAAATGGATCAATAAATCATCGCTTGGCCGGCATGTTTACATTGATTTGATCGCCGGAGGAGCAGAAGTTTATGGATTTACGAGGTGACACGCTTTTCAATTTTATTGTGAGTTGTTGTTGATAGCATTGTGTCAACGTTTACGTGTTGTGTATGTGCGAATGTTGTTTTTGCTGTTTATTGCTCATTCCTTTCAGTTGGTGGCTCGACGTTTCACAAATGTGGAAGTAATGGCGACTCAGATTCGGGACGTAATTCGCCTCACACTCGCTAGTAGACGATCTATCGAGCAGAATCTTATCGATCAGATTCTCAAAATTATTGAAAACGAACGATTGTAAGTATATATATATA
>JPKZ01000997.1:495785-507668 GCA_000803305.1 Toxocara canis
ATATATATATATAAATATATACTTACAATAAAATACATTATATATTTCGCTCAGATGTGGAAAGGCATGGGTTCGATTCCATGCTGCTTCTCCAGTTGATCGCCAGAAAGCTGAGCACCAGGCGTTCCGAAACTGATCCAAAACAATCATGCATGGGCATGGTTGTCACCTGCGGCGATACGGGAATTGAAATTACAACTACCTTGTATCTCTTTGCGTTGCACCTTCTCACTTTATGCTGAGCGCATGGAAGACCGTTTTGTTGGCCAGAAAGCGTGTTTCATCTAATTCATTTGACAGCTTTTTGCACTGCTTTCGACATTACTTTTGTTTTTGAACGCAGAATCCGCTACATACGAACTTAAAAAAGGACAGTGACATTGGCCACAATGTTTGTGGTTTGGAGTGTTTAACAAGGAAATCTAATACGCGTAACTTTGAATATCTCTCCTTTCTCGACCTCGACTAAAGGTTCCGAATTTTCTTCGAAGCCGTTTGGGAATATCGGTTATGGTGGATTTTTCAAGTTTCATTGCAGACTGGATGAGCTCAGCGAAAAGCAAAGGAACGAAGGGAAGCGAGTGGTGCTGGAAAGACCTCGACACTGGGCAGCCGTGTTTCGTCAGATTCTCACCGAGCAAGTACGTTTCATTCGAAATTAGAGAGCGCCATCTGCGCAACACTGAAATGAATTTTTTTAAAACAACCATTGTTTGAAACAATTATTGCTTCAGCGTAATTCCAATTTTATTACTTACTGGGACCCGGCGTGCTCATACTACTAGCTCCGCGTACCCTCCCCCTCCTCCCCTCCCCCTGTCGCTTCTGAATACCACTGAGCGAGCGTAGCTTGCTTCAGTGATCAGGGCCTAGAATGCAAACGATTTTTCATTTTCATTGTCGTTTGCGTTTACTGCCTTTGCGGTGTTCTTGATCTAGTGAGTTCATTTTGGAAATCGCACTGAGTTGATTTCGAATCATCTTGTGCTTTTAGAGTGGTAGTATTGTTTAGAGTTTACTAGCATCTTACATGCTAGAACCTTTTGTCGCAATAAGTAACTACTCATTTTTATGAGAATAGTGTGTCTGACCTCTGAAACTGGAAAGCGTTACCGAGCAGCCGTGAGTCGAACCCGGGACTTTCCCATACCGGGCGAGGGCTCTCCGCTGAACTGTTGCCATCTCTCCAATGCCTTTTTAAGACCTTTCCACTAGCAGACGCATAACTCAATGCATCCTAGCCCGCATAAGACATGTCGCCCAGTCCTATGTCACGTAATGCGCGCTAGGAGGCATTGACATTATGCGCCTGCTGGTGGAAAGGTCTTCAAAACGCAGTGGAGATCGGGGCAGTAGTTCAGCGGACAAAGCCCGAGCCTCCGGTATGCGAAAGATCCGGGTTCGACTCCAGGCTGCTCCATAACGCACTGTCAGAGGTCAGACAGAGGATGGACTATGGTGTGAGCGGCACGGCTTTCAACGTAAAAACCCAAGACAATGTATGAGAATACAGGTTGGCGTTGGATGAAAGTGAATAGAGCCAAATGTGATGCATCATTTAAGAGTCATTTGCGCACGTTTTGTTATCAAACAACATTTTTATTGAATGTAACCAACACTGTGATTACATCTGCTTTAGCTGTATGTGATTTCGCTTTATTTTGTTATGGATGAGTTATGGATTTTGTTATGAACTTTATCTTGTTATAGGTTTTGCTATAGACGCCACATTTTTCATATGAACTTTAGAGCGCAGTAAAGTGCAAATATGTCCTCTGGTTCGGATGCATGCTCAGTTTGAATGCTGAAACTACAATATGAGATAAAAATAGCACCATAAACTTTGTTATTTTATAAAACGCCATCGCTTAGAAGAAAATTCCATCTTATAGACAGTATTCGGCAAATCGCGCTTTTAAACGTAAGGTGCACAACGAGGGCGCCGGAGAAAAACTGCCTGCGGATGTTGCTTTTGCGGTGCTCATACATACGTTATTTTCATACGCGAATGAATCTCCTGTAAATCTTTTTATTTAATTTTTCAGCTCTCGATATAATGTCTTGATCGAATATGGCCCTCCATTTTCGTCGTTCACTTTGTCGTTGCGGAAGTTTGCATAAGCCCTTTCCCCTTTCGCTAAATATTAGATTCCTGTGTCACATTCCAGGAGCGTATCATTTTGCAGAAAATTTCATAAATTAGGTCATCCACCAAATTTTGTCCCCTCCCGTCTTTAGAATCCCATTTCTCCCATGCTTCTTTTCCCCTTCTCGAATTCGGTCTCGCCTTAGATTTATTCACTTCTCCAACAAGCTGAAATGCCACTGCATTTGAGTTACGAATTCTAAAGCTTGCAGCCGGTTGATTTTATTGGTTTTATTAATGAATCGATCAGTAAGCGAAGAAAGTGATGATTTGAATTTTAGGCAAAACACGGTAAATGCGGTGATTACGATGCAGTCGCGGCTGTAATAAGGAGGCAACTCGATGGACCCCTCGACTGTGACGCGTCTATTTCCAAAATGTTAGTCAATTTGTTCGTTTCTCCTTTGTTTTTGCAGTTACGAGTTAGACTGTCGGTTGATGGTTACGAGCGCGTACAAAGCAAACCAAAAGAGGCGGAAGGAGCCATTGGGGTAGGATTATTGGTGCTGATGTCGCAAAGAGTTTTGCTCACTTTCCCCAACGGGAAAAACGAGAAAAATATTAATAGTGGCGGTGAGATTTTATTTAAATTTTGCATATAATAACTGGAAATTGTACATGTTCTGTATATCCTTATTCGGAGTATTACAAACACTTGATTGAAACTTAAAATTTCTCACACCATAGGCAAATGAGTCTAACAACTTCCGGAGACCGTTCTCGTTAGGTGCATCAGCGCAGATCTCTTATATCTCATGAACGTAGTCATGACTGCGTCTGGGAAAATATTTTGTAAGTTTGTCTTCAGTTCATTAAAGTTTTTCTATTTCGATGCGCGCAAATGATGTTCATCTTTTTTCATCAGCTGGCCAAGCTATCACCAATGAAAAGAGAGAAGACATTTAATGGCGGAAAATGAAGTTTTTCAGCGTTGGACCACGACCGTCGTGGCTGAACGAAGGGACTGGAATTACCGTAGATGCCTCCCAAAATATTTTTGAACGTTCGATTACCTGCTAAAATTTTCGCACTAGGGATGAATCCTTCCAATATGGCTTTATTTAGGACGAACGAAGAGGATGATCATCATGAAGAGTTACTTGCGCTTAGCAAGCACTTCACCAGTTTGCGAAACAAAGAAGCGCGCTTTCAAAGGGAGGTGACAGATCTGTTCAATTCGGATGACCTTTTGAAAAAAGCGCATGATTGTATCGTGGAGGGCAATATTCTCGATGCATACGAAAAGTTCGTCGTTTTTTTTCTTTTCCATTTTTGCATTATTTTTATGGTGCCATGAAAAGTACGTTGTCCAGTTGTGCTTATGTCCGCCATCTTCAAATTTACGGTTAGATGCATTGCTAACTGAGGTAATCTGGGGGACCTTTTGTCTTGGTATCGCTAATATGCAAATAATACAATAGAGGTTGGCTATCACTCAGAGGTTTTGACCCGTCACGGCGTAAAATACAATCGGAGCGGATCATACTGATGCAGCTTCTAACAAAAAACCTTGTCTATATGCAGTTTTTACTGTCATTATGTTCCATGGGTTTTGAAAGCGGTGTTGCCATACTCGCCTCATTATACGTTTCGAATGCTCGCATTTATTTGCGTGCTTTTTTTCTCACTTCCTGAAAGACCTAATTGACTATCAGTAGGGCTTGGAAGATAACAGTTCGGAAGGGGAAAAAACATTGTTTATAGTTTCGAACTTTCGGTACAAAACATAGCAGAGCGATCGTGAATTTTATAAAGGCGTTCAGACTTTTACCCGTATTGCTCCGGCAAACTGCCTTAGAAATGAGGTTATTCCTGTTGTTTTTTAATATGGATTGTTGCTATTTCTATGGCCAGTTATTTATTTTAAAGAAGCGGCTGCCACTATGTCTTGTATTCCTCCATGACGACGAAATCTTCACACATTTTTGCGGGAAAATTTGCACGAGGGCTAGAGAAATTTTATGGGTGGGTGGAGGTTGCAAAGGGACATTTGCGCTTCTCAGCTTATTTAAATTAATAATTATTTTTTGCTTGCAGATTGATTCAGGCGGAAAGTGCGCGGTTTCATTTGCTATCAGAAGTTAGCAAACATAACGAAACGCATGTGGTGCAAAAGGTTTGAATTCGCTCATAAAAGAAACGTAAGAGACGTAAAAAGTATTTAAAGTTGTCGACAAATGATCGCTTACTACATGAATTCCTACCGATTATCTGCCATACTTGCAACTCTGTGGATTACAATTTTGAATTTGGACTCCGTCCTTTAAGGCAGCAAGTCAAATTTGTTATTGGAGGCATGACAACACATTGGTATCTTAATGTATCATTTATTTATCGTTTCTTTTGTGGGCTCCAAGGGATTCGTATCTTGTATTTTGCGTTGTAATGAAAACGTTTCTATGCAAAGGGTTTTATTATGTTTGTTTATGAATCATTATAGTTAACACTAGAAAACGATATCATGCATCCGATGTCAAGTCAGTTCAGTGACATACGCTTGAAAGTGTTATAAGAGCGGATTGCTCTTTGCATCGGTTGGACCTCATAAAAAACGATAAGTAGATACGATGTAAAAAAGTGGTAGAAGATCAGTGCGAGAAGTCGATTGGGGTGAAATTTGAATTCCTGTTATTGGCACGCAGATGACAAAACGGGCTGTTTTGATATTTAGATGCTAAGGCGCATATCTTGTCAGCAACCCAGCACACATTTTCACTTGTTCATTTCCAAACGCTAGAGTTGAAACTCAGAAAATTTGAGGATTTTGGAATCAGAATTTGTTCCTGCGGACCTGATGTGAATCCCTAAATATTGAAACTAAAAGTGAAATCGAAGCACGAAAAATTCCGAAATCGAACTCTGGTGCAGCTCAACTGTACATCAAATATAACATACTGGTTCGTCTGAGAACTTAAGCAGGAACAGTGGGTGGCACCAGAATTGACTGGGAAGGTGGAGACGAAGTAGTCGATTCCCGATTCAGTGTTTGGAGTCAATGTTTTTAGGTAAGACGGAGTTGGAGGTAGAGTGGCAATTGTTTTCGGAGTTACAAATCACTGATAAGGGGTTTAGATGCTTTAACGCAATACAGTCATTGCGTGCATTTTCAGATGATCAATCAGAATGCCGCGTTGCTAGAAGAAGGCTTTAACGATTTTGTCAAGAGCGCAATGTACATATGTGCCAGATGTGTGGATGTAATGCGGAACAAAGATTCCGAACCGCGAAGACAACTGGAAAATCTCCTGAAAATCATTGAAATCGATCATCGGTATCATCTTCAACCTTTCTTTCTCACTGCAATCTTTTCCTCCCTCCCTCATCCTGCTCTCTCCCTCTTCCTTCTTCCTCCTCCTCCTCCTCTCCTCCCCCTCCCCAGCTCTCATGAGCCTTGTCGGTCTATTACGATATTGCTTGATGATGATGATTATGATGATGGTGCCGATAATCGCTAAAGTAAGCTTCGTACTAAATCACAGTTAATGCCATTCCGATACTGAAGCCTAGGGCTGTTTATACCTTGACTACGCAAAATAATTTCGATTACTACGTGTGGAGGCAAAAAGTTTGCAGTTAATCATATTTATGGCGACATCATTACTGTGTATATGTGTCTTTTTTCTGTGCACCTCATATTTTCAACGAGGGGACCGCTGAAACCCGAGTCAAGGTATTTAGAAATATACTGCACCCTGTTATATATATTCATCTGTATCTCCAACTCCAAATGAATTTATCAACTCAGGCAGAATTCGTATGTAGTAAAATGCTTTTCAACATTCGAAAAGCTTTTTTCACCAAATAGCTCGCACAACAACGCTACTTTAGTGCAGAATTTGTGCGAACGCGAGTCAGATGAAATTTGCATTTTCTTTATTTTCGTTCAGTCTATGAAACCGATTCGACTGATTGGTGGATTTGACAAAGCACATACCGTGCCATTCCTTTGGCACATATTTTGACTACTTATCATTAACGTGATTTTCAGTTACACTACCGGCAGGAACATGGATTGGAGATGAGAGGGAGGGGGGGGGGGGGGGGGGAAGTGTGTGTGTGGCGTGTGTGCCGTGGGGTGTTTGTGTGTTGTGTGTGGCGTGTGTGGTGTGTGTGGTGTGGTTTGGGGGGGGGGTGGGGGGTGGGGGGGGGGGGGGAGCGAGCGATGAGATGATTGATTGTTTAGGGAATACTGAACGATATTTTAGGATTGATGAGCAATATGAGTCCTTAAAAGTGAGCTGTAAACAACGGCCACGTTGCTGGAGAAAAAAGTTTTTCGCAGTCATCGAACAGCGCGTTCAGGAACGTATTGAGGTATTCCATGTTGAGAAAAAATCAAGCAACGAAAACTGGATTGCAAGGTATGTTCTTTGCAACCTTCTGTCCTTACAACCTACCGCTGTTTTCATTAATTTCACTGTTTTGTGCATTTGTGCAACCGGTTGTTCTGCTATAGGGCAACAGCCTTTGTGCATTGCGCTTTCCCTTTATGGCTTATTATGGTTGCATTTGCAGTCTAAAATCGCGTTTTTAGGTCGGAGGATGCGTGGTCCCGGCTATTTCTCAGTTTGCCGGCAAACGATTTCCTTTTTGACACCCACTAACGTAATAGTACGGTCTTTGTCATTTCTACACTTAAATTGTAATGTTCAGAAAAGTTTGAATGCAGTTGTCTGCCGAGATTGCTGATGACTGCTATCTTGGGAAATGTGATTGAGGCATGAAAATGCATTGGGTGGGTAACGATGAGTTGTAGAACATTGTTAAGTTGCAGGTATCTGGAAATCTGCAGGATGTTCATTGTGGAGGATCTCTTTGCGGCTAAGCATTTCTTGCGCATCTTCCCCAGAAAACATCAGCTGTACGATCGCTTTGTCTTTTTCTATCACAAGGGCATCTCAAACAAGGTAGTGTCATGCTCACTTCACCTTTTTTTAATGACTAGTCCACAACTTGGGGACCGGAAATGCGGCGGGTCGATGTTTTTTTAGCTGGATCGGACGATCGGAGCGGTAGAGAAATTTCGAAGGTACTTGTATAGCAGATGGAAATCATGTTTTGGTTAGTGTTGATCTGCATGGGTTCTTTTGCGCTTCTATGATGCCGTATGGGTGTAGTAACTGAAAGAAAAGTTATTGGTTAAGTAGAAGGTGTGCCATCTTAAAACTATTTTCTGGGAGTGATTTGGCTACTAGGCATGAAACTCCTGCGACGGTTAGGTGGAAACTGTAACAAACGGTGATGCGCTCTGACGGCTAGAGCGCATAAGATATCAATTCATCCTTTTCGGAAAGCGGCGTCTTCATGATTTTTTGAAGGTTTTCTACTTTCATGTAGTGTTTTTGTTTGAGCTGTGACTGTATGCCTTTAAGGTATCGAAATGTCTTTTCTTCTTCCTACGCAAAACAACTACACATTTGCCGTCAGCACTGCGGTAGTTCTAAATGTTTCTAAGATGTGTAAAAGTCCCATAGTACTTCTGAAGACAAAAACTTCTGACAAAATTCTGAACTTCTGGAAAAAGTACGTCTGACAAAAAAGGTTTCTGACAGAGCTGAGACGTCTATCATGATATTGACATTTCGAAAGAACCGTGCCTGGGCAGTTAAAGCTGTGTTGAATGTCGATTTTATGTTTTATTCACATCACATTGGTAATTCGAGTTGCTCTAACCGAAAAAGCTTTTAGAATAATCCGATCACTGATTTTAACATACCAGCGTCGCCACTTTTCATTTATAGCGCTGCAGATAATGTGACAGCTTTTTGTAATAGAAACATTTTTTCAAGTACAGAAAAAGCTTTTAGAATACCCCAAATGAAGCAGCGTTAGCATCCGATCACTGATTTTAACATACCAGCGTCGCCACTTTTCATTTATAGCGCTGCAGATAATGTGACAGCTTTTTGTAATAGAAACATTTTTTCAAGTACCGCGTATGCATACATAATGTTAAAAGACTGCGATTTGCGTACGCATAGGGATGGTTCAGAATTTCCATCAGAGGAGTTCGATGATGAATAGAAATGAAATGAAATGCGGCAACTAGGGGAGTGATGTTGCAGCTTTGCGAGATGGTCACAAATGAGCTCGATAGACGTGAGATCGTGCAGTTGCTCAACTGGATACGCATATACCCGTATGTGCTTCTTACGCTTTGTACCTTGCTGTCTTACCGTTTTTATTTGAACTAATGAAAAGCGGTCGCACCAGCCGTGCGTAACATATTGTGAAATATTTGAGGTGACTCTGGAGCTAACTAACTACTTTTGACTTTTCATGTTATCTGGTATTTGAAGCTTTGAACTTTTCAGGACTCACATGTTGAGGCTTCTGCAGCTTTCCATAGCTGATGCGCATTAGGGGGCAAAGAGAAGTTGAGAGATGGAAGAGGGGAGGAAGAGGGGGGGGGGGGGGGGGAGGAGGAGGTAGACTTGCCCATTCAGTTAACTTTTGCTTTCTTAGAGTGACCACTTATTATGAATATGAACGAGCAACGAGGTTTTCATCGGTAAACGCGATCATCGCATTATTAGTTGTCGTTACTGTGCTTTTGTGTCGAGACATGACACAACGAATGGTCTTCTGAGGGGTAGGCCTGCCACCAGCGGAAGAGTTTGTCAAGAAAGCGCAGCCGACTGGACTAAAAGTCTGTTGTGATTTTCAGAAGCGAGGAACTGCTTGGCATGCCGTTTTTACAAATTAACGTCTCTGCACTGCTCGACGACTATCCTTTGTTGCCCTACATAGAAATCGAGCGTCTTCATTCCCAGTAAGCACTTTCAATGTCCTCAAATATCCATGGCAAAGGATGAGTCAATCGCAAATGTTTTTGCGAGAAAAACTTAGTTGTTGACGACTTTACCGTTTCTATCGCTCTCCCCTCCTCCCTCCCTCCCCTCCCCCCTCGCCCTGTCTTATAAAAAGTTTGCGGTTTGTCATTTTCAGAACAAGTGGGCTGCGCAGATCTGGATCAAAAATTCTGTGCTTTTTGCAATGCTTGGCCAGAAAAGCTATTTAAACGGCGAGAGCGGATCTATAAAAAGGGACTAGTGACTGATATATGCCACAGACGCCGAAATTTTACATTTCGAAGTAAGTTTCTATCAGAATTCCCCGAAGTTTCTAAATCTTTTACCTGCCATTTGCATGTGACCTCCTTCCCTCAAAAGTGCTTAAAAGAGAGCGGGAGTTCGACGTATCAGCATATCGTTTCAGCATGCAATACCTTACTCAAAGAGGCTGACACATGGTGCGAACTGGTGTAGACTTGGCGTGATCATACCGAAGAAATTCGAACGCTGTTTGCGAAAATCTGTGATCACTGCTAGCTTAATGGAGTCGAAGCTGTGTTCTTAGCGAAAATTTAAAACGTATTGGGAATTAGCGAGGAGTAGAAGTGGGCAGCAAGATGCTGCAATGATATGCAGTTTGGTAGATTAGCCAATCGTATGGAACAGTTCTATAAACTGCCAGCAAAACGTGCAACAGTAACTATGCTTTCATGTTGCTATTGAACCTACTAGTCTTATAAGCTATTTGCTAAAGAGTCATAGTCCTCAGCTTCCTTGCATGATTTTTTGAACTATGTGGTTGTAAAATCTTATTTTTGCCAAAATATTGGATCTCTATGGCTCCGTTGTGGGTTGATGGGTTACTCACAGTTCGTGAACGACTCACTACTCAAAAGCGTCACATAAATACGCGTGGGCAAAAGGGTTGCCATAATGTAATTTGCGAATGTAAATTTGCGAAAGCGCATAGGAATCATTTTCTGGGCATTTCGATTAGATGAACAAAAATATGAGTGCATTAAGAAGTTTTGTAGCTGAACGGAGAGAAATTTAAATGCATCCTCAGCTTCTTGCGCTCGAAGCGTATTTACCTTCTCAGCTAGCTATCTAAATGCGTTATTAGACTGTTGGCTGTTTATGGAAGTAGTTGTCGGTATGGTCCACCGAATTGTCAAAGCGCTCATTACAATGGTCGCGTGGCACGCCTTTTCACTTGCTTTATTTTAAAAGGTACCCCATAGTTCGTCGTCATCCGTAATTTTTCTTCAGATTCGTGATTGCAACAAAGGACGAAGTAAGCAGCTGGACGGTAAAAGCGATAAGACAAGAGGTGGGCAAGGTTGCGAATATGATAGATTTAGAGTTCGTTTGTGTTTGCAGTGATGGTTGAGTTCGCCAGCTATTGCTCCTTATTCGAGAATGAGCACACTTGAAAATTCGATGGCTTTATGAATGGCATGACAATTGAACGAATCTATAACTTGCAATTGTACTATGACGGTAATATCATTAGACGCATCGCGACTTCATACAGTAACTATTTTTAAAATATGCTCGTTAAAGCGTTAACGCTTACATTTCGGCGTCAATGAGTCCGTCGTCAGAGCCCATAATCTTAGTGGTATCTCTTTTGCGTGGCTGGACAGCCAGTGCCACCGAGAATGATGCATTTGTGAAACACTGACTTGTGTAGAGTCGATGTATGCAGAGTCGTTCGCAATGATATCATTATAAACAGTATTCAGATACGCTAACATTAGGTTGTGAATATTCTTTTATCTTTATTCGCGATGATCGTTCCAAACTGGGCTTTTTCTCACCCCGGTTTATCACCAATTCTTTGTGCTTGTCTAAGTGATTGTTTGTTCTCTAGCAATATTTCCCGTATTACCGTCATTTTGTTTACTGCGATAATGCCGGGCGGACTTCAACGCTCTTATAGTTTTGCACAGAGCAACTTTTATAATTGCACTAAGCTACTTTCGCTGCAATAATTTTTGCGAAGATTTTGGGAGAGCCAGCAGTCAGCACGAAATCCATCGTCAAATGCGCTCGAAACTGTCGTGTTCATTTTTTTGCGAGCACTGCCTGAGAATTCTGCAGTTGTGCATTTATTTTGCTTCTACTTCCACACATTTACTATACCAAGCGAAATTAAATCGAGATTTGAATTCTGGATACTATAGAAAGAAGGCGAGCGGACGACAGGTATGCTTAAATTGTGTCCATTCGGATCTAGCTACAATGGCTAGATGCTGCTGGGAGCAGCCTATCTATGAAAGTAGGCGATAAGGGTCAGAAGCGTGAAGCGAAACTAAACATTTTTTGCAGTTTGCGATAAAGGAAAAAAATTGCAAGGAAAACGTCGAAGAGGATGAGCTCGGATGCTACTATACACAACTGCCCTATATACTCTTCTCGATTATCCACGACCAGGCAACTATTGCGTCGCGCTTAACAGTTTACTCATCAATATGTTTACTTATTACTCGCAAAAAGCAAAAAAAAATGTGTTGGAACTCTGTAATGCTTCTTTTAAGTGCAAAGTTTCAGTTTGTTACGCATTCATGTCTGTTGCTATGAGCAAAAAGCAAAGAGGTAACTAATTTGTAGATGTCTGGCAAGACTTGCATACATCTGTCCTCTCTATACTGCCTTTACGAAATAATCGATGCGCTCTTTCGTATCGCATTTTCCTTCGGAACTCCAGCTTAAAGTGTTTTAGTATACCCTTGTCCATATAAATTTCAGTTGAACTGTGCAGCAGAAAAGAGTAAACAATGGAGTGCTTTTTCAATACAGCATTTACAGATGTCATTAGCGAGAGAAATATCTGACGAGATAGTGCCTCGGGTTTTGGATGTCTGCCTGACTGAATTCATAAAAGCGACCATTTTCTTCCAGAGTAAGTCATTTTTATCCAAAAAAGTAGTTTTTTTCGTC
>JPKZ01000997.1:508166-518784 GCA_000803305.1 Toxocara canis
GCGGACAGGAAAGCAAGAGAGATCAAAAATTTCGGTACACGTAAAGATATCAACATCTATGCAACTTCTTCGTTTAATCGCTAGCAGCACTGAGGCCCTTCATAACAGGGAACAGCTCTTGTTTCCCCTCAGACGACGTTGCATCGGTGTGCTTTCTGTGGCAGCAACACTCTCTTGTCATAATACAGATACGAGAGCCGTTTAAAAAGATTCGAATGCGTGTTTTTAATCACCACCATATAACCCTGGATGCCTATCACTTTGCGTTGCGGGAGGGGCGGTTGTTTGAGAATAATGGGGAGTTGAAAAGTAATATGGGAGGTTGACTGAACAGTCGCTGCTGTGATTCTCGGCGAGCTCTTTGGCAGTCATTTGTCTTGAGCAGGTTTCATACGCTGTTTTGTCGCAATGTGTGCACCACTGCGGAAGCTGGCTACTTAGGGAGGTAGTGTAGATATATTAGTATCTTTTTGTTTAACAAAATTCTTTTGATTACTTGTTTTTCGTTAGCTCATCGAAGATTGAAATAATAACCGTGCCTGGATGCGAATTCAAATGAAACACCTTACGGGAAAAGGACTGGTTTTGCACTGCAACTGACGTTCCTGCGGTCCTTGCTAGCGATTATTTACATAGCCGGTAGCTGTAATTCTTCTATTGGTTGTATGCAGATCCTCAGAGAACTATATGCAGCAATATCATTAGTCGAAGGCGGTGCCGCCTTCCTGATGGGCGACTCTTGGCGGTAAGTGATAGATGCAAGACAGAGATAGAATCGCTAGACGGGCGGTGATCGGAGAGGAATGGTGGCGATTGAGAGAGCAATCAGTGGTGTTTCACAGGTGTTATAAGTTGAGGAAGAAGATGAGTAAAATTCGTAATTTCTGGTTCATTTCGTTTAAGATCGCGGATTCTTCCTCGAAATTACTTTTCTTTGTTTCGGTTTTTTTGTTGGCAAGTAATTGTTTCTGAAGTTCGTTTCCGATGTATCACCATCAAAGCGAAAGTAAAAGTTTCGTAGAGTCAGAGACTTCGTGTGGAAGCCCGCGAAGTTCCATTTTTGCGAGAAAATGTTTGTAATCGCTCATATCATTTCGCGATTGAGAAGGAAAATTTAGAAAACACATATGGAACGCTGGAACAAAACTATGATCATGCTTAACGCTTTTTCAGGGTTCCAAATTTCATGAAATTTTACACTTCTTGAAAATTCTTCTAAATCATAGTTGAGTAACAAAAACGAAGATTTCGTCAAATAGTAACTTCTTCAACTCAAGTCGAATGGCATTTTTGTTGGATCGGAAGATTTTTCAATATTTAAAAATTTTAAAAGCATTGCTAAAAGTAGGCATTTTCAATCGGAGTCCTTTAGCAACTTAGTTTTTATCAGAAGCTACATTCTGCAAAAGTGCGATGAAGTTTTTCACGTTTATGTGGATCGGCAAGCTTTCCAATATTTTCAGCTCGGATCGTTGAGCTTGATCCACATATCGTTCGCTTGTGATTGCGTTTTCTATGTTCTTTCATGTACAGTACCTATCTCCATGATTAGAATGCTATGAAGCTTTATGGAGAGCTTATAAGTAGAGCTTATTAGGGCATATTAATTATAATGGCACTCGTATCATATATCACAACCACGGACTGTTAGACTGTGCACTCAGATGGGGTTTACAATTTATGAACTCGCCCTGATGTAGTCTATCGTGAGCGTAGCTACGAACTTGATGAGGCTTAGGCGAAATGTAGTCTAAATTTCTTGTTTTGACTCCAACAGGGCAGATTTCCTCACAAACGATTTGATGGAAATTTCGAGCGTTTCGAGTGAGATTTCCGGGTGCAGAAATATTTTTTTGTTGAGCAAAATTATCTCCTCGGGTCTTACTATGGGGACATCCCTTCGTATTGAATTTGTAGCAACAATCATCGTTCCGCAAAAACGTAATGACCTCTATCTTATTCATATGTTAATAGTGGCAAACATTTTATGAGCAGCTCAGTGGAGAATATGAAAATTTGGGGAGGAGGAGAGGAAAAGTTGAGGTAAATGAAATGGAAGATCGCGGAAATATGGCAAGATGGACAGTGGGATCAAAAATTTTGGTCACTGCTCAATCTAGCTAATCGAATAAATTGGTATAGAAGTATGCGCAAATGGTAGTATGGTGTTGATAATGGTGATATGCATTCAGAATATCCATTCCAAAGATAAACCGTTGCAGAAGAGGTGATCGAGCTGAAAAACCGAAGTTACGAAGACAAAGAGCACGTCACTGAATTCACTTTAACCATGGTCAGTCTTTGTTAATGTCTTGTTCAGAAGCGTTTTAACAATTACAGCGCAGTACTGTTTGAAATGAACTATGCTCACTTACTTAAATACACAAGAAGATGTTAAGCCGTTTTGTGAAGCAATGCACAACGAAACACGTTGAGCGCATCACTGTCTAACAGAAGGCGAATGATAAAGGATGGGTGATTTTTTTTGGGTTGGGGGATGGGGAGGTGCTGATGGAGTGCATTGAGCCAGCCGTTATTTTCGTGGAAACATCGTTCATTTTCTGGTACAAATAATCTATTTTTTGTCTTGAATGGTTTTTTTTAGAATAAGGAAGTTCTTCGGGCTTGGAAAAAAAGTTGTGTTGCTTCCCAATTTTTATGGTTGTATTTCGACTTCACCGACTACAAATGAAAGCTGCTTAAGCTTTTTTGCATGTTTAGATGCTGATTTCGATTTTTAAAATTTTAAAGCGTGGTAGGTGCAACGGTCTGCGTTAACGGTCGTGGTGAAGTGACTTAGGCGCCCTCGCTTTGAGTTGTCACAGCCGTTAGTCAAATAACTGGATTTACCATTCCCCAATTCGTGGATTTTGTTGCGACCTGAATTTCAGCTGCATTGGACTGCGGAGTCATCTTTCTTCTTTGATTTCTTCTTTAGTTTTGCTCAATCCTATGTATTTTCATGTTGTACTTCCTATTTTTTTGTGGAGCGAGTTACGGCATTTGCTGAAGATTGAGCTGCAACTTATGGCTCCGCCTCACCCCTTGGTAGTGAAGAAAGTGGAGTGATAAGGCTACGTGTGCTCCTGATTTGCCATATGGCATTCGGAATGGTCTGGGCTTCTACATTGATGAATCGACCAAGTTTCACAGCCCACATTCGAGTCATCATTTCTAAGCCTTAATTCTGGTTTTGCTAGCCTGCTATTTCTGTTGTTCGAACAGTGCTTCTCATCTCATTTTAATCAGCACTGAGTAGAAGTGGTTTGAGCATCCCTACATAATATATCTGTTTCAGAGGTGCTTTTTATTGAAGGGGTGATGGGGGAGGGGGAGGGGGAGATGGAAATAAGCAGTCCTAGTGAGTTTCATCTTGAAGAGCACGCCGATGACTCATCGATAAAATGAGATCTACATTGCAGCCAGTGAACAGGAGATCAGGCGATGAAGAATCTTTCTAGACAAGTTCAAGTAGGACCTAAGTTCAGAACATTTTTTCAGAAGGAAAAATGCCTTACTTTCCCAAGTCATCTTGATTCCATTGATGAAACGATTGCTTACTTCGTTACAGTCTGCTCACTACGATGTTTTATTCTTTCGTAATCAATAGAACGAATTTGGTGAGCAGTAAAAGTGGCATTTTGAAAAACTCACTGGTTTTCGCAAACGGTGTAGACTTTTTGAAACAGCGATACATTCCAGTTTAAGTAATTCTAGTGGTCTTATAGTATTGTTACAGAACGGCCGGTGTCCGACTCACGCTTGTTTTTTTTGTTCCGGTCGTTCCAAAAGAGCTCCCTACATATTTCCATATCTTGCGCACTGTGCTGGTACCACTGACCAGACAACCCAAGCGAACCTATAGTTTGATTTATTACAAATATGCTAAAGGCATAAATATTTTATGAAGTTGACCATCGGAGGATAATCCATCGAAGGGAATACCAGTTACTGTTGATGGAGAAGGAATTTTTTTCTATTGTTCATGGAAAAGGACGGGTCGGGGGGGGGGGGGGGTCGCTGGGTGAGATTGAGGAACGCAAACCCTTCTTTTTCAAATATGTGTAGTCATCAGTCGGACAATAGACGAAAAGTCAGTTCATTGCTTTTCTGTTTTGCGAAACTGCCTTTTTTCACAGCAGTCGCAGGTTTCTTATCACCCAAAACAACATTTGCAACATAATTTCTTTCTTTTAGTTTGTTAAGCACTAGAGGGATTATTTACGCTGCCGTTTATAATACACCAAATAGTAATTTTTCTGGTGGAAAAAAACTCCCTGAAATTTTTGTCGTTGAAAGCGGCCCGTTTTCCCCGAGGTTATTTTACGAATTCTCCACTTCTTTGAAATATAGATGCCATCAACGACTCTTGGAAACAGCCATTACAACATGCCATGCTCAAAATTGATTGTATCCTTCCTTCACGTTTCTTCGCACTGTTTTGTGTGTGAGTTGTCCGAAATACAAAGGCTCGACATTTAGGTGACGATAGCGAACGACCTAAATATGTGCGTGGAGTCATGCGAACGGCTCAGAAAGTATATCCCGTCGCTGAACGAGAGCACTGTTCGACGAGGATCTGCAACTTCAACCATAGTACCTGTTAAACCGATCATTGTACATGCGGAAATGCCTCGAAAACAGAGCACAGCACACAGGCTGTCCGTCGAAGAGTGCAACTTGAAAACGAAGCAACACTTTGGGATGCGTTCCGCGATTCGTGATGCCGTTTCCGCAATTAAGGATGTAACCCTTGCGAAGATCTCATCTTCTTCATCCTCCAACTCTCTTGCCGAATTAGGAACACAAGTTACCGGTGGACGCAACATTACTGATTCCGTTCCTTCGTCGGCAAAGAGCAAACCCAGTGGTTCTACCTCCTTGTACATGCGGAAATGCCTCGAAAACAGAGCACAGCACACAGGCTGTCCGTCGAAGAGTGCAACTTGAAAACGAAGCAACACTTTGGGATGCGTTCCGCGATTCGTGATGCCGTTTCCGCAATTAAGGATGTAACCCTTGCGAAGATCTCATCTTCTTCATCCTCCAACTCTCTTGCCGAATTAGGAACACAAGTTACCGGTGGACGCAACATTACTGATTCCGTTCCTTCGTCGGCAAAGAGCAAACCCAGTGGTTCTACCTCCTCTCAATCGTCTAAAGGTGTCCCGATAAACGTCCAAGTATCTGACTCGATCAGCTTGGGTGACGAGATATCGCTCGCATCCGAGGCAGAAGCCGCACAGATCAGTGCGGTTGAGAAGTTTTACGAACTCAAAGAACGATTTTTAGGGATTTTGCAGACAACGTAAGCTTTATATCTTAAACTGAAGCTGATCGCATTGCTAGATTCATATGTTCTAGTAGTAAGGTGGTGTAACTTTGCTTACAGTTCGAACGTTGCGCAACGACGGCTAGGAAGAAATGGACCGTTCAGATAATTGAGGAGCATTTACCAAACAGTGGGGTTCACTTTCATTCGTCCCGAATACTACGTTAATTGTTTACCTAGTGTTGTTCCAGGCTCCCTAACCGCTACTGTGCAAAGCTATCGCCTTTTGAGCTTCCTTTTCTCCCTCTTTCGTGTCTTCAACTATTCTTAACTGTCTCAGACGACTTCCTCTAGTCTTTTCTTTTCATGTTTCGGACGCTTATTATATCTCAACAAAATCCATGAATCGCTTCCAAGGGTAGAATTGCCCTTCCCCGAATAAACTTCCACGAAAATTGAAGGGATCTCCCAGAACGAGATGTACTTTGTCGAATTCCTGAGGCGAAATCGAGATTTCGCGTGGGCAAAAATGGAGGATGCCGATCAGGCAGTCTTTCTAGTTACTTTCTAATGGCGGCGCCAGTGGGGAGCACAGCTGTCGCAAAAAGCTAGGAATGACTGCTTCCTGTTGGAGAAGCGCCCGAAAGCGGCGGCTTGGTTTATCCCGAGTAAATCGTTACGAGGTACAACGAGCACTTCATGATTAGGTACGTGTTCTGGCACGTTTACCATGCACATTTTCTCGTATCTTATTATCTCAGATAAAGTCGCTAAAGGCTATGGGTTTGTAAGTTCTGGAAGGGAAGCAAGGGGGGAGGGAGGTGGTGAGTGTTTGAGGAAAAAGCCATATCCGAATGGGTTTTTTTAAATTAGTACATTGTGCCGTTACGCTTTCAGGTTGAGTTCGTTGAGTGGCGAAGTGTTTGATGATTTAGCCGATTTCTTCGAGCAGCTTCTTGGCAAAAAATGGTAAGTGCTTAAAGGGTAAAATTTTCGGATTGTCAACGTGCTGTACAGTGCTGCATTAATGGTGCGGAACGTTTTGCATTCGAAAAGAACCCAAATTTAGCGAGAGAATCGGCGTCAAGCGATTTGTGAAAGTTGCTCACATTTCGCGATTTGAAGTAGAAATGTTGATGTCGTATTGATGCTCAGCTCTATACGCTCATCCACTTACTTTCTGTTTAAAGGATAAATCTTTATAGCCTCATTGAAATCGAATCTAGCGTTGGTCAGTTGTTCAGTATTGCGGGTGCACTGATTTTATCACTTTCACCTTTCTGGTGCCAAACAGATTGGTCCATCGGCCGGAGACTGGAAGACGACCGGAGAAGGTTGGAAGGGATGGCACATGATAGTTCGAAGATCGTATAGGGAGAGCTATTAAATTTTGAGGTGGTGTAACCTAACGTCAGGGGCATCTCCAAATTTAGTGAGCATGAGCTTAAACACTGCCTGCTTTATGGATGGTTCACAACGTCTGCAACGAGCAATAACTGAGGCCACACCTTTAGTGGCGACTTTGCTACACATAGTAAAAGTTATACGCCTTATTTAAGGATTAAAAGTTCGCATGCGATCGACACGATTTGTATGACCATCTTAGATTATTACTCCGACCACAAACACTTAAGGCCTTGTCTTCGTATCGAGCTGATGATGTGCATTGAATTCAAGCTTATCGCCGAATATCTCATCTCAATAGCCAGTCGGTATGGACTCTCTTTTTAGTTTTATTTCCCATAATGTTTGGCGAATAGTCCATTGAGTTCTTTAAAATTACTGGGAGGGAGAGCGGGGTAGAATCCAAACGTGCGCGGAGCATTGAGGTTCGAAATGCCTTCTCCTCCCCTCACTCCCTCCTAGACGGGGAGCGCCCACAAATTTCAGGAATTCAGAAGTCATAACAGGCCGCAGTTCATCAAACGTTGAAAAGAATCGAAAATTTTCATGGTTTCGCTAGAAAAGGTCGTTTGAAAATTCGGAATCTCCTCCAGTTACCATAGCAAATGTTGGTCAGTTTTCTTAGGGTTTTCATACTTTAGTGATTTGCTGAGCCGAAAAACGTCAGTGAAAAAATTGTTTGAAAAATACTGGCAAATTCGATCGGAATATCAACGATGCGCAAGTTTAATCCAAAAAAGTGGCAGGAGGTTTTTTTTAGAAACTAAGAATAATGTTATTTTGTATATAGCGAATATTATTTTCAGGGTAATCACATGCAGCAACTACGAGAAACGCTGTGCGATAGCAAAAGCATTGAAACGCGATGTACTTTGCATCAATAGAACATTTCAACCGATCTTCCAACAGCACAAATGTGACGAAAATGTATTCTTTTCTAAGATATTAGCTGTCCATATAAACTTTCCAAATATTATATTCGATTCTTGAGATGCCAAATGGAAAAAGTTGCCGCCGTTTTTTATATACGGCTCATGAGAAATTCTGATTGCTCTAGCGGACAAAGCTGAAATGGAACGTATAAGAAGGAGGGGAAGAGTAGTTGGGAGGGACATGGGTGGGGTGGATTAGAGTGTTATTCCTCTTCCCCTTCGCTTTCCTCTCTTCATCTCCGCATCGCTAAGCGGCGAGACGGACTTGCCTGAGCTCAGCGTCGCTGCTGTATGTGTGATGGATGGGGACGGAATTTGACGTTAAAATTTCAGAAATTCGTCAAAACAGCTTTTTGCGATACATGACATCATCGAAATTTTTAAAAGATGTGCAGTTATGTCGCATAACGGGACAGTCGGGGATTAAGCAGTGTTTTTAGAGGATTGCAATGCTTTTAAATTTCGTATTTAATAATGGTCTTTGAAGGGCGGGAAAAAGTAGAGAGTAAGAGGTTACATGAAATTGTGAGGGGAACAGCTTTTCTCTTTAAAGAACAAGGCTCTGAAACGATGTATGGAGGAAGGGGGAGGGGGCGGGGAGGAGAGGGGAGGGAGTGGATTCGCTCTAGTCAGATTTAAAAAAATTCGTTTTGATGCCACACTTTTAGTTCATTTTATACTGGTGTTTCTACTGAAATGTAGCTGAAGCATTTCATTGGGAACTTTCATAAAGAAAATGGATTATTTGATAATCTCTATCTAAATTTGGAATTTTTAAAGTCTAAGCGAATAACAAAAAAAACAGCCGTTACTGTTGCTTATACTAACTTTCAGCATACTATGTGTCAAAAATTATTGTCCACAGTGAATCAGATAGGAATTTTGTGCCGAAGTCCGGAAGTTTTCGATAATTTTATGAGAATTTCGGTGGGAATTAACTAGTGGTTACTAGTTAATTACAACTGAAGTAAAAATTGTGATAAGGATGGGTTTCGTTTCTAACGGGCTAACTATTGTTTATTGCAGTTAATTACTAAATAGCTTCGAATATTTTCTGGTGGCGTCAAGAATGCAAACAAAATAGATTTATTTCCATCTAGCTCCCACCATCTTTCCTTAATATACTGGTAAGAAAGTGCTCTCTCGTTGATCAGCTACTCTCGGACAGTTCTTTATAGACGGAGATACCATCTGCAGTTATTATATAGGTTTTTATAGCCTCAAAATTTTGCCTTAACCATCCATATCTTCTAATGGGAAAACTTCGACCTCCGTCCCATCGTCAACAGTAAATCTGACAGTCAGGTAGAAGAGACAGGATAATAGAGCTGAGAATTGAAAAGTTAACTCCATAATATGGTTCTTATGAAAATGTCTTTTTTGTACTATTCAGAAGTTGAAATGGATTTTGGGCACGATTACAATGAAATGGGAGGCGTAATGTGCTTGTACTTTTCGCTGACTTTTACGAACATTACTGTACTTATGCCAGCCTCCTCCCTCAAAGAATAGGGTTGTACTGCACTATATTGTGCTCTGCTTTGCTTCTTTCTGTGTGGTACAATACTCTATTCTGCCAGTTGCGATACAGGCGCTGCACATTTTGCCGATACTGATGCAAACCTTTGTTACATGTAAAGCAAATGTTGCAGATAGCTGATTTGGCGAACATTCTGTTGAGAGTGGCTGACTTCATAGGCTTACGCGACAAGAGCATGATTTCATTGGAAGCAACATCATTCGTTCGTACTTATCCAGACATTCACTCCGAAATGTTATTCGCTTTGCTTGACGTTCGCGATGATTTAAGCAGCAGTGAGTCTCGGTTAGTTTACGGGAATTTGCATTTTTCTTACTTAGGTCAGTGATCGCCATCGCATTTTATGTATACTGTATATATATATATATATATATATATATATATACAGTATACATAATTATATACATGTATATATACACATCTATCAACTTCCATATCTTTTAGGCCACCGTCGATTATTTAGAGGGATGACTCCTTTTCTCAAGAATTCAGCAAATATATCTTACGTCACGTTGCGTTTTCTGTATGCAGTTTTTGTTCAGAAACAACCTTTTCGGAACGCACAATATTTCTCATATGTTCCCCTCCTCGTTAGTTGTTCTACAGCCTACTTATTTGTCCCTTTATATTATATTCGGAATACAGATGGTTTAAGGCGCTGCTCCCATTTGGGTTCATGTTCAATATTTGTAATGGGCGAATCTTCCATGCCAAATTTCAAGGAGGGATGCGTGCAGTGGTTTGCCTAGATGTGTACTTGGCAATTCTGTAATTATTGCTTAGGGTGCGCATTGCATACTAATTTTTGGACCGGACCGGTAAGGACCCAGTTCAGACAGACTTGTGTCGATATAGGCCAGTGCTGGAGAGACCTATGGATTCGTCGTTAGGGTTGTATTTGCGATGCGCAGGTTTCCCAACCTGTCGTTTTGTTACTTGTAACTTTCACTCCGTTTACTTAATGGCGTAGATATGGGCGGGATGAGAAAACTTATGGCTCATCGTGCAAGTCATTACTCCGATTTTGATTCGAATTGATTCGCTAACATTGACAGTTTGCAAATTTCACACCGAGCTTTTCTCATTCCTCATTTGCAGAAAAGATTTAACCAAGGTTCAATGAATTTGCCTTGAATTACCTGCGCAAGCGAGCAGTTTCCGCTGTCCATGCCTATATGAGAACTGCCTTCAGGTGATTTCTCAGTCCGTCTTCGCAGTCTTGTTGCGTAAAACTGTGCGTGGTCCACATAAAACGCGTTAACAGGGGTTTGAGCAATAATACTACCGTAAAGTCAAACTTTTGTCAGAATATTTGAAGGAAATCGGTTGCTATAAAGTATGAATATACTGGGAACCGATGGGTCGAATAAGTGAAAATATGTGGCATAACTGATGCTACAATGATTTTTCACCTTGTAATACTGCATGGACCGAAAAGTTCGATTAAGGCTTCAGAATAGTTCAGAGAGT
>JPKZ01000998.1:384-12111 GCA_000803305.1 Toxocara canis
CAGTCAAGAAAGGAAAGCTTTTTTTTTTCAGCAATTACTCGAATCCGAACGATGAGGGGTAGTTTTTACGATGAAATCGTCTGTCAACAAGTCGCCGTGCTGCGTCGAGGGAATTGGCATAGGAGTTTATGCGGAAATTGATGATGGGAATGGACATAATTTGAGGAGGAGGAATGGCTCTTTATGACGCGAAATGTTGATAAATGAGAGCGCAGTGACGATTAGAGCATATTTGCAAAAACGACGACGTATTTTACGTCCGTTGAACACCGCATTCACCCTCCCCTACCCGGTTCCCCACACCCTCCACCATCCCTCCCATCACCCCTCCCACCACCTTGAGATTAGGCCACTCACTGCTTTCCTGATATCATTCTTTAGTCAAATAATTTCTGTTAGTTTTTCTCATCTATTTGCTACAAATAAATCAGACATTAGCCAACTGTTGATTTCATCGTTCATCGTAGTTCGATGTGTAGACTGATGTGCAGTTAATCGATGTACATTTGAGATTCGGAATCGGTTATACCATAGTCGATCTTTATCGTCGCAAATCTGTTGCTGTGCCACGGATTTGTCGATTTGAAACAAATGCAGTCATAAAAGTTTTAGTATGCACCTAATTGTGTATTTCCTCCAAGGTATGACTGCTTCGGAGGTTATTAAACTACTCCGATACTTTGAAGCTTAAAAGCTGCAGCATCTAATTAATGTTTAGACATACCAAATTTCACTGCATGCAGGATCCATAAATTACTGGACAAATTACGCTGACGGTAATCAGTGCATTTAAACATAACGACGAGTTGCTATTAGTAAGGGATGGGGGGGGAGGGGGGAGGCAGAACAGAAAGAGGCTTGAAGGATATCACTGCGCGACATACTTAGCACAATGGATCTGTATTTATGCATACACACCACTTCGAGTTGCATATTCATGCAGGGGTGAGATCGCTGCAGGAGTTCTTAGATTGCCTATTGTGCTCAAATGGAGCGACAGCGAATCGGAGTCAAGACCAAACTTCACGGGGTTGCCATTATTAATTCGAACGACGAACAATGGCGTGTCGAGCCCACGGTCAGCGCTCTTCGAACGTTAATTTGCCCTTTGGCCTCCAACCTTCGTACTGCAAGTTCACCTATAATTGTCCATTGGCGATCATCTTTCCGACCCCATCATCAACTGCATTACTATTCTACAGTTTTATTCAAATCCATTCAACCGTTAAGCCTTATACCGCATAAACGTACAATGAAAGCAAACATATTCGCACTCATGCTTCTCAAAGTTGAAATAAAATTTCGGCCTTTAAAATGTTTAGGAATGAGAAAACCAAATATGCGGTATAATTGTGTCGTAAAGATAATCGTCAATAGTACAACTCAAATAAAAATTACCTCAATAGGGATTGTCTGCGATAAATCCGCTTCGAATTTTCTGAGGAAAATATGCTCTCACTTCTCTCCCTGTTCAGTATAGCCCCCCTTAGTGCAAAAACCAGCAACTAAATAATCCGAGAAGGATGGATCGGAATTTTTAGAAAAAACAATTCAAATTCTCTCACCACACTGCAATAAAATTTGCCAAAGTCTCCAATGAAAGCCCCTCTAAGACAGTGGAAAATTTGTAGATATGGATATTGCAGTAGTCGCTAAGCAATAGCTCACTCAATAGATTAGACCAGAACATGATCAAAAACGATGCGAGTTTTTTGCAGCGCCATTATGAACTACGTAGGTAACAACGTTGCTGTAGTGTGGGGAAGCGACACTTAGTTGAACATAGAGACCATAGAGAAGTTTGAAGTTTAGGCGGGAGCTTCTGATGACCTAAACACTCCTGAAACCTGCGACCCAGATAGAAAAAAAATTCTTACGATTTTGCAGTATCACAGCCATCCGCATGGTCGTGGTTATCATCACGGAGGGGTCTTAATATAGCTCCTCCAGAAACGTTATTTTGGCGACAAACAAGGCCTTGGAAACCAATACCGTTTTGTCATACGCAGTAAGATCATTATATCAATCACATGCGTGTTGCACTGTACCTCTAAGTTTCATTTTGTAATGAACACTGTTGTGTACCATAGCCCGGTACAGATTGGTACGAAAATTACAAATACTTTCTAACAAGATGACACAACTGGTCATGGGGTTCAGTTATTGAACGTTGATTGTCTGTGCGGTTTGATGGAGTAGATTGTTGCTCATTAGAGGCATATTTCACGCTCCCACGAAGCGGTCGGTTGATGCAGCTCAAAGCAAATCGCGTGTTCGCCACTCTCAGCCAACATGCAATTAGCAGCTTATTGTTTTCGGCAATCATAAGCATCGCTAACAGCTACCTAAACGAACAAGCGACGTCCCTACACATATACAGCTATCCTGCACTTCAGACTATCCATCCAAAGGGATCAAATAAAAATTACTTTTAGACGTTTCATTAAGTGATTGTTTTCTCATCTTTCGCTATTTCTCTTTCACTCGCCTTTACTATTTTCTTTTCCTTTTAAAATCCTCTTAGGTTCTTTCTACACTGTACTGATCCATAAGGAAATATGCATGTTTAAGTCGTCGAGTCAGTCAGAGGGCAAAAGCTAATAAAAGCTGAATAATTGCGCAGGTGGCAGTTTGTGCGCAGAAGATAGCGAAGAAAATTTCTATAAGCCATTGATGCATCCTGATATCCTGACATCAGCAAAAAAAACAAGGCAATCGACTTCCGATTTTTTCTAAATTTGGAAGCTAGCCACTCAGTTAACCGGTAGTTGAATAACCTGAGCGCTACAAAATGAAGATCATACTCCTTACTTAACGATCGATCGCTCTCATTTCTCCTGAGGATCGTGTTATGGGAAAGAAGCAATTAGATCGTGTGCTGGTCATCATCAAATACACATTAATAATGACGAACAAGAACTGCAGTGACCTTTGAATTTGTTATAATAAACTTTTGAACAAAGTTCAGATTTAAAAGATTCTCCTGTTTCGTAAATGAGGCTGACAACTGTTGCCAATCGAACGAAGTGAAAAGTCAGCACATTCTGAGCAATCCTGTAAGTATGGAATTGAACGATTAAATCGCTCAATGAGTTCATCTTTTTTTTTACTTCAGAATACCTGTTCTTGTTTCAGTATAGATAAGTACAGGAACAGAACAGTGATCGATCGACCACGCAGTGACAGCTGCTCTCTTAATGTCTGTTAATCATTTAATTTATTTTGAGCATTGTTGTCGAATTCTTCACTGTAAATCTTCAAAACTCTTCTGTAAGTTCTGTTGTCTGCTTAGCAAAAGGTCATTGCTTAATAAGAAATTATTGTAGCTGAGCTTTTCAAGCTTAGCGCTAATTTTTTGTTGAAGAAAGAGCGCAACCTTTAAAACAAACGGAAATGTCGTACGATCGGATCCATTGGATACTGTAAATGCTATCGTAGTAGATGGAGAATATCGCTGTGAAGATTTGCTAACAAATATTGCAGCCCTTTTTCATCACTCATTTATTACTCATTTTCGTAAGACTCTAATGGGATTCTATAATAAGGAATCAGTGAAGCTATCAATATTAATTCGATAAATAAATTCGCTTGACGTAATTAACTGCGGTTGTTTTCAATTCGCCATGATCAAGTGCATAGCTTGCGACACATAACGCGTTGGTTTCCTTTTCTTGAAGTGTCATTCATATAAATGAATTGTCGTCTCTTCCTACTCGATGTTGTGTTTGTACAAAGGCACTCCCGTAACGGGTAGTGTAGATCGTTTTAAATTTTCGCCCATTGCTGAAGGGACTCACGTTAGCGCTACCGTTTGCTTGAACATCTTCACCTCAGTAACCAACCACCATACGAGAGTCGCAGACGAGTGCACATGCAGCATGCGATAATATGCCATCAATACTGCATATAAATCGGCAAAATCGTCAAAGAATCATGAAGCTTGTTGTAGGAGCAAGAATGAATGTTGTTGATTGAAACAAGTAAATGATGGGGAAGAGAAGAGGGCGGTGAGGGGAAGGGGGAGGGGGTTGGTAGAAACATATTTAGCTAAATTTGGTCTCTTGGGACGGAAAACGAAGGCAGTTCGAAGATGTATGTAAGCCAAACATACATAAAAATGTCTTACAGCTTTAATATTAATATGCGGTATGAGGACTCTGTCGCGCAACGTTAAATTCAATGGCATTTCACTGGCACTTTAAATTGTGCATTTGTAACAACGCCGATATGAGAAGACGAAAAAAATGTCACAACTCGCTGTGAACACCTGGAAAAATTTTCGTGAAGACATTACGAAAGCTTCTGAAAAAATTTTAGTAAATAATTTCTTTAGAAGTAACCTGGATTTAACTTGAGTTCGCTAAAGTCCAACGCCATAGCTAGCTACTCATTGGCAAATATCGGCTGCAAAAGTGAGTCAGAATATGACCAAATTGAGTTTAATTTCGCGCTAGAATGTGGATGGGATGGCGTTTGCCATAATTCTAAGTGATTAAAACGCTGAGTTTCTATGACTCGAAATATATACCATACATATTTTAGAAAAATTTCGATGAAAATCATTTTGAGAAATACGCGTAAACCAAATTTTATACAATTACGTCTCCCGTTCGAATGAATTCCTATGAATTCCTATGAATTCCTATGAATTCCTATAGAATATAGTTAGCATTATGCAAGCAAACATATCGTTAAGCTTAGATTTGTTAAATGTTCCAAAAATGTCAATCAGTCGATTGAGATGATGGTAATTTGCATCGATGCATTCATTCATTATGTGTTATTTTCATGAATGATGAGAACCGAATTCATTTTGAGTAACGCAAAGAAAAATTTCGCATTTTTAGTGGAAATATGCACATAGCGCCAACCATCGTCAACCATGCGTAGTTTTCGGGACTCATAATTTATCAGATGCTAATACTTGAAGGGTTTCGTAAATGCATTGCAATTAGACTCTAAATGTAAAGTTTTAAGCTTTTTTTGCGTAAAAGTATCGAAACTTACTACAAAGACATTATTGTCGAAGTTCATTAAGTACTAATATTAACACTTATTAAGTACTAATAATAATATTAAAGGAATAAACGCTGCAATTGAATAAAACACGTATATGTGTCATTACAAATAGTAAGACGAAAGTGTTAAGGAAATGATCTTTGCAAGAGATCCATTGCGCGTTATTTCTCAGGCACATATTTTGATTATAGAGTGTAATGTAGAAATTCGTATTCGGAGCTTACATTTTATATGCTGCCGTAGCAAATTGAAAACGTTCGGAGCAATTTAGACACGCAAAACAAGTGCCCATATGCTTATGCTGAACGGTTATGAACTGCCAATATAGTTACTGCAATATTATTAATGCGGGCCAGTAGCTCAGTGGTAGAGTTCCCGTCTCGAATGCAGGAAGACTTGAGTTCGATTCCCGGCTGCTTTCCCAAGGAATCGTAAGCGGGCTGACCACTAGGCGTTCTGAAAGTGATCAGCTGACAACCATGCCCATTTATGCATGGGCATGGTTGTCAGCTGCATTGATTCGGGAATCGATGAAATTGCAGCTGCCTTTGCATCTCTTTACATATAATTGCTACTTTCACTTGCTTGAGGTTACGGTTTTTTCTTTTCAAATAGATTTTTCATTGTATGAGGCAAATAGCCGCAATGTATAAGGTAAATAGTCGGTAGTTTGCTATAGTGTTTATATGGTGAGTTAAAGAAAGAAAGACAGAAAGAAAGAAAAATCATTCATTTAATCTTTTGCTTAGTAAACCAGTTGAGGTTTTTCTTCTTTTTTTTTCTTTTTTTTTGAAATAGCGAAGACATCCAAAGAACACATCTTATATGCGGATGCATTTGTTTTGTTTAAAGCGGTGAACTTTGGCGAAGGGAAGTCGCAATGAAGGCAAAAAAAAGGTCCATTAGTGCCAACGGAGGTCATTGCCAACACAAAACTGACTACCACCGTATACACGAACAAAACGTTGAGTGCACATTGACGGACGTTGATTTCCGTCAGTAAACTAATGTGGTTTCATGATGATCTATCTCGTTTTGTTCGAAACACTGTATACATATCACTCCATTCATCGGCCGTTCAATGGTTCGTCTAAAAGCAACGATAATGATACATTTTGCAGTTGTTGCAACAGAAATAGTATCGATGCCGTATTTAGTAGCGTCTGATTGTTTGGTATAAACAATGCACGAAATGCACATTTTAGGTTAGTTATTTTTTCAAAGAGAGCCTTCAGCAGAAATGGATGAAATCATTTTCGGTTCAATTTTTCTATTGCAAAAAAAAAATTTAAAAAAGAACGATTTCTTGGACATATCGGGCATCGACTGCGTTAATAACGCTAAGTGTTACAATGGGATAGTCCGAAAAAGTTGTCCCTATAAGATCGCTGAAAGGTTGCAGCTTTATTTATTTGTTCAGAATATGCGCGAATGGATGATATCATCATGCCTCATCCATAAATTTCAACAGCACATTTCGAAGTATTGAGAATATTTGAAAAGTAATGCGTATAATGAGCTGTTTTTTTCTTGTTTTTGATTTGTTGCGGAAAACTTATTGCTGAAAGACGACAAAATATTTACTGCTTATTTGTCGCATTCATGGAGAGAGAAAACCTACTTGTATGGCATAACTCATGTAAACTTTTGCATAAAAAGAAGCGCATTTGCTGAGGGGTGACCTTTTATGAGGATGATGCGTTGAATTTTGTTACGAAAAATAGAGAGCTACAATTTACGTTAACGCATCGACAATGTGCGCAAAAGAGCGCAAGCGAAGGAGCCATAGAGAATCATTAATGATTTATTAGGTTCCCTCGAAGCGTTGCAGCCCGAATTCCATGCATCCACTATTTTGACGATTGCGTAACGTCGACGCGCTCGCATACGGTAGTTAGTGCGCATTTTGCAATGCGCAAATCTTAGCATTCATTCTTTCGCAAATCAAATTTTCCCTCTTAAGACGATGAAAAGAAGTTTGTTCGAGAGTGGCGCTTCCGTCTCGAGAAACTGGAATGCGGTTGGTTATATTTGAGTTACAGTATTGGTGTACGACGAGTAATGCGGCCACTGAATTTTTTCTATGCTCGGAATATGACCTTTTTAAGCAAACAGAGTTTTGACGTGATCGAGATTTGATTTTTCGATAATGCTTTGGTTACATGGCTTTTTTTTGGGAGGGGTGGGGGGGGGGGGCTAATCAAAGCATCCTTTAATACACGTTGGGCACATTTTAAAGCAAATCCACTATGTTTTTTTAAAGGAATTTTGCTTTATGCCGAGATAACGTGTTGTCGAACTGCACGTCGCCAGCACGCATTTTCGTGAAACGAAAGTGTTTTTTTTCAGCATTACTGCACCATTTGTTGCAAATAAAAAACAGGAAAGCGCATTTGCCACTATTCAACCGAATCAGTTTATTCGTGAGTGCAGAAGAAGATAGATTTTCATCGTTATGCTAAGGCGAAAGAATACGCAAAAAAGTAAATGACTGCATAAGGTATGCAGTCATTTATCGCTGTGCAATTAGAAGTTAGAAAGCTCAAAAGCAATTTAATTGTCTTTGTGAGCTGTTCACGTTAA
Source organism: Toxocara canis (assembly GCA_000803305.1). NCBI lineage: Eukaryota > Metazoa > Nematoda > Chromadorea > Rhabditida > Toxocaridae > Toxocara > Toxocara canis. Next base: position 7,987 of record JPKZ01000998.1, read on the forward strand.
TTACGAACATTCTGCTTGGATTTTGCCAGAAATCATGAACTGCCGAAAAGAATTTACTTCAACTTAAAAGATTGAAAGGTTCCAGTTTCTTTTTTTTTTCTATGTAACCAGCCAAACTCTTATCGATAGTCGTAAGCAGTTCTCAGCAAAAATAAGTCTGTCGAGAGTGTATTTGAGTCCATATGTGAAAATTATTTCTTCTTTTGCCTACAACTAACTGATTGTCGCCGTTAATGGAAAAGACCGGAAGAAGCAAAAAGCGACAACGGCTTGATGTGGGCGCTGTGTTCACGCAACCGGAAGCTTAAGACAATCGTGGCTATGCGCAAACAATTCAATTCACACTTCTTATACTGTTCTTCGATTATTGCACAGCTTCGTCTATAATCTCGGATGTCGTAAATAATTTGGCGATTACCTGAGGCTAGCTATTGAACAACCAGACGAAATCACTTTTTTTTTTAAAAAAAAGCGAGACTAAGCGCCAAGCAGCTGACTGTGAATAGATGCCATAATGGAGAATTGGAAGGTGGATTTGTGCAGGCAGAGATTTTTTTGTCGGGGGGGGGCGGATGGAGGACGGAGAGATCGAATTTTTCGTTGGCGAAAAGAGCAGCATATTCAGTACAAAATTGGATTTCCATTGTTGAGCAAAAAGGAGTACAGTCTTAGCTTTTAAAAATTATCAAGTCCTTGCACTAAACCATTTGAAAATATGGTTTTCGAACGGGACAGTTTCAAAAAAATTAAGATACAGCTTTTTATTCATAGCTATGCTCTATTCCCGGAGTGGCTAATTTCTCATTCTCGGTGTAAAAAAATGGCGATCTGAATGCATGATAGAATCAATCGTTCAAGGAGGGGGGAGGGAGGGAGCGAGAGAGAGAGGTACAGAGAGAGATAGAATGAAAGAAAGAGGATCGATTGCTATAGAGTTCACCTTGATCGCATATAATCCGAAAATTTGCAACCTTTGCAAGCTGCTAAGACGGATTATAATTAGCGCAAATTTGACTTACGCAAAGGTCGACTTCTAATGTGCGCTGATTTTGCAAGTTGAAAAAATTGTCGCATTTTATCACATTAAATAACGGCTCAAAACCACTCAATATATTTTGCCGTAGTTTGCTTTAGCGAAAAAATAGATGAAAATGCGAATATAATTTCATGAGTTAAATTTTACAATAGGGCTAATTTTACAATAAATTTTACAATAATTGAACAAAAATTTTACAATAATTTTACAAAAAATTTTACAATAATTTTACAAAAAATTTTACAATAATTTTACAATAAATTTTACAATAATTTTACAAAAAGTTTTACGATAATTTTACAATAAATTTTACAATAATTTTGCAATAAATTTTACAAGGCGCAAACTTGTCACGACCATAACAAATTTGCGTATTAATATTACACAAAATTTTGCTGCAATAAATAAAAGTGCAACTGTACTATACGACAATATTCGGAAGAACTTTAGATGATGTGCTAAAATTGGCGACGGCAACTAGACAAGCTCGACGATTTGGCCGCAGCGCAATTATGGGATTACTTCAATGGGATGATGCGATTTATTTCTATAATGCGTTGAATCAATTACAATGAACGTTCACTGCAGAATCGTGACGTTTAACTTTTAAGGTTGACTTATATGCAATGCTTGCTGCACAATGTAAAACATCGTATGTAAAACTGACCGTCGAGGAATCTCAGTCATATTTCGGTCACAATCGACAACGTTCGGAAATATTGTTCAGAAGTTCTAAATCTAGCAAGAGAAGATCGGTTTACGATAGATGTCCCTTGCCACTTAAAAATTGATGCATTTGTTACTGTGGGTGATCTAAAATTGTCATAATGCCAATTTCTTCCATCGATTGTTTGCATAATTCTGTTTAATCGGCGACTATTTACTCCGCATCAGTACTGCTATAGATAGTATACAGAATAGTGAATTGCGTACCTCAGTTACGTCACATTTGAAAGATTTTTCTCAGCTGAAAACTTTCTACTATCTTTCTAGGCGCTGCAACAACAAGGTGGTAAGCGCTATCGTGTGCATTGAACAGTTTGTTTAGGAGTTGAGTGTTGCCATGTTTGATGAATCTGTGAGTCGTATCTTTTAAATCGCGTTAACTTCAATTCAGTGATTCTCGAACGAGGCTTGAACTTTTGAATTTTCTGCGGTTGCAGCACAGCTAAGCAATCTTCCGCTATGCTGCAACTGCGGAAATCGGTCAGTCGAGAACAACTTTCCGGAGAATACAAACTACGCCCGTTACGAAGCAGGCTTTAATTTTGCGAACTCCTAATTAAAAGGTGATCATAAATGTCATTGCAAAGCGAATCGATGAAGAATACTAAAAGTTTGTAGCTTATTAATTTTCAAAGCTTCTTCGCATCCGAATATCCGAAATTTGCACGAAAGTAAACACGGGGTAGAGTGGTGCTAAATTGCTTGAACAAAAAAGTTACGATTTTGGGTGATGCATGTTGGGGATGTGCCCCCCGCGGGGCGACGTAATGGGGCTGACCTGTGGCTAATTGGTGTGCATGTTCGACGTGTTCGCAGGAAGCGTGCAACAATGCCCGCCAGCGTGTCGCCCTCTAATTAGCCATGCTGACGGTCACTTCAACACCGCACCGCTCACCCTCTGACATTCTACCACATGGCTATCGCATCCTACGTTCTTCTTTTAAAATTCTTATGCCGACATCCACAAATTTTTCGGCTCGACGTAAATTCCTTTGTTGTTGCTAACGGCTTTGAAGTAGAATTTGGAGAAGGAGACTGAAGAAAACGACAAGAATTGGCTGACGAGAGAGGTGGACCTCAGGCTACTGCTCACTAGGCTTTAACCAGAAAAGGTCCAGCCACCAATGCCGCTATATCGTTTGCCTTGCGCACGTTATTAGGCATATGCTAATAACGACCAAACGGTTCTGACCAAAAGGAAGCACCCAAACGCCTAATGAATAAGCGGATTTTGCAAGAGCTTTAAACGAATTTTAGCGTCTGCCTGGGTTACTTTTATGCATTGCGTGCTACTCGCTGTGAAGGTTGTGGCTGCATGGTTGATAAACATTCTTATACGAGGCTGAACAGGATATAGCGTTAAAGAGAATCCGACAAATTCATTTCTTTTGAGGCCATAGCAAAGCAGAAATATAGAGGGAGGAGGGGAGTGGAGGGGGGGGGGGGGGGTTGTACATACAGTAGCGATGCTTCATTCGCTTAGCTGGTGCGTCTTTCCTCTATTGGATCTGTTCAAGTCTTAGCGTTTTACACACACATGACACGCGTTTTCTGTTATCAGTTCCCTGCGGCATCTGTATTTACCTACAAATGTGAACTAATGCTACGTTCGTAATGTGTATACCATTTGCTGCTCAGATCTCAACCTAATCAAAAAGGGAAATATTGGTAAGTCAACTATCGAATCTGCTTTCGTGTTTCAAACAGCTGAGGTGAGGTAACCATCGAATCTGCTTGTGCAGCTCTCATTGTTTCCGTAGTACAATTGTGCAATAAGAAAATTAAAGCTATCTGTTTAGTATTCACGCACTTAACTGCACCTCCCTTAATTTTATATTTAGCTATTATGGGGAGACGCATTCACATCGTCATGTTCATCCGTTTTCATGAAAAAGATAGGTTGATGGTTTCGGAACCACAGGTGAACACCAAGGCTGATGGTATCGGAACCACAGGTGAACATCACCTTCTTTATTACGTCGGCAACCATTAAGCAAAATGCAACCGTCATCCAGCAGCTTATTGGACCATTTGCGAAAAGTGCAGAAAGTCTAATTCGTCTTAAGAGAAATTTAGCCGTTATTTGAGTAGATGAAGTAATGACTGATTGATGGTTTTATTTTATTGCGAGGAGCAGACAGTGGTTAGATACATAGCATAAAAACAATCGCTAAATTACATTAATTTCCTTTATTAATCCTTACTTTTAAATTTCATAATCATAAGTAAGTTTTAGTTGCATAAATTTGCTTAAATAAACTGATCTGTAGTGCGAGCTTACGGAAATAAAGAGATGAAACAGGAAAGACTACAGTAGAAACGAATGAACCAAAGAGTAAAAAAATTCATCGCAACTGCAGAGA
>JPKZ01001016.1:0-30068 GCA_000803305.1 Toxocara canis
GAAAACAAAAGAGTTGGTTGGTTCGAGGTAAATTTTGAGTTTTGATTTATAATTGTTCAATTTCTTTGAGCTTTATTGCAACGTTCAATGATGGTGTTCAACTGAAGTTATTGATGACACAGCTTTTTTTTTTCACAACTTTGGCATCAACTCAATCCTACAAAGCGGCCATAGCAGGTGTATAAAACAGTGTACTTCTTGTACTCGGTTTTTTCCTCTATCACTTATGAACTATTGACCACAAAATTGACTGCAAAATTTACATACCTCTTTCAACCACAACATCCTGTACCAACATTTGACCTGTTGTTTGTATGTACCAGCTGTAGCTGTATAGTAGTATATAGCCGTCCATTTCTAACACCTCTGTGTGTAATGTCAATTTAGTGCAGAAAGAAAAAGGTACAAGAGAAAGCTATGGTCATCTCAGAGGATATCTGAAATAGATATGGTGGTTGTTTGGCAATCTTAACAAAAGCACTAAGCTAAGATATAGATGCCACTAAGTGATGCATCAATGTGTTTAATGTCGAGATGAGGCGATTGGTTATTTGCATAGCGCTGCATCTATTCTATTCGTTTCTGAATTAGACATCCAACGTAAAGCTAAGCCAACCAATAAATCCGTTGAAAAAGCTCATCCGATTGCAATTTATGCTCAAAAACGTTCGAATTGAGTCTGGCCTATTTGAAAACCGCCCTATGAGTTTACGTCATCTCTTTTATAAAAAAAATGGTCTATTTAAATGATGGTCATCTCTCTTGGCATAGCAAATTAGGTAGGCAAGCTTTAATGATGCTATCCTAAAAGTACACCTGGTGTGTGTGTGTTTGTGTGTGTATATACATGTATGTATATATACATGTCTGCAACGAAATAAATTAGTATAGGCAGTTAAGTTACGCGGATTAAGGTTATTTGTTACGCCATTTCCATTTTCTCTCAAATGGAGTGATGCTTTTGAATAAAGCTTGGAATATTTAAATTTTGTGGCATATCCCTTCGAGTACGGTATCGACATTTCGTTTGTACGATGCTTCTATCTATGCGTTTCCGCATTTCGGCAATTAAAGTAGCGGATGGTTGCGTATAAGTGCCAACCAATTGTGCAACGCAATTCCTCTTTATGACTGACCATTCATTGTTTATTCGTTCGTCGAATTAACAGCCAACGGTAAACAACCTCTCGTATCTATCGTAAAAACTTAATAATCGAACTTTAGCGTAAATTGACACAGTGAACTTTATTCATCACTGACTATTTGCTCATTAATTATAACCGAATGTGAATATATCGATAAGCGTTTTTCGCTGATTAACTACGCTAAATTTCATATCACCGGTTGTTCAAATTTTCGCTTAATTAACCGAGCAACAATTAATGCTTTTATGCTTTCGTCTAATCAATCATTCAGCTTTTCACAATCATCTCGTTTTTATTTAGAAGAGAGATTATAAATTCTTCTAACGGAATCCTCCAACATTCCACCTACCAAACGCATTTTTCTGATTCCACACGAATCCGATATGCTTAAATTTGTTACAGCAGGCTATGAAATAAAGTCAAAAGATTCCGAACATTTATTTATACGGATAAGCGTACTCAAAGTTTCTGAGTCGAAGACCTCCTAAAGATCGAAGGAATAATAATCATCTTTGCATTAAAAATATACCGATCAAAGGCAGCTGCAAACTCTTTGCATCCTCAAAAACAGTTATTTCAGTAAAGAATAACATACTTCTTCTATAGCTATGCGTTTTATTCGTCTCTAGCAGTGAGCACTTTATGCGTGTCTATTGATCAGTCCATCTTTCTTTATAGTGTAGAATCGATGCACGATATAGAACGTTTTGATATATATGAGTGGAAGAATGGGATCGAATAGCGCGAATCGTATTGCTTAAAAAAAACTCATACAAATACAGCTTTGCTGAGTTTTTTAAATGTTAGATAAAGTTTTGTGCAGTTTTATGACTGTTCTTTTAACTCGAAAATGACAACTTCAAAATTTACGTCCCAAGAAAAATTCTGTCAATGTTTTTTTTAAATGAAGAAAATTCAAAGATCGTTCGGGCCTTTAGTGCAATGTCTCGATGTTACTGACATGCAATCGCAAGCCGAGCAACAGCCATTCCTTTGGCTGTTTTATCTTGTTGTTAAATACCACCTGCTAGCTGAACTGTCAGTGGTAAGCAGCCGGGAATCGAACCCAGGTTTTCACCCATACGAAGCGGCATCTTTACCACTTAGCTACTCTGTTCTCCCAAAGTTATTACTTTCGAAAATATGCTGAAATTTTGCTATAACATTGTTGTAATGTCCGTTTCGAGATTCAAAGTTGACGCATAAAATGAATTGTAACGTAGTGAAATTTTGTGAAATACAAAGATGCAATTTGCTATATTCATAACTACACTATTTTCTTCATTCTATTCGTAATTTTGCCCAAGTTTAGTCTTATTGTATTCGGTATTCTGAGACATGAACATCGTTAACTGTATCGGTTTTAATTGAATGGCCACCCGCTCCTGAAAGGTTACCCGTGAATCCATTTTCCACCTTTCAGACTCGCAAGGTTATAAGACCAGCAAATGGGATCAGCAAGCCCATTTTATGCCAATGTAATGAAGAACACATCTGAACAGGTCCAATAAAAAAATGGGAAAAAAACACTGAAAAAAAACACGGACGAAAATAAGAGGAAACCGAAGTAATACCTTTGTAAGACTTAGATTTGTAAGACTAAGATCTTTGTAAGACTCCGAAGTAAAAGACTTTTTTTACGTAATATCTTTGTGCCATTCTCATTTTTTATAATTTAACCGGAAACGAACGAAATGCGACGGGAAAAAGGCACAAAAAAGTAATCCCAAATCGCCAACTATGAAACACGTTTTCTGTATTTGATTTTGTGGTTATTGTACGGAAAGAATGAGATTCGAACAATGTACGGAAAGCATAAGTTAGGCTATATCAGGCTCAATGAGATGCATTATGTAAATTTTACATTTTACTGATTTATTTATCTGCTATCATCATTACTTAGCGTTCAAATGCCTAATCAAATTGTTCAATGCATTCGTGATTTCTATATTGGTCGCTTTTTAAAAAATGTTACTAGTCATAAATTTAAATGCTCACAAAACTGTTGCCATCTAAATAAAATTCGAGTAAATTTTGGCGGCTTGGCAAGTGAAATATTGTTACGATTCTGTTTTTGAATCACATAGCCGAATCGCCGTCATAGTTAGCGTTCTGAACGTAATTTTCATGTGGCGTCGACGCAACTGCTGTATTCAGGAACAAGCTTTACTCAAAGAAGCTCCTCTGTTTTATAGCGATTTTCTCGGAAGCAAAGTGTACATTCAACAATCACATTGGCCTAAGTGTTAGCAACAAAAAGAAAACTCCACTAAAAGAGTCCGAGGAATGGACTCCATTTTTTTTTTTGCGATCTCGAGAGTATTTCCTCGTTCAAGGGTGTCCGCATTTGAGTGTGATCCGAATTATTCGCTCGTCAATAGAGAAATAAAAGAATAAAAGAATCGAGTAGGTGGTTCCCGGAACAAGCCCCAATCACAGAGCGGATACGATGCAAACGAAAGTGATCGTTTTGGAACAGTGATGTCGTTATCGAGATAGATAAATGCGTTGATCGCGTATTTCATTTTAACTGGTGATCATCATGATTGTGTTGTGATCTATTTAAAGACAAAGCTAATTAACCGATTTTTTTGTCGAATTATTTTAACGTTCCAAACAAAAATATCTGTCATCATACTAGTTGTGGGGAATGAGGAGAAATAAGCAGAAATTCAAGCGTATAAATAAATTAAACTGCAAATATATAGCTAAACATTAATACTTTGTTTGATCGTCATACAAGTAAGTATACCTTCGTTACTCGCTGTTTACACTGCCATTTTTTCTCTCAGAACATATCCCACTTATATCGACTAGACAGGCGGCAACTAACGAGACATCTCGATGGGTTCGATTCGCTCGAAGCGAATTTTTATTCGTTCACCACCAGCTGAGTATCTCTTAAATCCGCCATTAAATTTTTTTTTGCCGAAAATTTTATGCTTTTCTTTCGGTACTCTGTAGATTAGTTTGGTTAGCATGCAAATCGACTTTTTACTAGTTACTCTTCACATCGCTTTATTGATTTAATATGCACAACAAAATGGTCAATTAAACGGGAGTAGATACCGAATAAATGTTCCGGTCAGCTATGTTTTACGTCGACAAATGAAATTCTGAATGACTAATGAACGGACACATCGGTGCGCTCACTATTCTATGCATCAGTTCACAGTCGCAGTTTAATACGTTTTATTGCAGCAATTTCTCATCAATGAAGCTGCATAATTTTTTAGCACTTCCTCTTATAAATGAGGATGTTCAAGTTTTGAAAAAAAAAAACAGCTGAAAGACCAGAGTCCAAAAAGACTCTAATTTTTTACATTTTACCAAATTATGCATCTCATTATGATAGTTTGTCAGTGGAGAGCAAATGAGAAATACGAGAAGTTTTTAGCAAAAGTTATTTTGGCATGAACAAGTAAGTGGTTATGATTTCATATTGTTTTCTTTGCAGTTTAAAATATGATTTATGGCTATTGTCCATAACGAATATTTCACTTTATGCAACCAAAATTTTTTAGTTCTCAGGTAGAAGGTGACATGAGAGTGTCGCCGCTTGTTTATGCGCCAATAAATTTTTCTTGTAATACAATTTCAATAGCCGAATAAATTAATTGTCACCTTATGTCAAATGTCATTTTAATTACCAACTTAATTGTCATTTATCTATTCAAACATTTTAATGAAGAGAGCGTCAAAATGATGTGGTGAAAAAGTCTTGTGATTTCTGATACTGAGAAACATATTTCAACCACTTAAGGAAGAAAAACCCATTCCCCGAGTACTGTCGACTGATTTACTCTTTCCACTTGGAAACTTTCCAAAGTAGATCGTAACTTCCATCGTTTTGAATTCTAGTCACTAAAGAGTTTGTTTCGAGAAGCAGAGCAAAAAAAAGTTGGAGAAGTTTATTTATTTCTTCAATGCACATCGAAACGTCATATGGTACTATACGTTAAACTGCAATCTTATCCGATATAGAGAGATTTCATATTAATTAAACATCATACTTAACATATAAAATATCAAACCTATATTCTATCCATCCGCCCTCCCTCCCTACCTCCCTCCTTTCCTCCCTTTTCCCTCTCTTTCTCTCGTCTCCGCTATCTCCCCCTCTCCTCCACTTATAGAAGTCGTTCTGCTAATACCTGGAATGTAGGGTTTAATCAATTCCTTGTTCACCAATTTTGCCAATAATAAGCAAGCAATCCTCCGCGAATGACGCACTTCCTATTCAATCAACGATCCTCCATAATTGCATCGCAAATAGGAATGACCTTTTTTTCGCCTTTAGGGTCAATTATCGACTTCACAACGAATCATCGCCCATTGCCCGATTCGCTTGACCATGTTTAACTGTTTGTCTCTCTCGTTTAATAATGCACTAACTCCTCTGTCTGTACCATTTCATTTGCACTGAAGAAAATTTTAACGAATGGAAGCAGAAGATCGAAAAAGGCATTATATTTCAAATACTATGCTAGCCAAGCTGTTATACTAAGCGCTGTCATAATTCTTTTAGCCATTCTGGCCGATTGACTAAAGCACAGAATAAAAATTAGGTGATAGTATATATGAGTACTCTTAGAATCTCTGTAAGAAAAAACTGAGGAATGAATGATATACAAGCATGGAATTACCAGCTGAGCCATAAAACCGATACTCGTTCTACGTATGGCAAAAGAACAGTTGCAGTGCGAAAGGCGCTTAACAAATAGCGTTTAATTATTCGTTTTCTGTGACCTCAAAAAAGTGGATTTTCGGCAAAGCATACAACATCCTTACCTCGCGATCTATTTATTGTGCAACGGGTTCGACATTCTTTCTCTTTCGCGTAGCACAATGCAATACTTTAATCTCTACTTATCTTTTTCCAAGCCTGCACCCTTCGTTAGATAGTTCGAACCAATGTCACGAGCGTTATGAAGCTACTTTAAGGCACTTCTCAACGATTCCTAATACATGTTCTTAACCTCTCATTATAGTTTTCTTTGTCGACTTCATTAGCTTATTATTTTGGGGATGTCGTCGCTTCGAGAATTGCAAACCTTAAAAAAAAGTTTGATCGAAGCACAAAATGAAACATTTTTCGTTGCTTTTTTCTTCTTGCTTGCAAATGAACGACTCATAATTAAAAAATATTTGTCTTTGTGGATGGCGAAAAAGAAAACTCAACATATCATTTTAATTAATTTACACTTTAGGTAGTTGCACTGTTGTATACGAATACTGGGGTTGCATACTGCCCACTGACACAATAGGCGATTGCTGATTGAGGGCGGTGACCGCCCAACTCAGAAGCCAGTCATACTCAAGAGAATCGTGTCCTATACACCTTATGTGCAATGACGCAATTGCGCCATCTCTCGATGCAGTATCGTTGTGTGAAGCCAGAAGCCATAGCCGATAGAAGAGGCGTTTCGAATAGAGATCGTCCCTTGAGATCTCATTAGAAAACGACTATTTTAGTGTGAACAGTCGTGTGATTCTTCTGACATCTTCACATAATGCCTCATTCCAACTCGACGTATTTTCTACTAGCTCTGATCGCTTCATCATCCTTTTACGGTAAGAGTATTGTAAATTCTTTATGAGATTCGTTTGTTGCAAACAACAACTCATTACTCATATACAATAATTCCGAAATGTTGTCAATCGAAAACAATAGTAAATGGTACTTTGCATATCACAGATATGTAGATAGCTCGAGTAATCATATAGCAATAAGAAGTTGCACAGCATTGATAAGGATGTAACTAAAGAGTCAAACAGAATTAACCTCATTTTCTTTTCAAAAATAACGTTGAATTTTTATTCAATAAAATATTTACCACGGGCGACGAAAGACAAAGAAAATTATGCCGAAAATTGACTCTATGTTTAAAAAAAATAATGAAAAGTTTACTTTTATCGCCAATCTTAACCAACAAAACGCCTTATTATCTTATAGACAATTGTTTCGAAGAGCCATTAATTACGTATGATTGTGGAAATATTAATTATCTAAAGGACCAAATTTAAGAGCGCATTTGTAATTGCATGTGCCTTTTACAGAAAGCTCGAATCTTCTTGCTCAGGTTTATTTGCATTGAATAATCCACGTTGGGAAATCCATGTGATATTCGAATAGTTACGAAACGAATTTCAAGTTTTCGGCTTGCTTCAAGTTGATTCTCGTTTAGCCGTAATTATGGCCTCACGTTTTGCATTTGGTATTCTTGAGACACTCTCAAATGCACTTGTGCATTCTTTAGGGAATGGAATTAGCTTCTATCTAGATCTTAGTTTACCGATATTCTGGGCCCATCGAAACAAGTAAGCATGGATATCAATGATGCATATCTTGCATGGCTAGTTTCTATAGTCATTTTCAGGTTCACTGTCAAACCGTCCATATAGCCGTAATATCTCTGCGTGTACGATATGCTTTTAGTATAGATATATAGGGCTAACTAATAAGGGCTAACTAACAAGGCTATAGGGCTAAATATAGACTAATTTATGCGAACTTCAAAAAAATTTTTTTCAAATGCAGACTTCAAAGATTCATTCAACTTCTAATACGATTAGAATTGAAATATGGAAGTTTTTGAATCAAATACATTTAAATATGTCCTTATCTTTTGATTGCAACCCATTCTTCTCAAGATAGACCTGGCCAAAAGAGAAAAAGAAAACTTTTTTTGCCTCTGAAATGCTGTGAAGGCAGAAGGCGACCAATTGGGGCATGCAATAAAATTCACGTAAGTGCGATGTAATGTTCCATTCTTTCTTTTTAAAGCTCGTTCTATTTTAAAACTTTAACTGATTTACATAAAACCTCTAAGGCTTATTTTTTTGAAGCCTTATGGCTTATCTTTTCAACAGTAGCAGCCGTACTGTTGGCATGCAAGATGCAATTGTTGCTCACTCCATTTCGGCAAGATCACTCCAATCGTTTCAGTACATCAACCATCTGTTACAAACAGCAACAAGTCATCTACGACGAGAGTGTAACCAATAGGACGGAAAATTTTTTGGCTTTATACATGAAAAACTGATTAGCATATGCCGAAGATCATTTTTCAAAACACATAAAACGTTTCTGAGTGTTGGAAATACGCCTTGTTTGCATATTTGCAAAGGATGCTTTTTCTCTTTACCTTGATCACCTTGATCACCTTGATCCGACTCGCCCAAAGGAAAATGTGAAGGAAAATGAAGGAAAATGTCTTTACAGTGAAGGAAAATGAGAAATCCATTTTGATATTCTGCAAGCTATGTGCGATGGTTATGACTGTTACTCTGCACTGGGGAGAGATGGCTTGGGCTGAGGTGAGGGAAAGTTAACTGGGAAGTCTCAAGGGGTATCAATTGATTTAGTAGGTTACGATTTGACATTTAATTCAGTTCAGTTACTCGTTTATAATGCCAGTATACTAATTAGAAAGGCGAATTCCATTGAAAAAATAAAAGTTGGTTTAAAACAAATGGAAACTGGTCGAAAAAAGGCAATATGAAATTAGCATATTTAAAGCGTTTTAATTTTTTTTTTTTGAAGTGTGCATTCGAGATTGCACGGTGCAAATATTTGCATATTTCCCACTTCTTTAACGAGCTCATAAATCATTTCTAATATGTGAGGGGTGTGAGAATGATACATCAGCCTCGTTGAATCAGTACTGCACTATAATTAGCATCCCGTTGACAAATCACCATAGGTTAGGGGAACGGATGAGAGAAAATGGAACTTAATTAATTTGTTTTCCAAATGCCCTCAAAACTCCCAGCTATAACTCTCCGCCTTCTCCCCGCCTTTCTCATCTTCCTCCCCCCCCCCCCCCTTCTCCCCTTTTCTACAAAATTCACCCTAATAGTACTCTTAAAAATTTAGCATCTCATCTCCATTGCGAATTGAGACAACGATAGGAATAACTAGTTCTGTTTGGGCTATCGATACTATCGTAAATGAAGCCAGTAAAATCTTTGTGAAAACGTTTTACGGTTCACATAACTAAGTTGAACAATTCGAAATTGTTACGATTTCGAAACACAGTTCAAAATCTCTTGCACAACATCGACGATTTAAACCATGGTTCACACAAATGGTGCACCCCTAACCGACTTGATTTTCATTTAATTTTTATTAGAATCTATTGCATGCATATATTTACATACGTGCATTGAATGCGCTTTTCTTACGCAAAAAAAGGTTCAAAAATAAAATGATTTCGAAAGGTTGAAAACGTATGACTGGAACCAGTATGACTTAAATACGACGATACTGTCGAAATTCGTATTGCAGATAGCAGCAGAGGATTTGCTTGGATTCATGGTCATGGGGGACCCCCATCCTCGGCAGGACCTTATCAGTGATCGTAGTTGGGATCAATTTTTTGACTTTTTGCTCTCCGGTTTTTCCGTTAGGGTTCCTATACGATCTGAATTGCTCTTAGTCAGATCGCTGTTTCCAATAGCGGAAAATCACTTCCCATCGAACAATACTATTTTCGATTCAAGTATCACCAATGTCTAAGTTCGGCCATTTTTCTTGCATAATTTTGTAACAGACTTCATGCAAAAAAAAACAAAAAATCATCTTAGATGAAAATTTTTCAGTTTCCCTAACAAAATCGAAAATGAAGTCTCGCCTAGCTTATAGGGATCGCATTAATTCATAAGCACATATTTTAATGAATCGTTTTATACGGCAATACGGAATCCCACACTGTTCTATTATACATCATCGTTCCTCCTTGGGTACTCTTATTATTGATATAAATGGAATCTTATTTGCTTTTGTGAGCGATGTTGTTCTTTCCGAAAACACTCTCTTTGCTATCACATTAAGGCGTAATTATGTAACTTATCTCAACATCAAGAAGCCATATTAGATTGGTTGTAGAAATATAAAGTCGAGTTGTGACGATATAACATATCGCGGCTAATAACCTTTGCGTTCTCCTTAATAACACCATCCGCACAAAGTTAATAGGAGAAGCAATCAAGGGTATCGGCGATACCCATAAAGCCAAGGGTATCGGCGATATGTGAAAGACGAGAGAGGCCGTTAGTTGAGGATGATTTGAATCGAGTTTAATTGTTAAATTTTATGAAAGTGGCTATAGAATTGTTTCATTCTAAATACCATTTCATTAATGCATCAAACAGGAAGCCTGTTTATCGCATAGTTCAGGCAATGGTATTAAAATTAAAATTCAAAATTAAAATTCAAAAATTCAAAAATTCAAAAAATATTAAAATTCAAAAAAAAACATATGAAATCATTGGTAATAAAATGTAGCCTACCCTCAAACACTTTTGGATTCCGAATATATTGCATTCAGACTACGCCATTTCTATATTTGCGACCATGAAAATTTCGGAGGATTTTTTTTTCACTTCGGTACTCGTTGCCCTTCTGTATCAATATTTTAGTGAAGCTGGCAATACCTATACGCTCCTTCCTATCAATTGCAAATGTCCCCAACGAAAAACAGTGATTTCTCTTATACTGTGATTCGGCTTAAGCCGAATCACAGTATAAGAGAAAAAAAAAGAAAGTGTGAAAAAGTAGATAGCAGATATAAAAATGGCAATATGCTCAACTTAGTTCATTATGGCAGATATGGCAGATTTTCGAGGAAAAAAAAGCGAAGGTTTTCGCGATTATAGCTATATGGTTGTTACCAAAATATACCTCAACTGAAAGTGATATCTGCTTCAAACTTATGCACCGGTCACAAGGAGAGATTATGACAGGACAGCAAATCATGCAAAAAAAGAAAAGAAAAAAAACGTTTCCTTTATTTAAATCCGATATCATTAGACGGTGGTTCTTGGGCGACATTACTACTTCAGGCTGCGATATATGTGCGCGTTCGATAATTGCAACGAATTTAGAGAATGGACTGAAGGGTTTCATGCGACAAAAATTAAAGCACAATCTGTTTTTCTTGTTTCTTCGCCCTATTAGTCTAAATTTCTTAAATGCTTAAGTCTAGCTCTGCAAAAGTACGTAGATGCAAAACAAATTATCTATGTATATATTGATGATAAGGAGAAACATTCTATTTAGCAGAGAAATTTTACGTTTTATGAGGTGATAAGCTAAGCGTATAGAAAGAGATTAAAGGCAAAAAAAGGAATGGATTCCAAGTATCAATTTCTGCACAAACACTACAGATATTTGCAAAAAAAAAAAGAATACAAATGTACATAGCATACTGTCGTTAGGGATAAAGCATAAATCATTAGGGACCAATTAAGGAAGCAATTAATTAGTCGGAAGCATTCAAATATGTTTTTCATCCACTCTCAATCCGAATGCTTTTTGTATGGGCAAATTAGCTTTAACAAATAACAATTCGTTTATGCATACTCATGCAACAACGCATTGCAAACAATAATTCAGAGCATAATACAGTACTCTGCTTAAGAAAACAAATCGCACCGTTGTCGATATATGAACCCAACTGTTGCCATAAATACGTACGTCCGTCACAAGAGCGATATTTTGCCTCAGAGTGGATGTTTGCGCAGCAAATCTTGAGGGAGTTCGAATTAGGGTACGACGTCCGTTCTAGAAATTGTAAGCGGCTTAAGCTGTTCTACCTGTCCATTAGCAGCACATTTATGTGCGAGACGAATTTTCGTTCAAGAATGGGTGTTCATGGGAAATGGAATGCAAGTGGAAAGAAGTGTGCATATCGAGATTCAGAAAACTAGGGGGGAGGGTTGAGGAGGTGGGGATTCCATCATATTATTAATGACGATTGCTTACTGATAATGAGTGGATGTGTTTCAGTTGCGCATTCGTATATGGATGATCAGTTGGAGAGGAAACTTTCATTGTACGATTTGTTGACCAATCAAAATGGTTATATGCCTTATTTGAAAAAGAATGATCCATCGTGGAGATACATTGGTTTGGGTAAACGATCCGATCACGAGGAACGTTTCATCAAACGACTTCCACCGAATCGTTACGCAATGATTGGACTTGGACGATGAGTGACAATTTACATATACTCTTACCGATATATGCGACGGGGTGGTGGTGATCGAATGTTGCGCCATACATTGACATTTCGACATTATTTGAAAACAACTGTCCCACTAATTAATCAATATCTCGTTTCCTTACTTCATATATCCTCTACACAAAAAAATAAACTAAAGCACAGAACATTTTCTATTTGCATTTCCTCTTGGCCCTAAAGTAATCTCATTGCTGTAAAGCAATCCTTCTCTATCATACTATTTCAAAATAATGATGGTTCAATGTTCGCATTGAGTAAGGCAACGCCTCGTCCTTAGTAAGTGTATTTGTATTGCGATGCAGAGCAAATATTCCATCATCTTTAACCATCAGTTTGTGTCAACAAAAAAAAACTCCTTTGTGAATTATCGTACACTTTATAACATTCGCATCTAAATGATTTAACAACAGAAACGTAACGCACTTTTACAACACAATTATACGTTACAACTTTAACATTTCTTTCATTTCAGATTTATAAAATTACTCCATTGTTTTATTTTCTATTGATTATTCAAATAGTTCACGCATAGAAAGCGCAATAGTCTTTCCACTATCGGCTAACCAAATCGGAACTTATCGATATGAATCGAACCTGCCCGTATTATATAATCCACCCAGCATAAATTAAGGGTTGTGAAGGAGGCCTAATACCAAACGCACAAAGAAAAAACCAAAAGTGATAAAAATTAATTTGTTTATTTTCTTTTACAAAGAAGCGAAATCTCTGTAAATCTTTTGACAATATTGCACTATAACGAAAATAAAACATGAAGCATCATAAATTCCAAGTAGCTCCTATACAGTCCTTTAACAACATTAAGATTATTCTTTAAAATCAAAATTATTTATGACATTTTAAAATCAAATTCATCTCTCAAGCACTGTGGCATACCAACTCTACACAGTGTGATTGATGCGGTTAAGCCAGCTCATCCTTTTTGTTAATATATATATATATATACGTATACACACCTGGGCTCGACTCACGGCTGCTTACCCGACGGATCGCCAGCAGGGTGACCACCACGCGTTCCGAAACTGATCAAAACAATCATGGGTGGGCATGGTTGTCAGCTGCATCGGTACGGGAATCGATGAAATTACAGCTGCCTTTGCATATGTATATACATATATTTATACAGAAGTGTGGTAGGTAGTGTTTTACATGTCTGCATGCAACGTGGTCACCTTGCACAGCAGCGGACAGCCGGTGGGTGATAGAAGGCAAAAACAAGTTCTTAGATTTTCACATTTCCCTTCGGGGTGTTTTACCTGTTTACTAATAAGACAACTCGCTTACAACGAAATGAGGGAGACAAGATCTCCAGAACCTGCAAAACTGTTGTTTGGTTATCTTTCAGCATATCAATATATCGAACAAGAGAAAAACGGAGAAGTAGACCGAAGGAAAAGTGGGAAGATCATGGTTTCTCCACCTTCCTTTCGTTGATACTTTTCCAGGCGAGCTATTCTAATGCATGGCAACATGCACTAACCCTACGACAGTCCGTCAAAGATGCGTGAAACGATGATGTCTTGCCAAATGACCAGTCGCGAATGTCGACAATTTAAAACCACAGAGGGGCGGAACTGGTTCAGAAGCAAACGAACTGGCACAACAAATGATAGTGGCAAGTTAAAGTACTAAGCCCGAGACTCAGAGGCAGTTTGAGCAGAACAAGAATCTTGCGATTCGGACACAGCCAAATCAGTGTTCGCATGCTTGATTCGGAACAAAACTCGGAGTTCTTTCATCGAAGGATTAGCCTCAGTTAGATGATTAATCCACGCCGCTGCCGTCTGATCGTTTGTTTCAGCTAGTACGGCTAATCCGAGTATCGTCTCATCACGTTGTTCATGAATGTTTCGTTCTCTTCGTACCGTTCCACCTCGTTGCCATCGACTGCGCCAGTTTTCGAAATCATTATCATCCTGTAGATGAGAACGCATACTGATGAATTTTTCTGGCTCGGAAAAATCACAATTTGAATCTCTAAAATTCTGAGACTCAAAAAAACTTCAGACAAAAAACAAACAACAAAGACAGATAAGCCAATTCAGTACGACACTTGTTTAACTGAAAAAAAAAATCCCACAACTAAAATGAACGGTTGCTACTCAACACTAAACACTACTTAAGGTTTTCGCATTCAAATCTTTCATTAAATCGCTCATCCAATCTAACCCTCGACGGAGAATGTGGATAAGAGCTCAGTGGAACCCCTCATTTGCTCATTTTGCATTTATCGGTCCTTAGGATAACAACGAAAACTAACCTCAGAATCAGGCCTAAAGTTATCGAAATATCCTTCGGGGTCAGGATCCGACGTAAGCCAGACGTAGTTAACTTTTCTGTCCATAACATAAACTCTGTTAGGTCCATCCACGTATAACGTACTCTTGGCTTTTATTGCTTCTAGCATTCTTTGCTGCAGCACACTTTGAGCCGATACAAGCCACCGCTTTGATTCAGCTAATTTCAAGTCTTTTATCTGAAATTAATAGTAATTCAAAAACACCAGAGCCTGAAAAGAAAACTGAAGCCTATTTTCTCAAAACTCCAATGCAAGGCGGTTGGGTGGTGGGGAGGCTGGGTGGAGAGGGGGAGGGTGTGGGGATGCGACGTGTTAAAGGGGTCTAAAATGCGACAAGTTGAGCTGAGGCGCGCAGTGAACGCGGAACAACGAATCCTGGTGGCCGACAATACGAAAGAGAGAAAATTCTTTTAGATGAAAGAGCCCAATTCAAACACCAAAAATGTTAAGCAAATTATTTTCTTAACCTTTCTCAGCTAAGGGACGCTTGACTTCTGATCAGGAAGTGACGCAACACTTCGGCCAATCGACAAGTTCACTGTCATGCCTTCGAGCAACACTTATGGCATGTAGCAAAACGTGATTCGTTGAAGAGGTATAATAGATACTGCTCCCGCTCGTGAAGTTAAGCCTACATGATCCCCTTCCACTATTTCAAGTAGTTATTCACTGAAGACGTAAAACACAAAGCTATATAAGGCCACAACGCCTAAAAAATATGCTTTTTTGCCTTTTTCTCGGTAGCTGTCGGCTCGTCGTTATGTTGGAAAAGCAGTAACACATCGCCCACAGTTTAGTACTTATCAGTCTGACATCAAAAACGATTCACTGAGAATTCAACATAAAGAAAATTTTTCCATCAGGTCTACACTACTGACTTAATGGCGGACAAACACAAGCTTATCATCACGCAATTCTCGGACTTTGTTGTGACCTCAGTTTTCGCATGAATCGGTTTGTGCACTCCTTTTCGTTCATCATACTTTTCTTTCTTTGCACACTTTCCACAATTTTTCTTTTTGTTATTTAAGCGTACTGAGAGTTCAGCCTGAAATGGAGATGCGACTGCGACTCCTCCCCTTACCCCCATCCCCCCCTCCGCACATCTGCCGCAATGCTGAGGGAAGAGAAGAAGAGGAGGGAAGTAGGATGAACGAGCAAGCTTACTTATGGCTACGAGCTTATCAACAAGCCCTCATATAACAAAGTTATCAGCTGTACAATTGCAAGAATATCTTATCTTTTTCATCCTCTGTTTTACGAACGTGGGGAGGTGCAATGATAAGATTTTGTGATGAAAATTTCAAAAACGATGCGACCGGCCATGTTTCGTTGGCTTACACTATAGCATACTAGAGTATACAGTATATAAATCACAGTTTCTCTTCTTCATAAAGCGGCTACCCTTTTCGTCAGCAATAGAAATATGGAAACCTTGACAAGGGAGAACGCAGTGCCTGGATCTCTGGCCATCATTTTGAGTGCAATAAAGGCCAATTCGACCGGACCCACTTGCCGTCCTTCTAAACATCTTCGGTCTAGATATTTGTTGCTGTGCTTGAGTTTAGGCATCCAGTAGAGCATCCGTTTGATCTTCCGAGTCGCAAAATTCCACTCTCCAAATGCGTTCGCCACAATATCGTGAACTTCTTTATCCGGCTGAACACCTGATTTATTTGCATTCTGATAAATAGGTATGGAATAATTAAACATCCAGTAACCAAATTCTAAATAAACACCATTTCATTTCGAACAAAGCTTCACCTCCTTCAGTCATTTGTTTATTTTTTCTAAAAGAGTTTTACAAACACTTTTTAAAGCGTTTTAATTTGTGTACGTAAACAGCGTCGATACAAACTGCGAGTGCATCTCGCATGTAATACAGAGAGATGACCTTATTTGTAAGGGCGATCGTGAGCATACATGAAAGGCACGCATGCAAATAAAAGTTGCTTCTTTCGCTGTGCAAAAATTTTGAAGACTTCGAACTCATTGAACAACTCGCTGTGCAAAACAACTCGAATTCAACAAAAATAAAACAAAACAAAGAAAAGACTTCGAATGAACTCCCTCCCTTATCAATCTTTTAAGTTAATTAACATATATTAACTTCTAGTACCGTATCGCTTCCAGAAACGAGAACACACAAAAATACAATTCTGGCTACAAACGTTAGCGCCTCTTCATTGCTTTAAACAAGCTTTATGAGCACTCTGTGACGACAATTAAACTTCCTCTCCCTCTGTCTCCCTGTGCACATCAAATGATACAAACCTTTTCACTTCCACACAGCTCACCACACTTCCGAATAGGAACTCGGCTAACTTCTGGTGCATTAAAAGAGTACACAACAATAACAACCATAAAGTTCAAAGACGTTCTATTACTCAAAAATTGTCCAATCTGCAGTTGAAACTCGGGAACAAGTGACTTAAAAATATGACTTAAAAATATACTTTACGTTCATCTCCATATCGACATTCAAGTATAGTTGTCGATTTTGAATTTAATTAATGGCACTGGTAACAGCCAAGAAACGCATACATCTTGCAACTGATCAGGTTGTATTCCACGGCAGCAGAAAGAGAATGCTTCGTAATGCGCTCGTACAAACCATAGTTAAAATTTAAAGGATAAGACACTAATGCTGCATATTTAATCATTTATTAATAATTCACAAAACGTTCTGTTCTGAAGGCTAGAATTGCCAAAGTGCGCAACGCTACAACTCCTGCCGTGCATTCCCTTTTTTTTTTGCTCTGTTAATGGCCACACAACACATAAAGAGTGGGTGAATTGAGAAAATAATTACCAACCGAACCACTCCATCTGGTCAAGAACCTTCACACAGCAGTTCTGTTGCATCGGGTAATGAAGAAATATTTTCTGAAAACCAACTTCATTAAATGAAAAATCATTTAAAATTTTTCACTGCACGACAACCACTTTCTACGGTATCGGCGTAATTCATTTTTCAAGAAACGACCGAAAATGTTGCCAAATTGTGGGATGATTCACTCGTATCGGGATCGACGGGAATGGCACTGATTGGCGCTGGAAACTTTACTACGCTCATTTATGTAGTAAAGCTCATAAGGATAAACAAAAGCGAAAACGAGTCTTCTTATCTTCGGTTTACCACAGATCAGTTTACCACTTTTCGGAGCTGCTCATAACTGAAGTTGCGGCTGCATCGAGCTGTGACACCATTTTCTTTATTCTTCAATTCCCTCTTTTCCCACT
This sequence comes from Toxocara canis, assembly GCA_000803305.1. NCBI lineage: Eukaryota > Metazoa > Nematoda > Chromadorea > Rhabditida > Toxocaridae > Toxocara > Toxocara canis. The sequence goes on from JPKZ01001016.1 coordinate 17,733, forward strand.
AGTTTTATTCCACAAAATATCCTTTTCCTCAGATAGGTTGGTTTTATTTGCAAGGTTCCGAAATGGTGCTGCAACTTACGACTAGTCATCATGCCAGCTGGGTGTCGACGGGTGGAGAGTGGTATGCTCATTTATACTTGGCCAATCTTATGGGCGAACTGGCCTGTAAGGTTGTCCAGCCATAACAGCCACCGTAAGAAATACAGGAATGGGCTTACTTGAAAAGCATTGCGTGGGATCATTGCTCCTTTCGGGAACACGTTGAGAAGAGCCTTGTAAGTGTCGAGATCCTTATGCAAACCATATTCCTCGAGATATTTTAAAGCTGAGTTAATAAACTCCACGTGTCCACGTGTTGCAGACTTCTTTTGACGGAACAGCTCTGCAAACAAAACTTCACATAACTACGGTTCCGGAATGGGCAACGGATTACGCATCAATAAGAGACCATGATGGATCATTTTACAGGTTTTAGAAAAATCAAATCGAAAACAATCTGCTGCACTTCAAGAGTGCCTAATATGGGGCAGTAACCAATTCCATCCTCATCGACAAACAATGCCACTATACTACAAGGCTGGCATCGGCCTTTGCACGTTTCCTCAACCCTAAAGTTAGCCGACGTCTTTTGTCCAACTTATTCTGCAAACTTGTGATATACAACGTTTACGTTAATAAAATAAAACTGTCCCTGTCCCTCATCTGATGAGCAAAGTGAAGTAGTACCGATTGCAGTGTTAAATGTTGTTTTGTTCCTCTGTTTGGGTGGAATCGCTTCAAAATGTTCGTCGATATGTTGCAGCCCAGTTTCGAATGTGTCTGATTGTTTTCGATCGCTTGCAGAAGTGCTCAAAGTAGTTCGCCATATTGACGTGTTCGGCGCATACGTGCGCCTACGCAAAACGCATGCATTCACAACATGCGCAACGCGTTTCATCACAATCCACTCTACAACAGCGTTCTCTTCAAAAACATTCACCTAGACGAAAAAATAAACGAAAAAATTAAACATGACAGCAGGATGGAGATACCCGTTTGCTACACCTTGCTATCGCGCTTACTGCTACTCATCGTGGAAGTGTACATGATACTAGCACAAAATGTGGATGCGGTGGTTTGTAGCCGCAACGGGCAGAAAAGAAATAAAAGACTCAATGACTCGTCAAATCTGTTGCAGTTGACATGGGATTTAGTCGTACGAGTCACTTGGCTGACCACTAAGTGCTAAAGATTAGAGCTACTCTCATATGGTAGCATCAAACTAAGATCAAACTAAATCAAAATAAACTAAGAGGGTTCGTAAAGAGCTGAATGATAATCCTATGGGAAATAAACGAAACAATGAGGTCGGTCTAAGCGAGTGTACGATCGGCTATGCTACAATGAGTGCAGTCTTGCGTAATATTAATAGGACCATCGCTGCATTCAGCTTACTATGCTGCAGCAGTTTCGACTTTCTTAAAAGCGATGACAAGTGTCCAAGGAGGTGGAAAGTGGGATATCTGTTCCCCCTTCTCCATCTCTTCGAGATGTATATGCAATATAATCCCAAAAATTAACCCATAAAACGCTATTTCTGTTGGCACCTCGCTGGAAAATTATTATTCATGTCACTGATAAAATAGTACGAAACAGATCAGGACCTTCGCGAGAGATTTCTTATTCAGGAAGTCCAACCTGCCAAGAACGTCACTTTTGCGACTATTATGAGTGGTACGGAAAAGTTAAATACCTATGCAAGTCACTTGCAAATTATCAACTTGTACGAGAGTATGGAACTCACTTAGAGCTGCGGCAGTTCAGTGCGAGCAAGCATTCGGCATTCGTCTCCCATACAAGTTCGGTCGTTCTGATCTCGAAGATTCGTCACGTAACGTTGAAATAGCCAGTTTTCTTCCGCTCCTACATTACGCTAATGAACTCTTCATCTTTACGTGGTATTTAAATATATAAGGTCAATTTGTTTTGTTGCGGCGTCAATTACACCAAATTTCATGAACGCTTCTTTTTTGATAATCGACTTCACCGGCAATAAGCTAGACGAATAAGACACACAGGCGTATATGTGCATAGAAACACCACTAAAATATCCTCGCTTCTTATCCACATCTACAACGCAAACCATACAAAATGCAAATTATACTTTAAAACATAAATCGAAAACGGGAATCTCCGATCAGCAAGTACCTCGGCAAATCGACTCGCCTATCCTTAAACGAAGAATAGACAAGTGAACGTTGCAAGAGAGCCGAACGATGATAAATTCAAGCTTGATGCCCATTGTAACATTTCAATCATTTTCCTCGTTTCCAGTTATCCGCAACTTTTTAAGACTCTGTTTTTTACTGTTTTATGCATAAGTTGCCCAGAACTTAATAGGATTTCTCTGTTTCCCTTTTCTTTTCAAAAGAGGTAATAAACCCTTTGAGTAAAAGGCATTCGTGTTACGTTGACGGTGGCACAACGCTAGTGTTTAGGTATGCGTTCGCTCTCGCATCTCTGACATTGTTGTCGCATGTTTTTTTCCGTAGCGGTTTTGGTAATGCTTAAGGATGGTTAATTTCGGGTGTGGGAGGAAGGGGGCTTGATTTACTGTAAATGTGCTACGCATACATTTATAATTTCGTTGTTTTTTTGGAATTTATTTGCTTTTTTTGGACGTCATTTTCGTTGCATTCTCTCTTGCGCGCGTTGTGCTTATTCATTGCCGTCGACAGCACAGTTTTTGGGTAGATTTATGTTTAAGTTTGTGAGCCCAAGATGTTTCTGCCTGTGCTCTTTCTGTTAGCCTGATCTGACGTCCAGAAGTTTGTTAATTCGAGTTTGATACGCCTATAGAAGATGGCCACCCATCACCAGCAGAATTAGTCCTAATTATAAATGTCTGGTAAAGCGAAATGGTGCCATTTGTCTCCTACTCGTTATTCGTACACCTGATGTATTTATCTTATTTTAAAAGAGGACCTATTAGATAGCCATGGTGAGCGCGCTTGCTGGATGTCTAAAGTAATGTTCTTATTTTGAAGTATTCATCCAATTGTGTTGCAGTTTGTTCACATCGACGCATAGGGAACCATTGTAAGATGTCCCACTTAATCCCCATTCAACTGTAGCATAGGAATAAGGGGAAGATGATATGTTATTTTTAACCGCATTATGCTTCGTTCGGCCATCTTACCCTTGATTTATCCTCACAAAGTGTAAACTGAAAAGATCGTGGATTGAGTATACGTTGGTGAGCAGTTTCTAAAGAACTTATTTCAGCAAAGGGTAGTGTTGAAAGATCATCATGCCAACCAAAGCGAAAGGCGAAACAGTAAGTGAATTAATTATTCTTCCTACGTATGCTTTCGCTCATTTGCGTTCTCGTAAGTCCTTCGCACATTATGCTCGGCCAACCAAAGCGAAAGGCGAAACAGTAAGTGAATTAATTATTCTTCCTACGTATGCTTTCGCTCATTTGCGTTCTCGTAAGTCCTTCGCACATTATGCTCGGCCAACCAAAGCGAAAGGCGAAACAGTAAGTGAATTAATTATTCTTCCTACGTATGCTTTCGCTCATTTGCGTTCTCGTAAGTCCTTCGCACATTATGCTCGGCCAACCAAAGCGAAAGGCGAAACAGTAAGTGAATTAATTATTCTTCCTACGTATGCTTTCGCTCATTTGCGTTCTCGTAAGTCCTTCGCACATTATGCTCGGCCAACCAAAGCGAAAGGCGAAACAGTAAGTGAATTAATTATTCTTCCTACGTATGCTTTCGCTCATTTGCGTTCTCGTAAGTCCTTCGCACATTATGCTCGGCCAACCAAAGCGAAAGGCGAAACAGTAAGTGAATTAATTATTCTTCCTACGTATGCTTTCGCTCATTTGCGTTCTCGTAAGTCCTTCGCACATTATGCTCGGCCAACCAAAGCGAAAGGCGAAACAGTAAGTGAATTAATTATTCTTCCTACGTATGCTTTCGCTCATTTGCGTTCTCGTAAGTCCTTCGCACATTATGCTCGGCCAACCAAAGCGAAAGGCGAAACAGTAAGTGAATTAATTATTCTTCCTACGTATGCTTTCGCTCATTTGCGTTCTCGTAAGTCCTTCGCACATTATGCTCGGCCAACCAAAGCGAAAGGCGAAACAGTAAGTGAATTAATTATTCTTCCTACGTATGCTTTCGCTCATTTGCGTTCTCGTAAGTCCTTCGCACATTATGCTCGGCCAACCAAAGCGAAAGGCGAAACAGTAAGTGAATTAATTATTCTTCCTACGTATGCTTTCGCTCATTTGCGTTCTCGTAAGTCCTTCGCACATTATGCTCGTTATTATTACTTCACCCATAATCGTATTGTTTTTTCTATTCTCATTGGTTGAAGTGAAGATGATTGGCCACTGTCGCGACTTTACGAGAAAATGCTTTAAAGCGTAGAGATATAAAAACGTTAGTTTTGTGTCGGAACCTACCGGGAATCACACGGAAGACGTAAGACCTTGAAACCTTGAGTAAGGGAAGGGGTGTTATGGTTTAACAAATCTGAGCTGATCATGTAAAATACTCCGGTTTTGCGAATGTCACAAAGAAATGTTGTGTAATTAGAATTGAAGATAAGGTCATGTCATAGGTTTCAAAAGGTCTGCAATTGAGATTTTATTGAAGAGGTCAAGTTTCCTGATGCCTTTTTTTTGGGCAACTGACGTATGGTGAGTGTTGAAGTTCTTCACAATCACAACGTCATTTTAGCGAGCGCTTCCCAAACAGTTGACGTAGTCTCTGTGATAGAACTGTATCGTGGGGGGAGGGAAAGGTCGTAAGTATATTCTGGTATGCCGGCATTTGCAACTTCACGACCAGAGTACGAAAATGGAACTAAGCATAGTTCGGATTTCGCGGCATAGATTTTGATCGCATGCGTTGAAACGACGATACTCAAGCGGATGTTCGATTTCTGTGAGACCATCCTAACTCGATGATGTAAGGCACGTGTCGCACGTATAAGCGCTGTAACTCAAGCGATTATTATTCTTTTGCAAGCCTAACCCTTTCACTTTCCAACGGCCTCAAGTTTCTTTTGTGCATTTCACTTTGCAGTCTTTTAGCGGTAATGTTTTGTCGAAAAGATGCTATAAGCGTTGTTATTGTTTTGCAGCTGAGGGAATTCATTGTGGTTGGTCGTAAATTACCGACAGAGAAGGAGCCAAATCCACCGTTATACAGAATGCAAATTTTCGCCAGTAATCACGTGATCGCGAAGTCGCGCTTTTGGTATTTTACGAGTATGTTGCGGCGAGTGAAAAAGGGACACGGAGAAATCGTGTCTTGCGAAGAGGTGAGACACGCATTCGTTTGTGCTTTGCTATTGCCCATCTGGCCTTACTTTCTGCACGGGCTATGAAAACTTTAGTGCTTACCTTCGCTGCAGGAAAAAAACACTGCCAAATCGGCTATCGCTGAAAACAATGATGTAGCCGACTGACTGATGTTGTTTAAGGAATCGCTTGTTAGTCGCTGAACAGTATATAAGTGACAAATTCGAAATGCCAAATTTGCACTCAGGACCCGAGTACAGCCTCTGGATTAATACGTCTATTTCGTATGGATACTCAGCTTGGTTTTGCATTCGTATTTCGAGTAGGGCTTGTGGGCTTATGGCTTAAAATTTTCAGTAGACACTAAAAAGTACCATTGACTATTTTGGGTATGGCCTTCGACGGCTGTGAGGATTTCTGACATATGGCAACAGTGAGTCCATAGCTATGTGAACTCATTGTTGCCATATGTCGGAAATCCTGCGAAGTGTTTGAGATTTGGCATTCTAAAATGACTATTCGAGTGCTCACGGCATCAGTGATTTAGGGAAAGACATGGCGGGAATTGTTATTATTTGAACCAAAGCAAATGCATGCGATTAATGGGGAACTCGCGATGCTAAAGTAAAGGAGTGCCTGGAGATATTGTTCTGGTCAACTTGTGATGAAAATGGTGACCATGACCATCGAATTGAGTTTTCGATGGATAATGGTGGAATGATGAGGGGCAGGGATTGTCTTTTGTGGGGGTATGCTGTGTCACAGTAATTCTATACGTCGTTTACTTAACATATACTCATGTAGCCGTAGCAAACTGTGGTACGCAGACGCGCTAAATAAAGAGGGCTGTGTTTACGGTGATGCGGAATGGTGTTTATTTGTTGTTAAAATGTAAAATATGTGAATTCGCGTTGTTGTAGGTGTTTGAGAAGCGGCCGGGCAGCGTTAAGAATTACGGTGTTTGGTTGCGATACGATTCGCGTACCAATCACCACAATATGTACCGCGAGTACCGTGACAACACTGTAGCAGGCGCCATAACGCAATGTTATCGGGATATGGGTGCCCGCCACAGGGCACAGGCCGATCGTATACAGGTTCGTCACATGACACATTTACGGCATGAGATCCCTAGAGTCGAAAAAGATTTTATGCTGCGTCGTGCAGTGTTATATGCCGAACGATTCTCATGTACAGTATTATTGGTCGTATGTAGATGGTGAAACTATACTATAATACTTTTTCATTTATTCAGATTGGTTCTGTTCGCTTGCCTTTCAAATTCCGATTGTCTATGAACATAATGTATTTGTCTGTCGTAATGTGGAAATGATCGACTGAAATTATGAGTATGTTGAGGAGAACTTAAAAAGTTCTAATGGAACATTTCGGTATTGTTGTTAATTGAAGTGCGCATATTTGGTTTTGTGATTCGCACGTCCATTGCGGGCGGGTAGACTTTTGATAAATGACTGCACCAAACCGATGAGGCGAGTGACTGTTTGCGCAGACTGAACTGTGGAAATGATCGACTGACATTGAGGAACGCTTTATCGACGTTTTGCTCACCAGCTATTCATTTGAAACTTCTTTCGTTACCAAATTTTTGCCTGGCGGACTTGGTCTCTCCATCGCAATCGATCAAAAGTGCTTTGATACCGGTAACATACCATTTCAGGATGTAATATATCGGTTGTCGAATTATGGAATAGGAGGATTTTGGCTTGTATAATTTGCATAATGAGATGTCAGCTTATCTCAAGCTGATCTAATTAATAAGTGTAGTAATAGCTGTTGAATGCTTGAAATCATTCTTATCTGTTATAACGACTCTCGCAATCTGCCCCAGTGGTGTTGACTGTTTTGTTGTGTGAGTGCATTTTTCTGGAACCACGATTGTCCTTAGAATTGATAGCAACAGATCTAATGACTAGACGATTAGGGCACTAAAGGCGCCTCAAAACGATAGCTGGTTTACGGCGTGAATCTTTTATGAGAGTTATGCATTTTAAATATTTGAAAAAATCGTTTCCTGTAGCAGTTTTGAGCAAAGAAAGGATGCCCATTAGGCAGCGTTTCTGGTTTTTGAGTTTCATCTAAGCTAAACAACAAATAATTTCAGATCATCAAGGTTCAAGTGATCAAGGCGAGTGATTGCAAGCGTGCACCGATTAAACAGTTCCACAATTCGAAGATTCGTTTTCCACTGCCGCACCGCATCAGCAAACGCCGAAATGCTGCCGTCTTCACGACGCGTCACCCAAGAACCCATTTCGCTTAAAGAGACAACGCTGATTGGGCGCATTACTGTTGTTGTTGTTTTACGTTTGTGGCATACAGTAAATGTTTTCTCACTGTTGCTTTAAATTTCGGTAAAACCACTTTGAGTGCGTTATATCGCATTCTTTTATTGGTGCTTTTTTTTGTTTTATCGGAACCATGTTGCTCTCTCATATATTAGACGTCATTTTTTTTTTTAAATTGTGGAGGCTTTCTGAGGGGAAGGGATGTGAAGCTGTAGAGGATTTCATGTTCTTCATATATTATAAGGAACACGGGAAGGCTAGCGTTGACGTTATATGATGGTTTTAATGCTGGGCGTGAGATATTATATTTTGGGAGGTATTCGAATTCTTCTGTATCATGAAAAGCTTGATTCAAGTAGAGGAGCTAGCATCATTCTGCTTCCATGTATTTTAAAGGCGACCGAAAAAACATGCATTCCGTCAAATTATTGGTCCTCTTGGAATGGTTGACTTCATCTGTCCTGTTTCCTGTTGCTCGAATTCAAGTGATCATTAGTGTGATAACCCTTTGGCTTCATTTTGCCAGTTTGTTTCTTATGTGTGACTTATGAGGACTGATTGGACCATTGTGACTTCCTGCCGGAAGAGTTTTATGGTAAACCATAGAAGTAAATGCACCTTGTCGAAGATTAGGTCTTTATGGAGCATTGCGGAAGGTAACGTTCTTTAGATCGTCGTTGAGGTAAGTACTTATATTTCCGTGTGTGAATCAATATCTCGATTGTCAGGTTCATTAGTAGGAGCATTGATACCTCTTTCATGGCGACTGGGTGGACAGGACTGCTATTTCACGGACGGATAATGCTCTTTCACCCAAAGAAAAAGAAGCTGCAAGTCAATCACAGCGGGCATTGGAAACAGAAACCGATGCGCTTCCCCAAATTGAACTCGGTTCCTTTGTTAGATGCGATGAACGCGGGAAGAAATTTTAGTCTTAGCAAATCTGTAGGAATATCGGCCCTTGGTAGGGTCTCGAGAAATCACATACTCTTTGCCATTTGAGATGCTTATTTTCTGATGTGGCACCTGAGTTCTGTTCGGTTTTTTTCTGAAGCCGCGTTATTTTTTTGGTGGGATTTGATAAGAGAAATATTGGCGTACATTTTGATCAGGAAATTTTGGGTGCACGTCAACGTCATCGGGAATGCAAGCAAGTTTGAAATCGATCGATTGTTGGAAAGTGAGTGGTGGTGACATATGGTTGAGAATGTTGTTGGTGGGAGGGCAGAGAACGCGTTGAAGGGTCGTACTTTGTGAGTGGCGCAATGATGCGGGCGTGTTTTACTTGTGGATCGCGAACAGTTGCTGTCTCGAGCCGTTTCTTGTATGAGTGAGGCGGTTGGTGTTCTTGCGTACACGTTTCATCGTCTGATGCCACCTCTTCGCGCTCCGCTTTTTGCATAGTATGTTTACGGCTAGAGGTTTTGGTGAATGGGAACGCTAAGTACAATAAATATATTTTGGTAATATGGGCTCACTTCCTATTTTTGAGTGCCAAAGTGGATTTACCCAGTAAATAATTGTTTTCTTAAAATTGATGCTTTCGCGTTCCTTTTCTTCATCAATTAGAATAACTTGTGGATCAAGGTATCTCATAAATTTTCGTCGGATTCAATATTTCGTTCTAAAATCTTTCGACCGTATGAAGGTTAGCTTCGCCCGTAGAACGTCGATTCGAATCGGCGAACGAGCCGAATGGCGGACGCATTCAGAGAGGTGCGCTGTGAAGCGGAATTGTCACATTTTGCGTTATATTGGCGGTCTTTTACGTTACCGTCTTCGGTGAACTGTTTTCAGTGATGAGACCTTTGTTTGGGTGTGTGGTGAACGAACAAAGAAGTAGAGCCATTTGCACGTTTATGATATTTTATGTCGCATAAGTAAACTTTCAGTTTTTATCTAGCACTCCCAAACGATCGATCACCATTCGTCGATCGTTTATTTGGCCCAGGAAGAGTAAAGAAGTAATATTCAAAATCGATAGATATGAACAATGTGTGCATAAATACACAGCTAAAAACCACTTTAGTCATCTCGGACGTTTTTGTTTGCTGTGCGACGAAAGGCATCAATTACAATAAAGTTTTGCTTTCAAAATGGGGGTGACGTTTGCTCGATATACTTTTCTTGTTGCTTCTTTTCATTCATTTGCGCTGATTCGGTGCCGCTCCTTCCGATTGCACTGTTTTGCACTCTTTCTAACTGCGCTGAGGAAGAAAATTCAGTTCTCATATATGAACCATGGTGACTGTTGTAGTGAAGGACGCTGCTCAAATTTTTTGACTCGGCATAACATTTGGATATAGCCTTATGTGCGTGAACTTCATCATCTTATCTGTGAGATANNTCGCCAGAATAATAAAGTCTCGACAAAGCAATGTTTGTGTTTTCCTTTCTACGTTATGTCTTTGCTTGATGTTTTCTTCCCTTATTTCATACTCGATTATAAACTGTTTTGCCTATAAAACTAGCGTTACTGATTTTGCCATCCGAACAGTCGTTGCATTTGGCGACGTGAATAATGCCGTTATGGTCAACGATGAATGTTCGTTAATGATTTATATTTGTGTTGCTCTGCCAACAATTAGTCAGATTATAGGCTTCGAGGTAATTGCGGCGATGTCGGAGATCCCAGAGGGTGATTACGAAAAGGGGAAGAAGGTCTTCAAGCAGCGGTGTCTGCAGTGCCACGTGGTCGATTCGAAAGCGACCAAGACGGGTCCCTCACTGCATGGCATTATCGGACGGAAGTCCGGCTCCGTGCCCGGTTACGATTATTCGAACGCGAATAAGAATAAAGTAATGCCTTCGATTTTTTTTAAATTTTGTTTTTGTAAATTGCGGAAGGTGCAGGGAAAAACGAGTGATTTTAGAAAATTGAAAAAAAGTTCTTATGTCGGCGTAACAGAAGTTTGGGACTAGTCCAAAAAATTGGGCACCTTGAAGAAAGTGTGGTTCATTTGTGAAGAAGCGTCGCAGTAATCGCTTCCGAAGCGAATTGTACTCCCACGAACAACGAAGGTGGTATAACGCTGTTGTTGCTGATTTACCGCTAATATAATTGTTTTCCGCTATGTGGTCGGCGGCCATCCGGCATGAGTTTAGGTTGATCGAACTGAGTTGGAAATTAAAGTTTAATACACATGAGTACTAATTCGGTTGTTTTTGAGGGTGTTGTTTGGACTCGCGAAACACTCTTCGAATATTTGCTCAATCCGAAGAAGTATATCCCCGGTACGAAGATGGTGTTCGCGGGCTTAAAGAAGGCCGACGAACGTGCCGACTTGATTAAGTATATCGTATCGAGGAACAAGAAACCCGTCAGCTAGGCCATCTTTCTGTCATTTTTCAATGTCAGTACATGTCTGTTGTATTCGTTGTAGTAGTTCAGTTCATTGTTTCTCATTCTGTTCTAGTGAATAAGCGCTGGTAGTAGGAAGATGATGCTTGTTCGTTTAATTCTGGCGCATTCAGACCGGTTGTTTTTGGTCTTATTTAACAAAAAGTATTATTTTCTGAAGCCTTCAAGGTGAGATTACTTCTACGTTTCATTTTAATGCACGATGATGGTAGCATCATTTGGTGCTATTCGTTTTTTGCGTGTGTTGTATTGCGAACAAACCTTCGTGCACGGTGAGGTGTTATACTTCGAGGATTTAGCGATTCCGAGTAGTTATTCGAATATTTAGCGATTTGCAAAAAAGAAAACGTTTTTGGAAGCACTGCAAAAGCTGAAAGCTCTGCGAAACTATTTTTATGACGTACTCTGCCGAAGGCTACATATAACTCGGTGAGATTGCGCTGTGATATGGAACTTGGTAGATGATGCGAAGCGTATATACCTCTTTTTATGTTTGCCTTGTTAAGGTCGATAAAGGTTTGTTCAAACAAAAGACTGCGAAGAGTCGAAATGCATTCTCTCGAGCTCAACCCCTTCCCCCTCCCTTCCTTTTGCAAACGGAATTACACATTAACCCCCGTCTCTATAGAATCCAGTCTTCCTTTAAATTTCAATTCTGTTCTGCGCACGCCATCTCATACAAGTGTTAGTTAGATTTCAACCACCCTCAGACTTTGTCAGTTGTCCGTTCTCGAAAAGTAGGTCACACCTTTATTGACCCTGAAATGCTACAGTCCTGAGGCATGGACGAAGCGTTCACTCTACTTCAGTATTCGTATTGTGGTAGCGAAATAACAACGAGACATCCAGTTAGATCATTTTGTTTGCTGTTCATAAAATAAGAGGTCGTCCGATATTTACTTGGTCTTATAAGGCATTCGATACAAAGGAAAGACCATTTCAACTATGAAAACATGCAATACGAAAGAATTCAGAAACAAACTTTTCAATCATTGGTCAGATTAGGCTGAAAATAAGCTTGTTCATGCTGTCCAGCTTTGATTTCAGTTCTCATTTAGTCGTTCCTGACTGGCTTTTACGCAGAAGAATACGTCTATAGTTCCTAAGTGAAAGGAACTACGTCAATATTATGGTGAATTTATGTGAAGCTAGTCCGAGAGCTTATTTTAAAAACGCTGAACGCGAACGAGAAATAAATGCTTTCGCGATTTGGCAATGAGTTTTCTGTTTAACTGAAAACCCTATGAAGCTCAACTGAAGCGATAAGTGAATTCAGCATCTGTGCGCTGATAACTGCTTTGTTTTTATCAAACGACCGTGATGAAAGATGTGGCGTAGAGGGGGGTGGGGGGGGGGGGGGAAGAAAAAAAATT
>JPKZ01001016.1:77036-90614 GCA_000803305.1 Toxocara canis
ACCTGAAAAAAAGAAAAAATTGGGGGGGGGGGGGGAGGGGAGTTCCCCCCTAACATATGAAAAACGTTCGATGGCAAGAGAACTTTCAAAAATCACCAGATATGTGGAACTTCTTATCGCAGTAATCTCGATACAACTTTTGTTTATGGAAGGATTATCATATCGTATGGATTAATCCAGAGATTAGTTTTGGTGTTATGAAGTTGGTGACAACTGTCAAAACGAAACAATGACTGATCGCCACATTGCACGTGATGCTGAACATATCGCCTGTTTTATTTCCTTTTCGGTTCTGTCAGTTTTGTTTCTTTGTTTTTCTTCTCTACTCTATTTCAAGACGCATATCACCGATGTTCAGTTCTCGAGACTTTGTGTGGTTTTCCCATTCATCCTTGCAAATAAACTCTTTTATTATTATTTCTATTGTTCGTATTATTATTTTTATTATCATTGTTATCCGCAAAGAGTGTTTGCGAGAGTTTTTATTGGCTCCATATGGCTCCACATTGGCTCCACAAAGAGTTGGTTGCAATTTTTAAGTTCATTTGTCGCATTGGTGGATATATGATTAACAGAAATCAGAAATGAAAGCGTAAACGCATTTTTGTGGGAATTCGCGTCCACCGGTCGGTTGCCTGTATAGATGAAATGCACATGGCAATAAAACGTTTCAGTGTCGTCAAGATGATTTCGTTAATGAGAATAAGAACGTAGAAAGCGATTCGACCTAATACTGTTTCAAGATCGCCATCACAACCGATCACTGAAGAGTAGTGATCTCGGACAGTATACCAGAAATGCTTTTTAAAAAGTCGTCAACACATTCAACGAACACGAGTCGATTGGTCGACTCACCAGTTCATCGGCCGACCTCATGATCCTTCGATTCCGTCTTGACGAAAGAGGAAAATAATTTTCGATATATCGAGTGATGATGAATGAGTGAAATTGTTGTCGCTGTTTGTTGTTTCGTTTGAAGGGCACTGTTGGAGAGTGCTGAGAAGGGATATTGTTGAATGTTGTGTCGGTCGGTGTCTTTGTAGTATGTACTTTAAAAGATGCCGCCTGGTCGTCTCACACGTCTTCGAGCAGTCAACCATCCGCGTGGTGTCATCAACACATGAGCCTCATCCCAGCACGTGCCATCCATTCCATTTCTGTTCTGTTCAGCTGGCTCTTCGTCACTGCTTTCGTTGGGTGGTCTTTTTGAAATGTGTATAATTTAAAAAAGTCTTTTATGCCGTATCTGTCCACCTCGACAAACTTTCAACGATGCACTCTGTTGAATGTTGTGTCGGTCGGTGTCTTTGTAGTATGTACTTTAAAAGATGCCGCCTGGTCGTCTCACACGTCTTCGAGCAGTCAACCATCCGCGTGGTGTCATCAACACATGAGCCTCATCCCAGCACGTGCCATCCATTCCATTTCTGTTCTGTTCAGCTGGCTCTTCGTCACTGCTTTCGTTGGGTGGTCTTTTTGAAATGTGTATAATTTAAAAAAGTCTTTTATGCCGTATCTGTCCACCTCGACAAACTTTCAACGATGCACTCCAAGCGTTACTAGCATATAGGATAACAACTATTGTACCAAACAGTGCTTATGCAAAACTACGCATGCGAAACGTTGAACACCTCCTGCTGCAGAAGGGGACAGCTTATTTTCATGTATTTACTTCTGGTTCATTTTTGATATGTTTCAAAAAATGCATTTGCAAAATATGTTGAAGCTCGACATCGCGTTCGTGCATATGCAAGCGCATGTCTGCCATCGGGGGCCACTTAAGCTAAAAGCTATCGCAGCATCAGTCTTGTATAACAATTCAAATAAACTAGCATAAACAAACGGGAAATTTCGGAACTAACAAACTTTTAACTCATGAATCAAACACCTTACATGCATGAAGACAAGGGAGATGGAATGGAGGTGTCACTTCAATCGACAGGCTGGCACATACGAGTGCACTGCTTAGCCATCGGATTCGTCGTAAGCATTGTTATATGGCTGCCCAGTAAGAGAACTGCTCTCGAAAGTACCAATGCGAAACGATGGATGAATAATGAATAATACTTTATACTTTGTGGATGAATAAGTGTATGAATAAATACTTTGGACACTGACGGCACCAGTAAATGCTACAAGAGATGCATAGGACGATGCAGCTGACAGTTGGGAAGAAGGCATGTATCTTTATCGATGCCAAATGTGATTTCTGACAGATGGATGAATTCATTTGTTGTCTCTGTACGCGTTAGATAAACGTCAATTATCAATTCGCTGTGTGCACACCATATGACTAATTACCATCCGCTAACACCATCACATCCACAAATAGTGAACCTTTTTAACCCGCATGCTGACTTAAGGATGGGGTTCAAGCAAGTGTGACTCTAGAGAAGCGGAATTTATGGGAGTAGACGCACGCACAGAAGTTGAACTTAGAAAGCAGAAACGGCCATGATGGGTTGAAATGAACTCTACCTCTGATTGCAACAGTAAAGGGCTACCTGAAATTGTAAAATAATTCAAGGAAGAGAATACGATCAAGGAACAGCTGTACTCGTTATGTCTGCTATGCGTCACACAAAACTTCTCCAAATTGCAACCTAAGAACAAGCGCATTCATAACCATGCCCAACATTCACTGTGCACACGCAAATGTCAGAAGGCTATCTTAAAACACTCAGTAACTGATATTATATGATCGATATAAATGTGAAGAGTATAGAGGCCATGCTTCATGTATAGTCCAAACAGAACTTCTAGTAGAAGAGCGACTTATTTTTAAAAGTAATATTGCGAACAACGTTTTGATTACGGTAATTTAGCTTGACTAAGTTGTTGGAGGAGTGTATCAGCTGTACGCTTCACTTTGTTCGAATAGGGAATAACGTTACGTCGAAGAGCGAAGAGAAGAAGGCGTGTAAGGAGGCTTGAATTAGAATGGATGGGACTCATCACCGTAAAGATTGCCAAGCGACGATTAGCCAATTGGTTCGCTTTTGTGCGGAAATTTATGTAACGCATTGTGTGTGTTGTGTGTCACTGCATGGTGCATTCCCCGCATCTTGCTAACGACCCTCAAACGACGTTCTTGCACAAACGACAACCACATACACTCTTATGCCCTACCACTTACCAACGAGAACTCCGAACGACTCTCCATAGGGGCTGACATACAATCGACCACTATAGAAGAGGCATGGGTTAGGCAAGACTAGTAGATTTGTGTGCGCATAGAATCAGGATGATGGATATAGAAGGGGAGGGGGGGAGGAAAAAAAAAAGACTATAAGAAAGCTAATGCAGCCAAATCGGATCAGCATACGACGCGAATATGGGTCGCCTAATACCGTTACGAAATCAGGCCTCGGAATGATTTAACCAGTGAAATTATATCGTTAGATGCTGACTTCCATCCCAAAAGTGGTTTATAAATGCTATTAGAAGGAATAAATCATTTGCAGTAATAGCACTTGTTTTATGAAATTTTCTAAAGGTCGTTTGTACTAGAAGTTGTTACTCATAGTGTGAAATAGTATCGAATGGGTCTTCGAAAAACTACGGTAAGTTGTAAGCGTTTCTCATGTGAATGAATGCTGAAGTAACTCGTTAAGGGATGTCAATCATTTAAGGAAGAAATTTATTAGGAAGTTAATTGCTTAAGGAAGGAATTTGTTAGAAAGTAAATTGCTTAAGGGACGAATTTGTTAGGGAGTTAATTGCTTAAGGGAGAAATTTGTTAGTAAGCATAGGTTGCATTTGGATTTATAAAACGAAGCATTGTGCTTAGAGTGCTGACATGAGAAACGTTTCGAATCGAATACGTTTCAATGCCGTGATAGCGAACTGCAAATGGAGCGAACGCTCAGCTGCTTGTTTGGTGGTATGCGAATTGAAAAGGATAGATTTCTGGGATGTCAAAGACAACTAAATAAGCCAAGTTGATGGACTAAGCAATGTCGAAGCTAGACGCACGTTACCCGTCAAAAATCATCCCTTGGGGAAAGTTGCACGAGTGCACAACGGACCACTTCGAACGTCACTGTGAGCCAATGCTCCGATGCTGATCAACTCACACGTTGCAGATCGAACAAGTCTGCGCAACATATCAGCAGCACGCTATCAACAAATCACTTCTTTTTGTTTTGCTTAGAGATGCCCTCAGAAAGAAATCGTTGCAGTTTTTTTTTTGGCTTTTATTTGAATGAGAACAATGTCTTATGGGGATAGCGGGAAGTTGAGTATACCCACTGCCTGACCCATTTTAAAATTGCGATATTGTTTCGGCAAGCCTTCAACATCCTCTATCAAGTTATTCTGTTCTTCATCTCTAACCACTCCTCGTGCAACAATATACCCTTCGACCATCAGCTCTCGTGCAACGATATACCCTTCGATCATCAAATTTGGTACGCATCATCGTGCCAGCCATTGTCATCGCATACGGTAGGACAATGTCGCTTTGGATCAGAAAACAATGAATACTTTTTTTTGGACGCTTTTCTTTAGCACTCATCAGCGATGCCACTGCTCCAAAAAGTATTTGTACTTTTTTAAATCTTTTGCACTGCACCAAAGAACGGTACACGGTCCGTACCGAAATTAAATCCGAAGGTACACTGCGGTACCCATAACAGGTATCATTCGGTATAGTGGTACCATTTGGAACATCGTATTTAAAAAAACTCGTAATTTAAGTAGCGTACTGTGTTGTGCCGTGAGACCGTATGGTACTCACACCAAAACTAGAATCGGGGGTACAGTACGATTTCAATCAGTTTTTGAGAAAGGCACAATACAATACTCACATTTAAAAATAAATACAGCGATGTTATAGCCGAGTAGCCCTATCCTGTATATTTACCTATTCTCATCGAAATGCGTACATCTACTGCCTATTTTAAAGTACGTTCTAGGCATTTCGATGTATATATATATATATATATATATATATATATGTATATAGAACAGAACAGGAGGAGTATAGAAAAGATTACCCAGTGGAATGTTGTGTCTGAACAAATTTCGGGAACATTTTGCAACGGCAAACGTAAAATGATTCAAAGCGCTAACGATTGTTCACAAATGTATTCCCCTTATATTTGTAATTCATACTGATGATGGTTGAGTACGAATCCACTCACTCTTTAAAATGATCAATGTTATGGATATTTCTTGGATTTGCTTCAAAACTTTTTTCCTATGATTTTAAATTTGCTCTTGTCATCTCTTCATTTAGATCATCAGATGGTTTCCCTACACCTGTTGTTGTGGCGTACGTACTTAAGTAGTAAAAATTGGCAAAGCTGCGAATCAACGAATCAAAGTAAGCCAATTAATAATTCAGAGCGCATTTCATATTTTCGGTCGCAATATAATATTTCTATTGGGCAGATCGTCAGTACCAACAAAAAAAGTTCATCAACTTCAATGACAGATACAACGTTCAGTTTCAGCAATATTCGAGTGGCAAAAATTACACATAGAATAACAGCAAAAACTTTGCCTGAATCAAGATGTCTTTGGAAATTTCGTTTGGTCGGTTAACCTTCAATCAATTTGCACACTTAAAATTTGTAACACATTTAAAAATTCAAAAATATGATTCACGCAAAGCGCAATCAGCTCCGATCACCTCGAATAGAAAAGTGCCCTGTGTCGAGGCACTGTTCCACTGTACCTCGCTCCACACTATGCAGTATTACTCCGAATAAACAACCCCTCATGATTAATGAAAGAAGTCTTATAAGCCCGTATAGCTTGCTCCGTTCAAAATTTAAAAAAAAAATGTTAGGAACACCCATATTAAGAAATGTCAAACAGCAGAGGTTGAAAAAGTAGAACCTCTCTCAACATACAATATAGCACAAAGTGTTTCAATTGAAGCAAAACGATACCTTGAAACGGCTAAAACTTCAAACTACATATGTAACAACCGCAATGCATTTTCTCATATACGCTTCAGGCAAGCAAAATACACATTGATAAAACATATTATACTTCAAAAAACATGTTGACCAACACAATCACTAATTACTCGGTATTTTTAGTGATTATGTTGATATCATCACTAATTACTCGGTAGATTATTTAGCGATAATTAGTGACTAATTAGTGATTATGTTGACCAACATTGAAACCGATGGGCAAATTTATTCGTGTGACCTTTCGTTTCCGGTTATATATTTCGAGTTACACTTGCGAAGCTCCGAATAACAGCGAAATTTTGCGTACTTCTAACTCAAATTACTTTTCGCTGAAATGCAATTTGAATTAACTCTTAAGGTGAACAGTAAACCCTTAGAGCAAAAAAACTATTCGCCATAACAAACGGTTAGCCAGTGTAAAATACATATGCCGCATAAAGACACAACTGCTGATTTGCCGAGCGCTGTTTATGTTATTGGGTTATGTCGCAGCATGGATCAAAATCACAAGTATAAAAACACCTCATTTTTAAAACCTCAATGCCCTTCACAGTAAACGATAATCGGGCTACAGCAAAGGGACTTCAATTCGTATTCCCTCAAATCACCTGATTTCTACCTTCATCTATCCGATCCAACCTTACCAATACTCCTCACGTCATTGCATCCATAAATCTCCCTCATGGTCCGTGTTTGTCAGCTAAAGACTGTAAACGATGCATAGCAGTTTTCTGGGTAATGTCATTCCTTGGAAAAAATTAGTGCACATTGCAAAAAGAAATGCGAAACGATCCCATAAATCTGAGTTGCTTCAGTCAAAGAATAGTTAACTTTTAAGGAAGTTGCAGTTAGTGCTGCAAAATAAAACGAATAAATCATTTTCAACTGCCTATATCGAAAAACCCGGACAATATGCATGATTGCCGTTTAGTATAGACGCTTCACGCACTGAAAATGTCGCATTTGGTTGAAAACGTTTACAAAAATGCTCTACATATCCGTTTCCTCATATTTCTCAAATTGGTCAACGTGAACTACCTACATTACTGGCCACCCAAATGGTGCGCGCGGGACAACATCAATATAGTTGTTTGTATTTTTAGATGAGTAACTGATAACTTCATGTTTCCAATTCACAGTAAGTGTACAGTACAAATACAACAATTTGTCTAATTGTTCATATAACAAAACATCGTTGTTATACATAGGTCGCATACACGGATTTCAAAACCAAAAAAATATCAAGCAGGCAGTGAAGGACGACAAGTCGTATAATAATTTAAAAAAATATTCGATATGTAGACAAGGTAGTCAACAATATAGAACAAACGAAGTCAGACACATCACTCGCCCTCCTCATAGCAGTAGCATAGTTTCGGTCAGCTGCACAAAACGGAGGCTTTTTTTTTTAAAATTACCTATGTAGCAATACTATTCTTTATCGCTCTCAATATACCTCAATACAACAAATTCTCGAAATACGCTTGCACTCAACCATGAACAGATCGAAAAACATGAATAACGAATAATGCCAAAAGCAGGAAAACAAGAAAAGATAGATTCTGCCAGGATTCGAATGAGATTGCAACGTAACAAGGGCTCGTATGACTTCTTCACGAACATGCAACAACTGCAAACCATTGACAACAGTTCAAGCTAGATAATTCCAAAGTTTTTGCAGAAGTCCTTGATCCTTGAGGGGTTGCCGTTGCGCCTCTACCTGCAAAAAGATAGCATACGAACATCTGCTATACTATGTACACATACATTGCATATATATATATATGTATATATATATGTACATATGCACATATTATGCATATGTATGTGCATAATGTACATGTATGTATATATGTATACATATTTGTATATATACACACATGTACATGTATATAACACTTTTTTCTTTTAACTTGACGGCCTCCTTGAAGCATTAGGAAAAAATATGAGGCTTAGCCCAACGTTACTTGCGATATATTATTTTTATATAATGACGGAGTTTTATTTAGCATAGTTTCGGTCAGCTGCACAAAACGGAGGCTTTTTTTTTTTTAAAAATCACCTATGTAGCAATACTAGTCTTTATCGCTCTCAATATACCTCAATACAACAAATTCTCGAAATGCGTTTACACTCAACCATGAACAGATCGAAAAACATGAATAACGAATAATGTCAAAAGCAGGAAAACAAGAAAAGATAGATTCTGCCAGGATTCGAATGAGATTGCAACGTAACAAGGGCTCGTATGACTTCTTCACGAACATGCAACAACTGCAAACCATTGACAACAGTTCAAGCTAGATAATTCCAAAGTTTTTGCAGAAGTCCTTGATCCTTGAGGGGTTGCCGTTGCGCCTCTACCTGCAAAAAGATAGCATACGAACATCTGCTATACTATGTACACATACATTGCATATATATATATATGTATATATATATGTACATATGCACATATTATGCATATGTATGTGCATAATGTACATGTATGTATATATGTATACATATTTGTATATATACACACATGTACATGTATATAACACTTTTTTCTTTTAACTTGACGGCCTCCTTGAAGCATTAGGAAAAAATATGAGGCTTAGCCCAACGTTACTTGCGATATATTATTTTTATATAATGACGGAGTTTTATTTAAAACAGATTTTATGCTTCAGGAAAATTTCAGAGCGACGACAGGAACGTTGCCCTCGTAGTATGTGTCCTTAAAGATACTCTTTGAATTAAACGATCAGTTATAGTTTTAAAGTTCTTCTAAATCAGTTAAAATTTTATAGGTTTTGCTCGACCTGCTAATAAAACGAAAACGAACACTGAATTGGCTATCGGCCGCATTATAAGCAGCACTCAGAGAACGCATGGTTGGTCTGGTGGCACTCGCCGACATGAGACGGTACGAAGAAACGTCCGGTGATCCCATTGAGTTAAGGCCGCTCAAACCACTTGAATATCCTTCTCCACACGGACTTCTCATATTTGAGGGGGTCAGGGATGACGAACCACGCATCACCGCATTCTCCTCTGAGCCCAACGACACATCCATTTTTGCGATCTCTCCCAAAAGATAGCATACGAACATCTGCTATACTATGTACACATACATTGCATATATATATATGTATATATATATGTACGTATGCACATATTATGCATATGTATGTGCATAATGTACATGTACGTATATATGTATACATATTTGTATATATACACACATGTACATGTATATAACACTTTTTTCTTTTAACTTGACGGCCTCCTTGAAGCATTAGGAAAAAATATGAGGCTTAGCCCAACGTTACTTGCGATATATTATTTTTATATAATGACGGAGTTTTATTTAAAACAGATTTTATGCTTCAGGAAAATTTCAGAGCGACGACAGGAACGTTGCCCTCGTAGTATGTGTCCTTAAAGATACTCTTTGAATTAAACGATCAGTTATAGTTTTAAAGTTCTTCTAAATCAGTTAAAATTTTATAGGTTTTGCTCGACCTGCTAATAAAACGAAAACGAACACTGAATTGGCTATCGGCCGCATTATAAGCAGCACTCAGAGAACGCATGGTTGGTCTGGTGGCACTCGCCGACATGAGACGGTACGAAGAAACGTCCGGTGATCCCATTGAGTTAAGGCCGCTCAAACCACTTGAATATCCTTCTCCACACGGACTTCTCATATTTGAGGGGGTCAGGGATGACGAACCACGCATCACCGCATTCTCCTCTGAGCCCAACGACACATCCATTTTTGCGATCTCTCCCAGACTGGCTAGCTCCTTAACACAACTGAGTTAATAACTTTGAAGCTCTTCTAAAGCTGTCTATAAAGCCGTTTCTAGGTGTGCTTTTCAAGTATGACATTCGCTCTGATCTGATTTATTCTCACCGTTTCTAACTTTAGACTTTTGTTGAAAGCACACCATCAAGTTGTTTTTTCATGCAAAGAATAAAACTCACGCGTGGCTGTTCCCGAGATTTATGTGAAGGGGATCAGATTTTGCTGAAAGCAGCTCTTCAGCGCATGAGGAGTTTTTGAACTACGTAGTTATTGCCTCTAACATGAAGATATCACCCTGAGCGCATCATGCGAATGACATTACGAAAAAACATTGTCGGCCGCCAAATAATCCGGTGACAGCACAAGTTGGTTGGCCGAAGACTGAGACAACAGCACCCACCAACTGTTACTATCTGTAGCGATTTCCACCAGTTTAAATCAGTTCCCTAGTTAATTAAAAGTCGCATACATGTCGGTCGATGGGAATGACTCCTAGACGCAAACGCCCTTCGAGAATACGCCCATTACGCGATAACGCTTGTTGTGCGTGTATCACCGACGAGTAGCGGATATAGACCCAATTGCCTCGCTCAGGGAACTACAATTCAATATAGTTATATACCGCACGGCCATTATACCTTTCTAAATGCATCCGTTGTCTTTTGTACAATTAAATTTACTCTATAACATAAAACAGGAGCCCCTCCTTCAGCTTCCCTTTCGTAGAATCTGATATCAATTCAATTTGAAAGCACCTTTATAGAAAGGAACATATATTTTTCAAGGAATCGAAAAAGTTACTTCACTACTTCAAAACAATTCACAAATTATTTTGAAACATTGATTAAATGAGAACTCTTCAAGCCCTGAGGCTTCTGTCAGAGGCTCTCCAATATAAGAAATGCTAGTATAATCGATCGCTTTTCGCGGAAACAAACAAAACTTATGAAATATTGGTATGTCATGCCCTCGACCAATTTTTATACAGAAACACGCGTACAAAAAAATGATGCAACACAATGCGAAAGGTAGATGTTGCCAGAAGAAACACTACTAAGAAACTTATCGCTTAGAACGGAAGAGGTAAACTACTGCCCCATATGGCCATCTTAAAAGGTATATAAACTTCAAGATGAGAGGCAGATAAGGTAGACGTACTCGATGCGCAACGATGGTGCCGTGACGTGAAAAAAGTTGAAGCACCTGAGAAGCATCTTCTGCTGCGAATCCGAATACCGTCACCCAATATAACGCACCATCATCATTATCACGTACTCTACAACAATCAATAATCTTTAAAGTGGACGCCACAAAAAAGAATGTTACTCATGCAATATAAGTTCACCTCTGAACAACACCCATTAATCAGCAAAACAGAAATATTCAACGACTGCCATACATAACCAGCTATCGCATTCAAAATCATTTCGTGACATTCGAGACTTTATGTGAAGCAAACTTTCGCGTTAGGAAGTAAAATCCTTCTTTCAGCACAAAACCTTCACGAATGGTAAACTAAACAATGTACAAAAATCAAAATAACAATCCAACAAATGTGCCAAAATAAGCCAACTTCACTTCAGAAACATATGCGAGAATGAGTTACGCAGAAAATAAAAAACGCAACTGAAAACGAAGTGGAAAGAAAAATGAAAACGAACGGAGATTGTTCCATAGGAATGCCGGTGCTCGACTCGGGCTCGGTGGTCACATTCGTCACCGGAGAATTGAGCGATGTCATTTTTAGTTCATCTCGAATCGATCGAAGCGGTGGACCTGAGATTGACTAATACAACTCAGTTAATTAGTAAGCACGAAAAGCAATAAGCAATAAAACGCATCATAAGAGCACCGATCTAGTCGCTTATCAGTTTTTAGGAATGCATAATTAAGAGCGATTCATAATTAGAAGAGAGCTCTTTTCTAACAGTCGCCTTATATATGACGGACTCCCACATAGATTTAACACGAATTCATAATCGCCGTTCTGCGCTACTTTTACATCAAAGACAAAGAACACATTTGTTATTGACCATCGTTGTTTAGTTGGTCGATATGCGGTAGCAATGTAGTCGTGAGGTGGCTGCCCAATAATTACATTAAGGTGAAAAGATAAAAGTGAAAAATTGCTTGTAAATTGCTCTATCGACCAGGAAGATAGAGGTTCCGTCATCATTCGAGTCCCGCTCTCCCCTCGAACATCCGCAGATGCTAGCTTTCCGCAATTAGAGCACGAGCAAATCGCCAACGAGGAAAGACTGGAAATGACGCATACCAGCTCTGTAGGAAGCAGGAGAACTACGTGATGCGTCCAGAGAGATAGCCGAAGAGCGTGGAGGTATACCTTCGACGTGCACCAATGCGGGGGACCAATGCACACTCTTGTTCACTGATGACGACGCTACAATGATATTAGTGGCGTTTAGCACTGCCTTATCACAGCTTAGTATCACCTCTGGCACCAGCTTGCTTCTTCAAAGCACCGTTCCGTCTCGCCAGCTCTCCGTTAAAAAATCCCACGTGAAAACGCTGGCCAACTCTATATTACTTACATCTTAGCACAGTTTTGCTGTTTTAGAGGCTGCTAATTTTGCGGATCTCATCCCTTCCATGTCTCCTGTTAGAAATTTTAACGATGCACGAATTTTCTCCTTCTCTCGAATTTTTACACCCCATCTTAGAATGTCTTTCTTCACAATGCTATTTCATCAGTCCATTAAGCACAAGGGTTCTCTGAGTGTAAAAAAAAATAGCACAGTTTGCTGTTTTAGAGGCTGCTAATTTTGCGGATCTCATCCCTTCCATGTCTCCTGTTAGAAATTTTAACGATGCACGAATTTTCTCCTTCTCTCGAATTTTTACACCCCATCTTAGAATGTCTTTCTTCACAATGCTATTTCATCAGTCCATTAAGCACAAGGGTTCTCTGAGTGTAAAAAAAAAAGCTTACGTGTAAGAGGATTCGGAACAGTAGAAGCGAATAACACGCTGTCATCTTGTGAAACCCATCCACTGCTATCCACTCCTTAAAAAGATACATCAGCCAATACAGATACAGATTATTAAACGCTTCCATATTCTGTATTGTTCAATTCATACTAACGCTAAATGCTCGCGACGAGATTTTATTGAATAGCGAAAGAGTTATAAAAAAAATTAAAAACCCTCCATAATGGGTTTCAGGTGGATTTTGTAAAAAACCCACATTTGAAAAGACACTTCTTCGACTGCAGCAAAACGAATGAGCCTATAATCTGTTGTGACAGATCGGAAAATAAAGTCATCACGCTGCGCAAACAAGCGCAAGAGACGCAAGGAATTGCAGGATCCCAAAACCATGATCCTCCAGTCTAAGCAGCCCAGCGAATACCTTGATAAGAACGCGTTGGAGGTATGGCCAAACTTCGCCGCTTATTCGCCGATCCGAAAAGGAAATTTGGTGCAGTTGGTTGATGTTGAAGAGTGGGGTTGGAGTCGAAACCACCGAATGCAGTATTAGTCGACGGCGAATCGAAGAACATCGTTGGCCCGTCCGAGACTCCTTCACGACCGCTTTGTGAACGCAGCATTAGGCCACATGCACCGTCCTAAAAATCGATTGGATAATGCTCTAGTAATCGCACACCTGTGATCGAATGTTGCATTTGGCTGGGGAAGGCGGTGAGGTTCGAGGAATGAGAAAATTAATAAACGGTGCGATAGCGTGCATTGGCGCAGACGTCAGAAATCGATATATTTCACAGCGAAATA
This sequence comes from Toxocara canis, assembly GCA_000803305.1. NCBI lineage: Eukaryota > Metazoa > Nematoda > Chromadorea > Rhabditida > Toxocaridae > Toxocara > Toxocara canis. The sequence goes on from JPKZ01001016.1 coordinate 90,507, forward strand.
AGTCCCACCTAAAACTATTTGCATAACGGACCGTTATCAACTTGTAGTAAAGCCACACTCATAAGTTCGACTATACTTTCATTGATGGACGCAAATTTAGGCAAAGTA
>JPKZ01001016.1:98121-141997 GCA_000803305.1 Toxocara canis
GAGAATGTTGCGAAAGGTGAGAAAGTGCGTTCTCGTTTTAATAGCCGTTAGTGGTCTTTAAAATCTTTTTGAAATATCTTTGTCATAATTTCTTTAAGATCGTTAATTAACATCTCCAAAACGTCTGAATAGCAGCGTTTGTCACTGTTATTAAGGTGTTCCATAAAGCGTTGTTTAAAAATAGCGACCAATTCAGAGGCGCATTTGATCCGGCTGAGCGCAGAGGATGTCCAGTTGTTGGGCATAAAGCAGTACGTTGCTCTCAACTACTCGGACGATGGACCCACGTCACTGATCCATCTGCTTTCGTCGATCACCTTTAATCAGTGTCTCGTTTTCGCCAACTTTCAGGACAGGTTCCTTAAATTTTTTTTTGTTATATATTTGTTGTAGTCAATAAAAGTAAGCCGTTGTAGGTGATTCATACTCTACGAAGATGTTTCATCGTCTGAAAAAAATTGGAAATAGTGTCAGTTTTAATTGCTGTACTTGTAGGTGTGAGCAACTAGTGGCTGGATTAAAATCGGCGGGTATGGACGCCGAGTTAATATCGGGTAGTATGGAGCAAGTGGATCGCAATCGTATCATAAAGCGTCTTAAGAACTTCCAGCTGAAGGTTCTCGTCTCTACCGATCTCGTACGTTTTACATCCCATGCTTTTTCTTTTTTTTTTTGATGTAAGATGTTTAGGTCCATCGTTGTTATTCAAAAATTCAGTTCTACCAAACGGCTATTTGTCGAATCGATTTTCCACTCGTTCATTTCCTTTTCTGTGATTGGTGCAAAATAGCGTGTACTGACCGAATGCTGGAACGATGTGACCGGAAGGATCACAGCATTCTCTCTGCTTTGGTCCGGTTGGGTTGGATGGGAAATTTTGAGGATATTTTTGTAGTACTGCATATTATAGTGAACTTCAGTGGCTTGCATCATTATTGGGGAGGTTTAGAAAGGCTTTAAGAAGCGATAACAAGTGCGTAGAGCAGACAGCTGATGGGTCGGGATTCGTTTGTGAAAGTGTTCCTTCGCGCCACCTCTCTCAATTTAGTAACAAGGCACCGTAAGCCATGGCGAAGAAATGACTCAGCAGCTTGTTTTCGGGGTCAGGATGTGTCGATAATTAGACAGTAATTTTTCTCGCGGTTCATCTTGACGAGTGGAGGTAATATTTCTCTATGTAGGCGAAGACGGAAACCGGATAATACAGGATCAGGCTTGTTTCTCTTTTTTAGGCTCTTTGCCAAGAAGAAATCTTTGATATTCAGCTGAAGAGAGCAGATTGCCTTTAACGAAATTAAGTTGATGCTGTTGTTAGAGACATTGTTAATATACTGTCTGGGACTCTTACGAATTATTTAAAATGAGGGGAAGAGTAGAGACATTCTGTATATAATCTTCCTGCCTTATATTTCGTATAAATTTCCACCATAAATGTTTTATGAGGTTAGATGCTCGGCTTTATTTTCCGCTGATGACCTTCATCTACAATCTGGCAGTGGAAAACAGTCCTTATATACACTGGAATTTTGCATCATTCCGAGGTTGCTAGGAAGGCTTGAAGTTTAAGGTTGCAAATTGCATTGTGCAAGCTTTGACACACACATGTCTCGAGTACTTCCACAGGGCTTACCTCGTCTACTGCCGGCAAATTTTAGAATATTGCGGTCAGCTTTGGTCCTTTGATTTTGTTCCAGATGTAAAGGTTGCTGAAAGCGTTCAAGAATACTTAACCCGCATGGCCTTTCGTAAGTTGTTTCTTGGCCCTTCCCAGATGGCCGTTAGAGTCGCTTAAATTTTTATCACCCTTGAAAGTTCAGGTGAAATTTGATCTTATTTTAATGCTGTAAAATTGTGAGTGTACTTTTTCTCACACTCCGTTCGAAAGTATCTTTAGCGTGAGCGGAGAACCCAAAGATATCATTTTGGAACGCGGAGTGCGCTCTATAATATGCGTTGACTCTTCCTCGCTTCCAGCGAAATTCTCTTAACTTCCTGTTAGGTTATAGCGTAGGGAGTAATATTTGCTAGATAAATATAAAACGCAGTGGCATGGTGAACCTAGATAAGCTTACCATGCTTGTCTCTCTTCCAGCTGAGAGTGGTAGCTGCATTGGACGGACTAGTTCGGAAAAATGAAAACGGGGTTCAAACGATGCAGTGGAAAGATGGGATAGCAACGAAGTCTTTAATTCGAGGAGGTGAGGGAGGAGAGGGGAAGGTAAGCACATCAGTTGTTGCGATTAATCGTAAATCGTTTTCAGACTGCTCGAGGTATAGATGCAGAAAACGTGAACGTTGTGGTGAACGTCGGATGTCCGATGAGTTCGGAAACATACTTGCACAGAATTGGCCGGGCTGGGAGATTTGGTGAGCCCTTCTTTCCTTCCTAAGTGTCAATGATTTGTTGTTGCATTGATTCACCGTAAGGTTGAGAGCGCAAATTGAGGATCGTGTTCTGTTGCTTGTTACTAGTGGTGTTTGTGGAAATGGAAATTAGTTCAACTCAAATTTATGCTTAATTTTTCAAATGTTAAGCGATTATCTTTGATAGTGGCTCTTTAGGTCGAAACTTAAAGCTTTTTCTAGCACACGGATATTTCGTCTAAGACGCAGTGAATTGATCGTTACTAAGCGTCCTACCTGCCTTATTATATGCTGTTCTAAAACTCATTTGTTCTTGGCTAAGACTTTTCAGTTTTCTTGCAAGTTTTTAAAAAAACAATTCATTCATTCTGTGATGTGCATTTAGCAAGTGCGAATTGTTTGTAGGTGGATATGGTGCATCAGTAACAATTTTGTCGATGGGCAAAGACGTGAAACGCTTCATAGAGTTGGTGAAAACAGGAAACTTGAGGGTCAAGTTGTTGCATCTGACAGAGGATATTCCTCGAGATTTATGCCAGAATCAATCCTTCTACGACTGTTCTTCTGATTTTAAGGTATCTTTTTTAATTTCTTGAATTAAAAGTTCTACTTTTCTAGTATGTCGAACGAAAGGTTGAACCCTTTTTTTAATGTGTAAACGTCTGGTTGTTTATCGATTCTAAGATAAGCAAGTTTGCCCATTATTTTTCTCATTAGTAGCCTTTCGTTAAACGGTTTTTAAAGTGAATATTTAAAATAATGGTTAATGAGAGGATTAGCGTAGAACCTGGGAGTGTGGAGGGAAGAAGACATTTCTTTAAGTTTTTAAACTATTTTTTCTTTTTCTTTTATTAGCGAACAGTCTTTGATCAGCAGCTACAACGCTTTAAATTATCGTAGGAGCGGAATATTTTGCATTGCGTTATTATAGTGTCGCGATTTGGCGTACGGATATTCATAAAATTATAGACTTTCATGTTTTGTTACGACCGTTCACAAGCCTGAAAAATTTCACATTTTTTGCTCTTGCGGTTTACTTGGAAATGCGATACGCTAGTTGTGCTAGTCCGCAGCACCGTATGCCGTTCCGTAGGACCTTGTGCCGTTCCGCAGTGGTTCTGTTTTACGGTTTGCTGTTATTTATGTCCATATCCTTTAAATCACTTTCAGTGAAGTTGTACGGGAGCAACGAGGTAGTGCGGATGGTATCATAAAGTGGAAGTTTATAATATGGCGTTTATGTGTTCTAGGAATATGTGAAAGTTATACTCATGTATACGTATGTGAATTAAAATGTGGTGCAATGGAATCGAGCCTCAGTAACAAGGAGTGCTATGAGATAGGTGATATAGCGGACTGAACCCATATATCCAGGTTTGCCTCATGGATTTTTACACCCTGGAAAGGGGGAGGGATAAAATCGTAAGGCAAGCAGCAAGTTTAAACGGAGTAAAACTGAACAGCATGAGATTTCTCTCATCTGGTCTTTACTGAGGTGCCCGAAGGTGAAGTATGTTGACAGTTTTTGTAACATGCATTTATTTGTAGCCGGCACATAAGAAGCGTACGCAAGAGACGAGAATTGCTGATGAGATAGAGGATTCATCGAAGTCGTTACGAGGTGCGGATATGTCACCTTCAAATTCGCATTCAGTGAACATTTCTGAGGAGGAAGTTAATGGTGGAGGCGAAAATTTAACATTGTCGAAGCAGCATACCGACAACGAAGAACATAACGATTTTGGCGGTTTGCCCGGTGAAATGTTACAGATGATTCGACATTTGGAGGTTCGCATTAGCAGTCACATTTTCATAGCACTGTTGTTTACTGAAATGTCTTTTATTTGGAGATGAACATTTCACTTGACGGGAAGAGGTGGGTGGAGGATAGCACGTCTGGGAGGGCTTCAATGAGATCCATGACCAGGGAGGTATGTAGGTGCAGGTTTTTTTTCAGATTATTTTTTGATTCGATACTGCACAGTAACAGCAGCGCCAAGGAGAGGTTGCCGACTACATGGTAGCCCCAAAAGATGTCATGATGTTATTCTCGATCGCCGATCTCGACGGTACTTGCTGTCATGCAGGAAAAACGGGAGGGCAAATGGCTTTCATTCCTGCGTTTTCAAAATAATATTTAGAACCCTTGAAAACTCAGCAGCAAACTTTTCGCAAGTCCAAAATGAAGCCTTTCCCCAACATTGCTCCTCCGCACGTTGCATCCCCTTCGACCCTCTCGCCTTATTCCCTGTGTTAAGCTTGGAATTTTAAGAGTCCTCTCTTTCATCCTTCGCCGTAGCGTCATGCATCAAAAATATTATAGGATGCTGCGGGCTTCCATTGGCAGAAACCTCTAATGCGTCGGAGCGAAATCGTATAATAGGGTGATGTGGGCGTTTCGACCCTTGAGCCATAATCATAACACAACAAGCTGAAAATCAACAGCCAAAACTTTCGCCCTATAGACTTTGATCGACGGCAGCGTTTCTATGAATGGAAGAAAAATGAAGAAAAGGAAAACTTGTAACAAGGCAACCATATGTGCATAAGATGTTTAGAACTAATATAAAAGAAGGCAGTAAATGAAAGTGCAGTGGATAAGGTGAACGAAAAAGGAATACACGAAGGGAATAGTGAGGGGGAGGGGGAGGAGAGTTGGAAAGGTCATAGGTCGTACAAGAAGAGGTTAATTAGGGACAGAAGTTCGACGCAGCCATTAATCGTTGGTTTATGTGAATAATCCTGGTTTCCTTGCTTTTGCAGCTGTGTGCTTATCCGTAGGATATGTTGTATAAGACCGTGAACGTGGTGAGACCGTACTAAAGATGGGCTGTCTGATTCGTTTATGTAAAAAAAAACGGCCCGTTTCACCAATGTACGTCGCATTGCATGCGCAACGTTGAATGGAATAAACTTCAAGGAGCAGTCACCCGATTTTTTTAGGGGCGGATGACACATTTCGAGGTACCGTAACAGAGACGGTCATACATTCTGGTGCGAACAGGAATTTGCCGGATTGAGGGGAATGACGATTAGTTTAAGGGGGATGTCGTGCTTGTTCAGGATGGAGACAAGCTCGTTCGTAAAACTATGACTTGTTTTCCTTGAATACCTTGAACAGCTGTAATTTCGTCGTTCTATCCATCGACTTCAGCTGGCAATTTTTCCATCTGTCGCGATCCTGAGCTCACCACATCCGAGCAACGCCATATAAACGTCGCGGCGGATCTTCCCATCTTACTTTCCATATTGCCATGGCCGGTATTACATCGCCTGGTGGCCGGCGTGCTGGCGACGTAGGTTTCGATTATTCGGAGTTTCCTTCTCCTAGCCTTTCTTCTTTCACGAAGTGCCTACAAGGCAGTAGGGGCTGCGATCTTTTTCGGCGGACCGCACTCGCCATGAAACGAAACCGTCATTGGGTATTGTGACCATTTTTTAAGTGCTGGCGTGCCACCGCCAACCGCAATCACACCTTGATGGATTTCGCCGTTGGTTGGTTCGCGTCTGCTTATTCAACATATTCACAGGTAATCATCATATTTGGCGGCCGTTCCACAACCCATCAACTCAACGAGCCGAGCGAAAATAGACACGACCGCTCAGCAACCGTTCAACTAGCCTAACCCTTATTTAGTATGCAAAAGGAAATCTGGGCCTCCTCGCGCTTCATTCGACGTGCGCGATGGTAGAGGGTTCGTTGGCAAGAAGATGAGTGGAGCCGGAGGAGTCATTGGAACAATAGCTGTTCTTAGCAAGAATAAACTTCGCTTTGCGAACGAAGACTTCCATGCTGTCTCGGTTTGAATTGAGGCTGACTGAGCGAACGGTTTTAGGAAACAGATACGGCATTGCGTTTGATGCTGGGGTAATGAGCGGAGTGTACGCTGAGATAAATATTTGCAGAGGTTTAGTGACGAAAGGGAGGAGGGTATGTCGTTATAAAAAATAGAGGTGTTAAGAAAAGGTAAACCTTCACTTGGCGGGTTTTCGACCGTAAGAGAAATTTCAGCAACGAACATTGGTTACAGATGATCGCTTTAGCTACAACGAACATGTCATCAATATACTGAACCCACAGTACGGAATTCGTTTGTAGTGATCGGCGGTCCAGGGCGGCCATGAAAAGGATGGCTAGTATAATCTGTTGCTCATAGGTTAAACCAATCGTCATTTCTCCTTCCTCACTCAGATAAATTCTTCAAGCAGTGAACGTTGTTCGTCAAAATACCTGCTCGAAGCGGTTAACATTGTTAACCTTCAAGACAATTTTTAACCCTCAAGCGGTTAACATTGTCGTCAAAATACTTGCTTGAGGCAAAGGTACACTCATTCGCAAAACCATGGAAGCCAGCCTTATGCGTTCACGTAAACCAACAATTAATGGCTGCGTTTCGTCGAACTTCTGTCCCGAATCGATCTCTTCTTGAACGACCTATAACCTCCTTTCTAACTTCCCCACCTCCCAACCCCTTATTGCTTCCTTTTCATATTAGCCCTAGATGTCTTATGCACGTATGATTCCTTTGTTACAGGTTTCTCTTTTCCTTTTCTTCCTTTTTAATCATTGAATCGCTACCATCTGTCTGGTGCATAGTCTGTGTGGCGAAAAGTTTGACTGTTGATTTTCAGCTTACCTATTACACGTTCTCGTCCTAATGCATTGCATAGTCTCAACCACAATCAACCTTATACGAAAATCCATCGAATATGCGTCTACGAAACAACAGCGTTCTTAAGCATATCCGTTTGCTAGAATACGATGACTTTTTCTAAAGTCGGGTAAATTGAGCAGTGTTGCAGAGCTTGAGCGATTTGAAGCTTTTTGCAGATTTCTCGACGCTGCAAAGCAGAGTCTGCCAAGGAAGAAAGCCTCGAATCACTTGATACTCTGAAACCGACTAGTAATGATTGTCTCGATCGGGCTAGTAAAGATTCGAAACCAAATGGAGTGGTCGCGTTGCTTAGTGGGTCATCGATGGATCGCGCAGATTGCAAGGGTGATGCAGCACTGGCAACTGATAAGGGCGAAGTAGGTGTAAACGAAACGAAAGATACCAAATTGGCAGAGTTTGATCATCACTCAAATACCGATAAGGCGGCGACTAATGAATCAGATGCCAAGTTGGCAGCAGTTGCGAAGCCAGTGATCGGGTCGGAGGTAGCTGACCATCTTTCGGAATCCGTCAATGAACGAAAGTCAAAATTTAAGCGATTAACTGTGAGAACGAGGCGACGTGTCTTTTTGCGTGGCGAGATTTTAAGACTTCGAGAAGTGCTATCAGCTTCTCAGTGGTGGGATTACGCATGCTTGAAGTATGCATCTGTTATTGATAACGAGCCATTCATCAAGAAACACTTTGGCGAAGAAGCGCTCGCAGTGTCGACTACGACTACGCAGTCATTGGTTGGTTATTTCTTTCACTATTCGCAAACAGCCGTTGAAAAAATCGTCTTAGTTGTCGCTTAGTCGTTGCATATTAACTGTTGTCTTCTGCCTTTGACCTTCCAATTTTCGACAACAGCTAGAGAAATCATTGCAAGTTTCTAAACAGGATTAGAGCTGCCACAATCGTTTAGCAATGTAGTGTACAGCAGGTATGAGCAGCCCGGCTGGCTGTGGGTCTCTGTTAAGTTTGGGAAAACGACCTGCCACCCTCGAAAACAATAGGAGTGGGCAGCAGTAGGATTCATAAAGGCCCCGCAAAACTTATCCTTTTGCGGCGTAATCTGCACGAAAATAATCGGTCTTCAGAGGAAGCTGCCAGTTTGATGCAGGGAATAATTGCTGATGGGCTATCATTGTAGGCTGGCTGCCTGGACTTTATTGTGCGGAATATTATATCCAAAAATTTCTTTTATTGATGGACTTGTGCCCTTTCTGAATCCGAAGTCCTGATCCACTCTCAAGTCTTGGAAGATGTGGTTGCCAACTTAGGGTGCTCTAAAATATGAGCTTCTGGTGATTCCGCAAAATTTTCCGGAATTCGTAAGCTGGTTGATCATGTTTAGTACATACCAAGCATTTCTTTCAGAATGGTGGAGTAAACAGTCGATCGAAGTCAGTTGATCGGGTGGACAAGGTCAGTTATTCTCGAGAGACGCTGATCGCGATAAGGGAAGGACGTTGCGCTCAGGAATGGTCTATGTGGGCGATGCAGAAATGGGATACCAAAGACGAACCATTCCAGATGGATAGCGAACTTCGTGTACCGCTCAGTAAACAAATTCGAGTGGTCAGGGAACGCGAGAAGCGAGCACGTGATGTTAGTCTTTCTCTTTTTCTTTGCTATGCCACATTTTTATACTACATATTTTAGATTGCTTTGATTCCTACAAGCAGCAGTTTTACCTACGTTTCTTACCATGAACAGCCTAAATTCACCAAAGTTCTTTTCCGAACAGCAGCACAGCCACGTCAAAATGCGTCTGTATCGATCATTTTTGCTAAGCTTTTGCTTTTTGTTGTTGTTGTTGTTGTTTTGATTCCTTTTGTTTTGCTTTTTTTTTCATACAGTAAGCGCTTTATGAACGTTTGGAGAGACACTGGATAAGGCAAAATATTGAGACGTGAGATGTTGCTTGGATAGCCAGCATTTTCAGGCAGTAAAAGCGGAACGTCTGGCGGCGGAAGCAGCCGAGGCAGTCAGGCGATCTAATTTGGTTTTTTCAAGTTCCCGGTTTCCGGTCCATGTTGATTTGCCTGGAACGTTCGAAGAATATGCGGCAAACTTCTACGAGAGAGTTCGGCAGTTTGAAGAGAAAAAGACGGACGGTAAACGATTGGGACCTGTGATAACGGCATTGAGGGGACCAAAAGAATACGAAGAGGCTGGTTGTTTTGTACATCTTCAGTAGGATAAGGTTCCTTTTGCATTATTTGAAGATTCTGAGCTGCAGTGAATGCTTACAAAATTATCTCATCGCAGTGCAAAAATGTGTATTTTCTTGCCAAGTGAATCTAGCTATCTATATCTGTTTCGTGTGGTATCTTTTAACATGTAGATCGTATCACGTGTAGTTCACGCTTTGCTGTCAGTCGGATGTGCAGGCATAAAAAACAGGATAATAAAGATAGGAATAAAGAAAGGTTTGCAAATATTGATGCAAAGCAGCTAAGGGGAGTCAGCGCGAAGAAATAATTTGGGAGATTTTTAGAGTGGTCGTTTTTTAGAATACCTCGCCGTGTTAGCAGAATTATACTTTTTTAAAATTGCTTATTGTTAATGGTGGACACAGCTTGAGGGAACTCATATTGCCTTTGATATGCTTGGGGTCTTTAGAATGAATTCTTGAGCACACTCCTTTTTCCTTTGCCACTATGAACATGACAAGGAGAAAAAAGTCAAAATGAGATGGTCCTATCTAAGTCTACATATATATTTCAGACGGTCAGCGAAGCATCAGCATATCTGGAAAGCCTGAAGTCTTCATTCTGGGCTCAGTTAAGGTATAGTATGGGTTCGATCAACGATCAGTTCACTTCAGCGGACGAACCTCAAATGTAAAGTCGCTTACATCCTTGTCATTCCGTCGCTTTTCATGGATAATTAGATGTAAACAATTCAGCAGTGTCTTGATCATTTAAAGAAAGTATGGCTTTCAGATATTCTTCGATTGGGAATGAAACTGTGAAATTGGAAAAAATGAAGGTGCACAGTTCGATTGGGAAAAATGAAGGTGCACAGTGAGACTGTTGAATATTGTAAACGGAACACGGAATTTATTATCAGAAACTAAAGGAAACCGGTTTTGTTCACATTGTGAATTAAGGCAATTTTACGTTTTTTCCTTGACAGTATGTGATTATTCTAGAGCGAAATTAGATGCCGCTGTGCAGACGGTTGTTCCTATAGAAGAAGAAGCAGAAAAAGAAGAGTGGCAAAGGGAGTACATGCATAAGGTGGATGGTAGTACTTACAAACGAGAAGACGTTATCGAAGAGACGTACCCGTATCAAGAAGATGAGCGTGAGCGGAACGAGCAGAAGCTTTATACGAAGCCCTCACAGTTGTTAAACAACTATTATTATTATTTGGGTTACTACACCAATAAGTATTTTGCTCAAAAGACCAACTGATAGTTGTGTATGTCTATGAAAGAAGTGATAGGATAGAAGCGATCGAATAGTGAAGTATTCCGTTGGTAGGCGAGGTGATCACTCTCAATTAAGGGGCTCTTGCAGGTTGAAGTATATTTCTGCAGCTGCCGGGTTTGTTGGAAGAGGAAAGAGAATTAGATATTTATCTAGAATACGGTCTTGTCATTCTCTTGTTATGGATTAATTAGCTTACCATCTCAGTGAGGGGGTTGGGGGTTAACTATTCTTAGGTTGCAAATATCATGAAAAGACGGAAAGAAAAGTATCATGAAAAGTATCACGATATCATGAAAAGACGGAAAGAAAAGTGAAATGGAGGGAGAAAAAGGTTGTAGATGATGCAGCGGGAAGTGAAAATTGTAACAAAATAGGCAAATTAATGAGGGGGGAGGGGGGTGGGATGGGGAAGGGAGAGAAAATTGTTGTATTGGTCGACGCTTCTTTGGTATGTTTTCTTGGGAGTTTCTGGCTGAAGGCTCTTTGAAGTAGTCGTTACAAATTATTGAATGAGTCTGATTTAAACGCTGTACTTTTTTAAATTTTTTCAAATCGTTTAGGTCTGTGTGTTACCTCCAAACAGTCGTCATCGTTTCTATAATATTTCACTTAATGCAACACTTGTAATACGGATAAAGTAGGCATAAAGTTTTGTTGTTTCGAGTAGTGTGACGTATGAGCGGAAATGTGTTTGAGTTTATTGGAGTGTTCTGAAACTCGCTGCGAAATAAGTTTGTTGAAGCGGGAGAAAATCAAGAAAATCGAGAGTTAGCTTTCGTAAGACTGGATTTATGTTATTATGATCATTTGATCCTTTCTCTACAGAATGAGGATCGAACGTTGTGGAGAGAGGGTTCTTTCCATACAGTTTTTCATTTTAGACATTATTTTATTGTTGAATATATTTTCCGATGACCGTTGTTCAATCCTTTTCTTCATGATTTTGGTTTAGTTTTTTTTTTAGCTCACCGTTTTGTGCTTTATATTTAGGCGGATATTTGTAAACAAACACTGAGGTGAAACATCGCTATGGGATTGGCACTACTGCATAACGTTGAGAGGTGAACACTTCAAAATGTAGAAATGTTAGCCGTTTAATTACACTTGTAATATAGCATGCGATAGTGTAGAATTTAATTCGAGTTATTGTTGCTAACAACATTCGTCGTTTATGCGATTGTTTGCGACCAAAAAAGAAAAATCAAAACTTTCAACTATGATTATGTATCTTTCTGATGACGGATGTCAATGTGAATATTTTGTTTGTTGCAAAATATGAATGAAATTTGCATAGTTGTTTACTGATTGCAAAAAATTGTTTGTATATATTGAATGATGAAATAAACTTTAAAATGATCTTATTGTGACTTGAGGTCATCTTTTCAAACGGTTTTGTAAAGCGTTTCATTGTTCGATTTCGATCACCTCGAAAATATCTCTTTTAGCTTTTTGTATGATGACATGTTATGTATATGTTGACGTGTTTGATGAGTTCAATCATTCATTATTATTTCGCATAGAATTCGAACAAATGATTCATTTCATAGCTGATAGTTTGCGAAAATGTTTTACTGTCGTTTTGAATGCGATACGCAAAATCATCGGCTAGTATTTGGATAAAAATAAAATTGAAATTGTGGAAATATTGTGCGTTTTTTTAACAACAACAAAAGTTTAGATGATTTTCGCGTATTGTTTACTGCAATGGTTGGTTGTTGTTTTCCTCTTAGCTCATATGACTTCCAAAGCGTTTTCTTTAAAAGGACGATTGGAATGCGCCAAATTATTGAATGTGGGGAATAGCACTGTTTGATAAAGTCGATAAGCACAGAACAGTAAATGGATGTTTTGAATTAGTGGATCACAAGTAAATCGAAAATCAGATGAATTTTGCAAATGGTTACAAAGTATGCATGTGGCCTTGATCGGTGTTTGTACTCAGGCAGTGATAAACCGCGGGTTTTCATGAAGCTTTCATGAAATTATTTAGTAATTTTGTAAATGGTTGTGTTGACAAGTGGGAGTGGCAGGTTTTCACGCGGCTTAAAGATATTTTTCAAAATTCTATAGTCCGTCATTATGATTTTTTCAGTAGTCACTTTATACCATTCACTAATATAGGAGGATATGTTATGGTTGTTACTTGTAAGGATTGCTTAAAGCGCTATCTCTTTCTAATGCTGTAGTAGCACTTCCTCATCGTTTGTTAGTTTCAAAAAGCGGACTCAATAAGCGTGTAGACGTTAACGGGTGGATTGGACTATGAAGAGAATTGGCTTATAATGCGATCGCCAATGCAGCCATGGGCTCGCTGAGATCTTACAGGAGGATGTGTTATGTGGTTCCGTTATTAGGTTGTATGATATATACGCTCGTTTACTATTTTGGTATTTCTTTGAGTCAAACTTTACGTCCTATGCGTTTGTTTCATTTATCATTCCATGTATTAGGGAACGTTTTGCAGGTGTTCCCCATCTGAAGACTGATAAATTAGCGCTGAGCAGTTTTGTCTGAATTGATGGGGCGCAAATTTACATATTATAACTTTCATGCAAAACATTGTGAGCTATAATGTAAAGTGGTGGTAAGACGATTTTTCAGCGTTGTTTTATATTTGGCGATTCTATGGACTTTTTGCAGATTTTGCCGATTCTCAGAGCAGCATTATGAATACCTCAGAGAATAAGACAAAAAAGAAGAATGCACAGCATAAGAAAAAAGGTTTTTATTTTTTAAATTTTTTATTAAACATTTGTTGTTCTATTCGAAAAAGGTAGCATTATTAAGTTTGAGTTTGCAGTCTTTCGTTTTCTAAAGTTAAATTTTGCGCTCAGTGTGGAGCCACAAAGCGAAAGACGCTGTTTACTGAAAACATAGTTGCTTAAATGAGATGTGTTTATACTTTAACGCTTATACTTAGATGACTCACTTGACGATACTTAGTGGAATTATACGAGTTAATAGGCTGAATATTTGATCGAAAACAACTGAGCCGAATTGTGAAAGCTTTCATTGGCTCTCTATAGCTGCCTTTGCTTAACAGCACATAGCATAATTTCGTCATCCGTTCTAGTAGCTGTGCGAGGTAAGGAGTCATTTCAATGCTGAGGTAGATTTATGCACAAAATTCAAAGAAAATTTCGAAGAAATGAGGTTTTTTCTTCGCAAACGTTTCAAGAAACGCCTTTGTTTTTTTCCGTTACTCTATGTTTTCTGTAGGTTGCTTTTCCACAAGGCGTTGCAGTAAACATCCGCTTTGGGAGGCAAAGGATATCACTTAAACACAATGGAGATCACAAACGAATGCTTTGGATTCACTTAGAAGGACGCTAGTTGTTAATGTTGCATGGTTTTGAGAGTAAGATTAGATCAAGTGGTCGTTTCAGAAAAGTTAGTCATATTTTTAAATGAAATTCATGCATGGGCAACCCCTTGAGAAAGTTGGGGGGAGGACGGAGGGAGGAAGTCCCAGGCTGTTGCCGAGGAGGATCCCACCTTATTTTCGACCAAAACGCTGTTTTTTGTGTTATAAGAAACAGTTTTGTTGGCGACTTCCTAGGAAGCTGCCGCCTAATGGGAAAGGAGAGGGGTGCTGGTGAAGGTGGCCCAGTCTCAAAAGCTGTTGTTTTTGGGGGGAAGGTGGAAGGGGGTTGAGGGCTACCCATATATCGTTAAATCGTTTTCGTTCGTTTATCTAGATAGGGGGAATGCTGATGCGAACAAAGCGTCTCACCCCATAGTTTGTCTCGAGAGAATTATCTGTTTGCGTTATTTTTGAGAGTTTTTTGAATCGTTTAGTAGTGTTCATACCATCGGCACGAGTTTCAAAAATAAGAACCGCGATTTTCAAAAGCTTTTTAATTGAGACTTTTGAGGTGACATATGCGAAAAAAATGAATATGAGACTTTACATTTACATGAAAAGTATTAATGTAATCGATATAAATTTTAGGAGCAAATACGGAAATTGACGATATAGACGCTATTTTGAAAGAAGTAGAGTTGGAGACTCAAAAGAAGGCATCTGCATCGACGAAAGTTACTAACAAAGGCGGAAAAGGTGAGATAGTGCAAGGGCTTTGTTGAAACTTGTGCGACAGCTGTTCGTGATTGCGGTTGAGGTGATGTGCATAATTACGAATTGTTAAAAGGTGAAGAGGATGAAAGGAAACAGAAAAAGTGAAAAAACTTAATTGGTCGTGCCAATGATATTCTAAAAAGATGTACATTGTGTGGTGAGCTCACACTGATTGTAGTGTCCATACCACACGACGATAACGATTCAGCGTTAAAGTACAACAAAACTTGGGTTGAATGGTTTCGAGATCGCTTCTATTAACAATAAAGGTAACTTTTTTGCATACTCGACAAAGGCTATTGTCATAAGGACGCTGGTTAGGGGCTTCAAAGGAGGTGAAGGAAAGGGAGAAGAAGCTGACGGAGGAGGCAGAGTAAGCGCAACTGTCATTGTTTTTAGCATAACAAATAAAAGTAGTTGGGTTGACTTGTTAAAGAGCGTCGACAGCGGACGGCAAGCGCTCAAGCACTCAGCTTCATCCCCTGTTCGTCGGCGTCACCAACGCCGTTGGTAGGAAGGCTGATTTTATTGTTGGTTGCTAAAAAGTTCAAATTGAAGGGTTTACGTTCAGAATCGACAAGCAAAATTGCGATCATGAGTATGAGCTGTGGACGAGTTGGCATGTTTTGTATGGGCGCTCAATTTATGATTTTGCATTCCGGTTCCGAACATCAGCTCACGGTACATGTTTTACCTAGAAACGAAAGGTTTCGTTAACAGCACAGTATCTTACGTAGGAGTTCAATAATCGTTGAATGGCATCAGTTCAGGTGGAGGTGATAATGCAGCACCGCAAGAGTCGAGGCCGTTGTTTAAAAAGTTTGAAGAGGAGGTGAAGTCGCTGAAATCGATTGATCAGCAGTTCCCCGACACCAACTATCCATTTGGGCAAATCTGCGAGTACAAAGTTGGTGCCGATGACCGCACGGCCATCAACAGACTTACCAATGAAGAGAAAAAGGTATGCTTCATCTAAACCATTAAACACATCTTTGTAGTAAGAAGACTGGGTCAGGATCCTGCAACCCCGTTTTCTTAGCAAGTGAAAAGGGGTCAGCATCAGAGGCTTTGCAAAGAGGAGGGAAAGGGAGGGGGAGGGGATGTAGGGCAGCCCCGACTTGTTTAGAGTGACAAAGAGTCGGCTGAGCTGACTTGTAAAGGGTTATACACAACACAAAGTGGGTGCGCGTTTGCACAATCGCCCTTTGTTCATCCTTGCTCGTTGTTACCAGTGACCATTTTAACCGATGATCAGCATATTTCTAGGTTGATTGTAACTCGTCGAATAAGCTATAAATACGCGAGAATCTTATTATTGAAGAAAACTGGGTCTTCTTGCGTATGGCTGTCGGCTTACACATAATTTTCTCGCTCTTCGACCACCGATAGGGCGTGTACTTCTATCCGAGAGGTTGTTAAATGGGAATCTGATCGAGGAAAAGCTCTTGAGTGGTTGGGTAATGAAAACACGGACACTTCGTCAGACGTGTTTAAGAGAAAATGCGTAGGGGTTTTGTCATTTAACGGTTTTGTGAAGTTTGACAAAAAGTGCCGAGACAAGTCAGGAAATTGTCGATTATGGGAAGAGCTAAAAACTGTTGTTGTCGTTGTTGCTGTGGTAAGGAGGTTGCCTTAATTTTAAAATGTTATTTTTTGGAAGCTGTTGTTAATTTCTTGCTTTCTTTTCGATCACGTGTGAAAACAAGAGTGAGGAAGAAACTGAAAAATAGCATAGAGCACCATGACGAAGTTATTACCGCAGCAGCTCGTGATTCGAAATATATAGGCTTGTTAACGACAAATTACAAGACTCATCAGCGATTATAATAATAATAAAAATAAGAAGAAGGAGAAGAAGCAGAACATTTGTTGCCGAGAAATAATCCGAAAAGGGACATATGGACTGAATGGTATGTGAAGTGTTAGTGTCAAATAATTGCAGTGGGGAACTGATGTATGCCGAGAAATGAGAAAGCGAGGGAATAGAAATTGCTGTAAGATTGAATAGAATTCTATGAGGGTATCATGTAATTCCATAAAGGAAGCAAATTACCAAAGAAAAGCAACACTAGGATCTGAACGCAGCATCGTCACTCGTAATCAAAAGAATTAAAATTGTTTGGCGCGCTACCTGGGAATAAGTTAGCGTACCCAAGTCGCATCTGGAACATGCAAGAGTTGCGCCTTTTAGTTGAATTGTGGCAGTTAAATAAACGATTCGCAAATGAGCGTTGTGCTATACGTTGCATACATCTTGTCGTTATGCATGTGTTATTATGAATAAGATATGCGATTACTTTTAGCAGTTTTCAGGCATTAGACACGTCCTATGAAGAACTGTACAAGGACTTCCGTCGTGGTGCTGAAGCGCACAGGCAGACTCGCAAATTCGTGAAGTCATGGCTAAAGCCCGGATTGACAATGATCGAGATTTGGTTCGCTTCCACGTTTTTTACTTTTTCGTTATAACGATATTGTTTTCAAAGTAGCGATATGCTTATTTGTTTGCAGTATCCGACCTTCGGCTACAGTTGGTGGGTATTGTGAGGTGATATGTCGCAGCCGAAAGCGACCAGATGAATGCTGGCAACCGTTTTGCGGCAGAAATAAATTGCTGGTTGTGGGTTTGCGTATCCCTCGTTCCGAGTGGGTCGGTGGCTGTGTGTCGAGTTGGCCGTGCATAGACGCTTTGAAAACTTCCACTTTAGATTGTGGAAAAATATAAATAAAATTAAGGATGCTTGCTGCATCAAATTACTTGCGAGGAACAGTAATAATCGACCATCACGCCATTAGTCGTTTGTATTCTTTCGTTAAAAACGACGTTCATTGATCCCACTCAAGGTCGGATTCAGTTATCTTATCATTTCAGCTTGCTGTAATTTTTAGGGAAATGCGAGAGCGAGGGACGAGACCGGCGCAAAGTAGCGTCCCTAAAGGATTTAGTAAGAATTTGGGTGCAGGGGTATGTGTAGGAAGGGAAATGAATTCGAAGAATTATGCGGTGTGCTATCTCCAGAACGGGGAATGGATTTGAAGGAGAAACTATACAGAGGGGAGGGGCATTTATTAATTAAACTGCAGCTGTCGAGAACCAGCGAACATACGAGTGTGTTGTTTTCTGTGAAAGGTGCACCGTATAGCGAGCATTTATAGTGAGCGTCTGGAGGCGCATTCGCGTAGGATGATCAACGAAAGCGGTCTTGATGCGGGTCTCGCATTCCCAACCGGCTGTTCTCTCAACCACTGTGCTGCACACTACACTCCGAATGCGGGTGATCCTACTGTACTGCAGGTACTAATGCTAGAGCCTTTTTTCTTCTTACCTGTTCGGAATTCGGTTTCATTGTTTCAAAAGTGCAGTGGAAGATTACGTTAAGGTGTTGGAGAAGGATCTCACATGGCTTGCTAGCTTAAGAGGATTTCTGCCCGTTTAAGATCGAATTGAGAAGCTGAACGGTTTGCCATGTAAACTAGTCGAGTTTGCATATTCATGTTTACCGCTTTAAAAATTTTTATGGGGAAGCTAGCATGGTTTAATTTAGCAGCTGAGTCATTGGAACTATATTGTTTCACTCGTTTTGCGATTGTGGAAAAAGTGAAGAAGGGGTATAATTAATTGAGAAATGTCGTTTGGGCTTCTGAGGCTTATGCAACGGTAACAGGGTTTTGCTAATGAATGCTGCTGTCACTGACGAAAGCGCTGATCGGAAAATTAGAAATTCTATTGTCAACATTTCCATCCATTAAGTCATGATATACGCAGGAGAAACGAAATTGGAAAATGATAGACAAAGAGGCAAGAGCGAGTGCATAAGTACGTACCTTATGGACAAATAAGTTTATAAGGTGCGCTTTCATTGGCCATGGCAGGATCCGTCATCATGGCGGTAATTATTATGAAGCCTGTCATCGGCAGCCGAACGAATGCGGATTGCATACGGATTCCTGAATATCGGAAAAGATGGGTGGTGGCTTTTGGGCAGTGAATACCGAGGGGGGGGAGGGGTAGGTAGGTAGGTGTTTCGAGAACACAAGTGGTTAAGATGCAACAGCGCCATAGACAAGGAGGAAATGGGCGCCATGCGGCGAGCAGGTGAAAAGCATTTAATAGTATTTGCATATGTTCACGTATAATGTTACATAAGAGCACCATTTCAGGGAATATGGGAAGAGGGAAAGGATAATTTTTAGTGTCAACAAAGACATTTTATAGTACAGTGACGTGTGCAAGATCGACTTCGGGGTACACGTAAACGGTCGTATAATCGACTGTGCATTCAGTGTGAACTTTGATCCCAAATTCGACCCTTTGGTCGAGGCAGTCCGTGAGGCAACTAACGCGGGTATCAGAGAAGCGGGTATCGACGTTCGCCTTTGCGACATCGGAGAAACCATCGAAGAAGTTATGACTAGTCATGAGGTATCACTGGTCTGGATCTGTATCGTTTTGCCGTCTAAAAAAGCTCGTGAGAAAACCTTCATTCAGTATTATACGAACTCAGGGTTGGAATAAGCTGCATTCTCATTTCCTTCTTTACCGTTGCGGCAGGCATACATATTGCCTCTACATAACACAATGTGCACAATGCGTTAGCTGAAATATTCTCGATTCATAAGTCTAACGTCTCTATTTCATCAAAACTCGGTGACGGGTCCCACAGAGCTCTTGAATTCAGCGAAGGCTTTTTAAAAAATGTTTGGGTATTATCTCTGCTGAATTTGTTCCCTAAAATTTTGCTAAGCAGTAACTTCTCGTTATCGTGTTGCGTTCGACCAGCGTTAGCAGTCAATGAGGAAATTGCGTAATAGAAGGCTGAATGTCGTGCTCAAGGAATTTCCCCAGATCTTTCACTGAGCTTCCTGTCTAGCTGATTATCAGTATATGAGTAGGAAAGCTGAACTTATCTTATTTGCTTTGCATCATTCATGAGATTCTATTTTGCCCTATTTTACTCATTAGATTCTAGTTCGGCTTGTTTTACTCGTGAGGTCCTATTTAGCAACTGAATCCTCAAAGGATAATTCCTAAAACACCAACTCTGCTCCGACTATCTAAATATTGCTTGTGATAATCTTTGGTAATGGCCCCGTGAGCCGAAGCGTAGGCATAATGGTTTTAATGGTTTTTCGGGAAACTGAATGCTTCAGCAGATATGTCATGACGAAGCATCCGTTGTGTTACGATTTGAATATGTTAAAGAAATGCGGAGTTCTTCAGTTTGATGGAGTGGATATATTCTCCTGTGAATTGTCGGTGAACCTTGCGCTTTTTGCAGTCGAGTTTAGAACATGATTTTAGGTTGAACTCGATGGAAAGACGTATGTGGTGAAGCCAATTCGCAACCTCAATGGGCACTCGTTAGGTCATTATCGTATTCATGCTGGTAAAACAGTGCCCATCGTAAAGGTGAGATTTCTTTGCATTGCTAATTTGAGTGGTCGGCGATCTTTGGAAGGAATTGAAAGGTTTGGAAAACGTTCGACGAAATCGTCATTGAACGAGTTTTTCGGCACGTTTAGATTTAATAGATCACCAAAAGTACGGTTTGGCCGGTTTTCTTGTGAGGCTTTTTCAGACCAGAAATAGCAGCTCGAAAACTCGGAAAAGACTTGCTCAATAAAATTATTGCAAAAGTGGCATACGAAAATTGCCGAAAAAATTGTGGGAGAGGATTTCCCAAATATTGGTGGGAAGAAGTGGGGAGAGAGGGGGGGGGGATTGAAGCCTGTCCGTCAGTGCTAAATCACTTTTCTACCACTGGAAACTGGTTCATGAAACTTGTATTCAAGCAGTGCGACGTTATCGTCGAAAATTAGAGAAAGGGGGGGATAGGGGGAAAAAATGGTTTTCGATCATGAGCCTTTTGAGCAACTGTCAGGCGCATCAGTTGGTTGGTTAGCAAATATTTCTCGGTTTCGGAGTTCTGAAACGTTGACGCGATATGCATTTGTAGTAAGAACATTTGCAGGGGGGTGAGCAGACCAAAATGGAGGAGAACGAGTTCTATGCGATAGAGACATTCGGTAGCACGGGCAAGGGGTACGTGCACGACGACATGGAGTGCAGTCATTACATGAAGGACTTTGATATCAGTTCCGAACACGTTCCGCTCAGGTAACGTCCTTCTTTTGAGTGTTAAGAGTTGAAAAGCGTGCAGCATGAAAAGACATTTGTGAAGACAGCGGAAGCTGAATAAGTCATCGGAGTGAGTGCAGGGATTGTTTTTTTTTATTGAGGCGTCGTACACTAATGACTTGAGACCATTGAGCTGTCAGCTGCATTTCCCATAGGTACTTATTCGAAATTAAAGAATCGCTGAGAATTGCTTCGCGCTGCTGCAGTAGTATCTCATTCCTAAGTCACTGATGTGGAGACTACAAATACATCTGCTTTCTGAAATAGAGTGAACTACATTTAATTGTCCTCACTGGCAAATGCAAAGCAGGAAGAAGCAAACGTTGTTTGGTTAATATGCCTGCAGGTGTTAACAAAGTGGTGAAGTACACCAGAAAGCTTGGTATGATCACGTTTTTGCAGTTCTGCCCGCTGACTAGCAGACTGCATTAAATGTGTAAATGTGTTATTTTAGCCGAGAAGACCGTTCAAAAAATGTCTTGCAGAAAATTCGTTTTCACACACGTATGATCCAATGTATCATCCAAGTCAAATTTCATGTCTCTGGTTTCAGTAGTTATTAATCTAAAAGTAACGGATAGACGTATGCATGTAGATAGGTGTGTACACATGCAAATTTTCAAATGCGTAATTTTGGTCGATTGGTCAAAAATATTGGTCGAAAAGGGCACATAAAAATAACGTTGGCAAGCGAAATGTAGCAGTAATTAATTGGGGGGGTTTCGCTGTGATGAAGTCATCTGCTGTATGTTGGCATTTCACATTTTTATCGTGAAAAGAAAGGCCAACTAAACTTTTGGTATTTAACGTTCCCCCTTAGAGCACCCGTTGCGTTGTCATGTGACCGAACGCAACAATCGAATGTGTCTTTCAGGTTGGCGCGTTCGAAGAATCTGCTGAATGTAATCACGAAGAATTTTGGTACGTTAGCTTTTTGCCGTCGTTGGCTGGATCGTCTAGGAGAGACGAAATATTTAATGGCGTTGAAGGACCTCTGTGATAAGGGTATCGTGCAACCCTATCCACCACTATGTGACGTTAGAGGTTGTTACACGGCCCAGTGGGAACACACGCTCTTACTTCGACCAACATGCAAGGAGGTGGTGAGCCGTGGTGACGATTACTGATACTGATACTGATTACGATACTAATACGCTCTTTTGCACTACCGCTATTGCTACTACTCTTTTTTTGTACTTTGGTTTGCTGCGAAAGTTTGCGGCTGTTTATTGCTGTCTTTATGTGGACGTTATGTTTTTCTTTTTGGCATCGTAATGTTGCTAAAATTATGTTGTGGTTCGCGTAAATGTGCGACAAATTACTGCGTGACACGTCGACGAGACGAAAACGCAACGAGCAATTTATCAGCATACATGAACGATGAATCCTGTTTTGGTGTCTATATCCATTATACGTGCTTTTCTGAGTGAATTTCTTGAAACAGGCAAGTGCTTAATTGTGGAAAGAGGAAGGTTCTAATTATACGAAGTAAGCCATTTGGCAGTGGTTTCATTAGCGAAGTTTTTGATGGGAGCCGTCTGGTGTATCGGGAATGGTTTTTTTCTGTTGAGTTCAACGAGGAGATTTTCATTTGTCAGTTATACTCTAGGGGAATCCTCCTTAGTTGTGCTGCACTTCTCTAGAAAGGAGCAGTGAGTTGAACAGGGACAAATAGGTCTTCATATTTTCATTTGTGGGACAAACTGTTCTTTTTTCTCCATAGTTTTTACCTCATGTACGACTACTTGCGGAGAAGCAGTGGTAAACGAGGGATACGTCTTCTGCAGCTAGTTTGAGGGCGAGGTGCTTAGAATTAGTGAAGTATGACTTGGGATTCAGCGCATTCAGAACAGCGTATGCATGTTTATTTATCACTTCCGACATCGTGTGGATCAGTTTCTCTATTGGATGAGCTAGGGGCGGCGGGTAGGGTAGACGTTGAGGTTCGGGCTAATTCTGATACAATTGTTTGGCTCTCAGAACGCATTATGTTTACTGTACTTGGAATTTTGCCATTTCAATTTTGATCGAAGTATTTTGTGCGAAGAAATGCTGAGAACCGTGGGGAGGTTATGTCTGTTTATATGTAGTTGAGATGTTTGCCTACCTATGCTCGGTCTGCATCATTTTGGATTGCCTTTTCGCCCGAGGCCGTATTCAGGTCTATCCTCTGGCAAGCCGTAAATGCAACCGATTCCGGGTTTGAATCTGAAAGATCACGATGGCACTGTTTCATTGTGCTATGATAGTAGAAAACTTTGAAATTAATTAGCCGGTTGGCAGCACTTACTGCTTGGAATGCAATTTTTAGCCAATTAGTTGCCCCCAAGCTAGACATTACTTTTAATTACTTTTATCGATTCATCTCTGACTTCAAAAGTTCTCATCGTCAAATTAGATCGCCGTTAAAAACACCAGTAGGGCAGGTGTGTTCTTCGCCTGTCCCCCCTTCGACATAATTTTCTGCTACACCGATCGAACGATTTGTGTTGCGGAACGAGCGAACGAGTAAAATATTTAACCTAGAATTGTGTGTTTCGTCTACCTCTTGGTGAGAACTCATGAAATGAATTTGTCTTCTTGATATCGCTACGAATACTTCACGTTATGCCGGCGCTGTTGATGTGCTCGCTTATTTTGTATCCTTTTGATTGTTTCCGTCATCACGTTGCATCTAATGGTGTTGTACTTCATAACTACAGTGGTGCGTTTTTTCTTTATTAGTTGGTTGCTTGCCTGGAATTCGGCGTTTCCGGTTTAGCCTTTCTGAAATGTTTGGATAAAACTTGGATGCATCTATCTGCAGCTGTCGCTATCGCCGTTAGAGGAGTGGAGTGCGGACAGCTAGGCTGGAGGTATGTCGGGTGGGTGGTGGAGAAGCGAAATACCCGCGATGTTCAAGGGGTTGCAGTTACTGGCCCGTAGTCAGATCGGCTTTGAATTGCGTCAAGCAGAGAACAGGTAACTGATCGAGTTCATATTGGAGTTTCATCACATGAGTTGTTTTGGGAACCTTTGGGCTAAAGTTCGGTTGGGTAAAATCGGACCAGCGAACAAGCGACAGGTGTCTTGGAATGTTATCGAATGAAATGGAACAACACAACCTGTTGTGCGCATTCGAACAGTTAAGAAATTTAATTCTGAAGTAGCCATGAGATTTCCTTGAAAAGTCCCTTGTTCTGCCTAGATAGGAAGTGGCCTGTATGTGGACTCACCTCTCATTTGACATGTAGCTGGATAGTGCGCACAATTTCATTCGTTGTTGATATGGGCTTAGCGTGAAAGTTGCATATAGTGATCAAGGCTGATAAGCAACGAAGTTCCAGTCTCTTGCCGAAAACAAGTTAGCGCTCATGTCATGGGCTTCCGATACAAGCGCATCACTAAATCGGGGAAATGCGGCATCCATAAGCACGTAATGAAAAAGCGTGGTGCGCGTGTGCACGAATATGATCGAAAATATTTCAGCTCCGTAACGTCCCTTTTTTGTATCAATATTACTTCTTTACGAGAAATCAGTTTTCGCACAATTTCCTACAACTTCCGTAAAGGATATAATACTGTTTTTGGTCAAGCAATACTAATGGTGGCTAACGGATGCGTTTTCCGCTTTGTGTACAAGCAGGATGGGTTGAAGGAGATGGGTGCGTGGCGGAGGGCACTAGAGACGACGAAGACGACAATCGAAGCAAGGCAGTCCTCTGCATCCGCCACTGCGCCCTATGTTACGAACACCCACTCTCGCTTGTACGCTAGTAGGGCAACAATCCAGGTAATTGAAGTAGCTGAGCTAACCTCCAGGTCCGACAGTTTACGCTCAGTTGTTTTTGATACTTAAAGAACATCTGAACTTGCAAGCCAGTTAGGCGCTACTTTATATACATGCGACTTGCGGCTTGGAAGCAGAGGCATCCCTACCGATCTGTAAACTTATCTTCAGATTTCGTATCTTTTTAACCATTCGTTACTGCACGAAGAGGTAAGTATCATCCTAAGAGCATTCTTGATCGGTTTCAAAAATTATCTATGAATCCGATTTTTTTGAAAGCCAAAGAGCCTTTTAACTGAACTCTGACGGTAACAGCAATGAGCACTCAAATGCCCTCATCCCTGACTATCCACATGGATTTAGTTCCGGAGTCTCTTACACCGTTTAATTACGCAAAGAATGCGCAAATAGTATAGAGGTCTGTGCGCGTGAGCGTTGAATGCGCAAATGACGACGAATAAACGTATCAGGATTTTTCTGTTTCGGCACGGCCGTGTTATTCACGAGGATGAGTTTTTGCTGTATAATTATTGGGCGGCGATTCTTTTAGAGGAAATTACTAGAGGGGAAAATCTTTACTGGAAAGCATTGTTATGACACCATAACTACTGAGAGGAGCATCATCGAAAGAGTATTTCTAAGATGTCCACTCGCCGAGACTGATGAAAGACGGCGTTCGAGTGTATTAAAGACCGATCGATTGGTCTGTTTGTTGGCTGAAGGCTCATAATTTAATAAGGAGTCAGGTAGCTAAAAATGACGAAAGAGAATCTGTAGATGAAGAAACTGTTTGCTTTTTTGCCTTATTCAATACTGGAAATTTGTTGCCTGGTCATTGAGAAGGACTGCTTTTCTGAATGTGATGCAAAGTTTTCACCCATAAAACTGTGAAAATCATTGCTTCGTTGGGTGCTAAAGTATTTGAAGAATGTTTCAGAAAAAAACGCAGTTTATTCTTTTTCCTCATCTCTTAATTTCTGTAAGGTATGTATATTTCCATTCCGTTACAGGTTGAAGGAGCAGTGTATACAACGCTTGGTTATGGGTGGAACGGTAATCGATCCTTCGAAGCCAAATTCGGAAGCCAGCTACCCTACGGATATGTACGGTTTTTAAGTACTTAGAATCGTTTTCGCAAAAGCATTCCATTGCATGCAACAGTCACCATCCTTTTTTTCAAAATTTAGCAATTACTGATGGGTTTTTTTTAGTACCAATGCAATGAAACGGTCTTAGTTTATAACGAGGAGATATTTGCGTATCAGTATTTTTTAAGATATTTGTTGTTTTGAGTAGTTGTATGTTCGGCGCTTTTTAGAGGTCAGAGCCATAAATCGACAACCTCCCATGTAACCCTCATTTCCCCATTTGTTATGCTTGTTTCCGCCGCCCATAGCCGATTTCTGCTCCTAAATGGCTAAACTTGTTTGACAGTTTTAGGCTGCAGCAGATAAGCTGCTCCACCCCTTCGAGCGAAAGCGGAAAATTGGAAGGTGTCGGGTAGAGTTGCTTCAGAGCCCGGTGTTGGCGCAACCTCACCTTTCCAGGGTTTTCCGAGTTCACTAGATTCGATTCCTTTATCTCAAATTTTCCCAGATTCCGGGGCTCTCTGGCGCCTAATTCGGTTTCGAAGAAGAACTGTTAGCTGTTCATTTATTCGCAAAGTGCAGAGGGTTAGGTACTGGTGAGTTTTGAGGCAGTGCATGTAGTTTATGGGCTTTATTATGATGAGGAGCGCTGGACGCCATTGACTCGAATGCACTGTGTAGTATTGAAACTGAGCTCTTCTTCTTTGACTGCGTTTCATGACGATGATTGGTTATAAGCTCGTTTTTACTTTCGTGAATGGGGAACACGCCTATATAGCATAAATATCAACGCTTTCTCGCCCTTCGCCTCCCATGAGGGGTAATCTCCCTTTGGATCGCTTTTCTGTGCCTTTTGCTAGCTGCTGTCAAAAGTGCCTCAAGATATTATTTTTTATCCATTTTAGAAAAGAAATATACTGCATATTAATGTCTCATGTGGACTGTCATAGAGATTATTTACTGTTTATTTATCGTGCTGAGTTTGTAGGTACGGTAGTTGGCTGCCACCATTACTCAGGGACGCGGTTGAACGAGCACAGGTGGTGGCGGTTGGCATGAAGGCCGTTGCTGAATTGTTAGCGAAAGGAGATGTCCCTGGTAAGTAACCGGGGATTTTTTTGACGCTGGCCAACAAACTTTCTAGGTTATTGTTAATTAGCGGGTACTTCTAATAATAATCCACTACTTCATTAGTGACAACATGAAAAAAGGAACGAAGATGGGATGTGAAATAGCGAGGACCGTAGTGGACTCGTAGCAGTTATTGCATGGCCGTCTTATAATTCTTTTAGAGGAGTAACTTATCAAAATAGAAAGAATTTTAATTAAGCTTGTTCTGAAAGTTTTATGCTGATTGTAGAATAACGTTGATCGATAAGGAGCCTGTAATGTTGCCTCTGAGTCGTCGATTTCAAGAAATGTGGTAACCAGATCGCCTCATGAAATCTTTTCCCATCGTATCTGAATCGTTTATTTACCGAAATCGGTAAACAGTCGTCTGGCCAAAGCACGTTACGGATTTTTTCATTTAGCCGATCATTTTTTAGCGTTTTTTATTTGTCCCCAATATCATAGATTTGTCATTGCGGTTTACCTTAAACCAGATGAATTTACCATTGCATCCTCTATTATTTGGACGAATGAGGCCACTAGTAGCAACCTAGTCTCGAGCTGAAGTCCAAGTGCCCAAAAGAAAACAGCGAAATGATAGTCATATATTGATCAGTTTAAAAGGTGTGACAAAAGGCCGACCACTATATGAGGGGAGAAGGGATCTGACTCGAACAAAACGTTAGTGTGGACTAGAGTATAACTTACTTATTCTTTCATACAATGGTGTATACTTGAAGGCTTCGCTGGTCAAATTGTGCCTAAGGAAGCAGAAGAGGAATCAATAAGTACCAGTACCATCAGCCTCAAGGTTGTCCTTCGCTTTTGTTTGATCTCTTTTTTTGTTTGTTCTTGGGCAATAAACCTAGATAGATTTTGTGAAGATCGTTTTTCTTGCCGAAAAATTTTTGAAAGGCGTTCTTTCTTTTTTATTTCATACTGTTCTGTGATGTCCATCTTGTTTTAAAATGCCCTTGAGGTTCTCTCGATCAGTTAGTTGCTTTTTCTTTCGCCTCGTTCATCACGAAATGATTCCGGTAGATATTTGCATTATGATTGATGTAGTCGCGTATTAAGAGCGCAGATATGGCATCGCCAAGTAATCATTACTTTAAATGCGAACGGGACTCACCTATCTTTTTTTGTTCGTTTTTGAGGGTAGCAATTTTAAATAATAGGTCAGTCTTATCAGTGACAGCTAATGCTGCCCTGAACAACTGAACTGGTTAAAATTCGGACGCTAACTGGAGAGTAAAGGTTTCGGATCGCGTTGCTGGTAAACGTTTCCGATTGTTCATCTCTTTTATGTTTTCTTTATGAAAACGACTTAATGGCGACTTAACCACAAAAACTTGAACCAGCCAATTTTTGTTAAGCTATTCAGCTATTTTTGTTTCGTTGAGAAGGCGAATCGCGAAATTTTCAGATCGTTTAATACGATTTCGTGATAACGTATCGTTTGAGGGACATTGAAATAAAATTGTGAACTCTGTTTTCTCAGTGATCTTACTATGAACCTAGAATATTGTATCTGGTAAACAATAAAGCATTAAATTTCGTGCTTGCCATCAACAGGCGACAGGTCGAATGAATTCGATGAAGTAACTAAAGTGTGACTTTGTATTATCGAAATGCACGTGACTCATGAGGTTTCAAGTTCACCTTCTGATAGTGCCTAGCGAAGTGGAAAGAGAGACGCGTAATTTCCCACTGCTCTATAAAACGGTAGATATTATTTACAAAATGTGTGTGTAAATAGTGAAGCAATTGCAATTTCACAAAGTCTTATCGATCTGTGTGCACTTTTTGAAGGAATGAAGGGGGTTGCAGTATCGGAACGGTAACTGTACTCAGAATGGGATTTCGCGAAGAAGGCTTTATTGTGGCATTCGAATGGGAAGGGGGGGGGGAGGGGCTGGAGGGAGCGGGAATGTATAACACCGTGTAGCGTGATTCTGTTGCAGGACTGTTGTAGAGGAGAGGTGGAGGGGGGATGGTATTTGGGATTATACAATATTTTAAAAAACGATCGGAGCAACTAATAAGAGCATTTGATGCTAATAAAGACGCTTGTAGACGTATAGTGCTGTCGACTTGAACTGCTCGCATGTATAACGCGCTAGTTTGCACTGCTTCTAGAAGGGTCGTTTTCGTTTTCCTCTTCTTTTTTTAAGAATCAGGATGGGCTAAATACGGTTTTTTAAATTTGGATCCTGGACATATTTACTGCTTTTCCTTGTCTGATTGGCGTTTAAACTAACCTCACATGATGTCGTTTGGAAGATGCAATCACTGATGAGATCCAAGCCAGCGACCTTCAGTTATCTGAGCTGGTTTTTAAATTATCTACAATGCGGGCTTCCATTCCTGCGTATATTCACGTAATGCGACTCGTCCTGCTGGTCTAAAATGTACTCGGCCACACCAGTCGTAGGGATGAATACAAAGAAATTTGTGCTGACACTCGTGATAAAGATGTGTTTAGAAAAAGAACCAAGGGAATGAGTGAGTACATCGGTTGAGAGCGTCGCAAAGTGGAGTATTGAGAGTTTGCAGAGCGCATTCGAACATATGCATGACGGCGAAAGTGTTCCTTTGTAGGAGTGTACGCGATATCAGTAGCGATACTGATGAGCGGAAATTGTCTAGAGCAGGTATTTAAAATAATAGTTCATCTTTTTAGCTGTCAGCAATAAGGATGCTTTCAAATGTGATTGGCTGTATAGTGCGAGAAGGTCGATAATTTTTTATCACCCATGAAAGTCGTTTCGTGATGAAATAAGGCTTTGCATTGTTTAGCCTAGCGCCTCCGTTTGTTTTTAATGCGTGCTGAGAAGTTATGATTGCCAGTTGTCTTTTAGAATGCGAAGAGTCTTGACTTATCCAAGGAGGAGCTAGAGATGTTACGCAAAGCGGCTCATGAAGTTGGCGTTCGTCATCCATCTTCGTCCGACAAAATGTTACTTTTTCATTCATTGGCTGTTCGCACGTATACGAGATTACCACATCTCATAGTCCTCCTATATCAGTAGCGACACAAATGAACGGAACAATATTTAGATCAAGCATTTGTAATTACAGAAAGGGGGGATGGGGAAGAATTAATGTTCCTTTAGTTGCTTGGCCAGTTGTGACTACGTTATGAGTCTCTGCTCCATTTCGAGCTGGGAGGGGCTGGAGGGAGCGGGAATGTATAACACCGTGTAGCGTGATTCTGTTGCAGGACTGTTGTAGAGGAGAGGTGGAGGGGGGATGGTATTTGGGATTATACAATATTTTAAAAAACGATCGGAGCAACTAATAAGAGCATTTGATGCTAATAAAGACGCTTGTAGACGTATAGTGCTGTCGACTTGAACTGCTCGCATGTATAACGCGCTAGTTTGCACTGCTTCTAGAAGGGTCGTTTTCGTTTTCCTCTTCTTTTTTTAAGAATCAGGATGGGCTAAATACGGTTTTTTAAATTTGGATCCTGGACATATTTACTGCTTTTCCTTGTCTGATTGGCGTTTAAACTAACCTCACATGATGTCGTTTGGAAGATGCAATCACTGATGAGATCCAAGCCAGCGACCTTCAGTTATCTGAGCTGGTTTTTAAATTATCTACAATGCGGGCTTCCATTCCTGCGTATATTCACGTAATGCGACTCGTCCTGCTGGTCTAAAATGTACTCGGCCACACCAGTCGTAGGGATGAATACAAAGAAATTTGTGCTGACACTCGTGATAAAGATGTGTTTAGAAAAAGAACCAAGGGAATGAGTGAGTACATCGGTTGAGAGCGTCGCAAAGTGGAGTATTGAGAGTTTGCAGAGCGCATTCGAACATATGCATGACGGCGAAAGTGTTCCTTTGTAGGAGTGTACGCGATATCAGTAGCGATACTGATGAGCGGAAATTGTCTAGAGCAGGTATTTAAAATAATAGTTCATCTTTTTAGCTGTCAGCAATAAGGATGCTTTCAAATGTGATTGGCTGTATAGTGCGAGAAGGTCGATAATTTTTTATCACCCATGAAAGTCGTTTCGTGATGAAATAAGGCTTTGCATTGTTTAGCCTAGCGCCTCCGTTTGTTTTTAATGCGTGCTGAGAAGTTATGATTGCCAGTTGTCTTTTAGAATGCGAAGAGTCTTGACTTATCCAAGGAGGAGCTAGAGATGTTACGCAAAGCGGCTCATGAAGTTGGCGTTCGTCATCCATCTTCGTCCGACAAAATGTTACTTTTTCATTCATTGGCTGTTCGCACGTATACGAGATTACCACATCTCATAGTCCTCCTATATCAGTAGCGACACAAATGAACGGAACAATATTTAGATCAAGCATTTGTAATTACAGAAAGGGGGGATGGGGAGGAATTAATGTTCCTTTAGTTGCTTGGCCAGTTGTGACTACGTTATGAGTCTCTGCTCCATTTCGAGCTGGGATCACAAGTGCTCGAAACAGTGGAAAGTAATAAGAGCGAGAGAAGGCGGAAAAAAATGAACCAAGAAAGGACCAAAAACCGAGTAGTTAAGCGGTCTCTGAATAAATAAATTAGAAACAAGCTAGATTTTTCGTTCATCTGATCGTTCAGCGTTCCAGCTTTGCTAGTATATATTGAGTGGTGCTCTTCATTGCGCTGAGCTGAAGGTTTCGATTTTTACAAGATATATGGACACACTCTCTCCCTACCATTCTGTACCCATCTTCTCCATCCCTTGTTTTCCGTCTCGCAGCGTACCTAGCAGGTATCAAGACAGTCGATTTTCGAATGCCGATAGTCGCCAAGTAACTGCTGTAACCGTTTTGCGAAGAAATCCACTGCTTATGTGTGACTACCCCTTCCCTTTGTTCGGTGATTGTACCG
Organism: Toxocara canis; assembly: GCA_000803305.1. Classification (NCBI taxonomy): domain Eukaryota; kingdom Metazoa; phylum Nematoda; class Chromadorea; order Rhabditida; family Toxocaridae; genus Toxocara; species Toxocara canis. Next base: position 129,619 of record JPKZ01001016.1, read on the forward strand.
TATGTTTGTAGGTTGGGTAACGAGATTTCGTCAAAGCTGACGAAGACTTTCTATCAGCCGAGGTTACCGAAGGTATTTCTCATTCAAGTCGTTAGTTCTCTTTTGGCTGACATAGATGCTGTTCACATTGTACGTTCCTTTCAGTATCAAAATGGGATTTTTTAAAATGCCAAATTCTTATTAATGAGTGTTCTTTGAGAGAGCTATGTAGAAGTTTTTATCCATCTCAGTTAACTTTTTATGATGCGTTTCGTTTACAAATGGAAGTAATTTAAATGTTTTTAGTAGTTTTTTTTAGAATTGTTTATTACATGAACACATTTATAGTATTGTTTAGACATTTATGAACGGAGCGATAGGAAACCTGTTTTTTTCCATTCCATACTTACTTTCTCAAAATACGCTTGGGATAGACTGCCGATATAGCTGCTTGTGACGTGCTAAAAATGTTTTCGCGTGCAGAGATTTCCATGTTTTCATTACTGTTGATATTTTCTCAGCTTTCTAAACTCTTCGCAAAATGATATGCCTATATAGAAGTAATTACATGCCTGTATAGAAGTAAGTTGCTGGAAAAAAGTGAGTGGATTGAACTGAGGTGAACTATTCACTTTTAAGGTAGGCCCTGAAATAGCTTTAAGGCGCTTTAAAGAATTCACAAATATTTACAAGTACTAGGAACGCTTAGTTCATAAGCGACCACTTCAACATTTATAATCAGCTCGAAGGCCTTCTTCAGGAACGGTCTAGAAGACTACGTTTTGGATTAGAGTTCGCCAGAACATATTAGAACCGTAGGATTTGAGGGAATAATTATATAATTGATTTAAGTGCATGTTTCTTAAGGTACTGTTTAAATGGACCGGAGTAGGTAATTAGTGGCAGTTTGCAGGGTTACAAGGTGGACATACCCGAAATGAGGGAGATTAATAACCGTGAAAGGAGAGTGCCGAGTTCTCGAGTTGCACGACTGGCCAGGTTCGGTCAGTTAGGCTTGGGTTTAGCAGTGGGCGCTGCCGCGGAGGTTACTAGGCGTGCGTTCACTTTTAATAAGGTTTTTATCAATATTCTTTTCGCAACTTGGCACATTTGTTTTTCTGTCATTTATCATTTTTCGTCGATCGAGTTATGTTACCGTTTCAGTAGCTAAGGAAACCCTGGGGGAGGGGGGTTTAAAAAATTTTCATTTCAGAGAGTTTTTTCAGTTGGCAGAGTTTAGTTGAAGCTACAAGTTGAAGGTTGTGCAGTATACGGAAGTCGTTTTTTTTCGATTTTCTAAATTGAATTTCCTTTCTCTATAGCAGTATTTTACCTTTTCCGTTATTGAGCTCAATACAGCCTCTAGAAAATAGTGGACGTTTCTTTTGAAGGTAGTGCCCGAAGGATTGTTCTAAACGAAGTGTGATGAGAACGCTTTTGCAATTATGTAGGAAAAAAATTAGCAAAAATCGGCTAAGCTTCACGAAAATGGAGGAGCGAAAGGAGGGGAGAAATGGTGAAGAAGCTTTGAGCACCTAACCTCTTCCTTACTTTGGAAAATATCACTCTTTGCATATGTTTTTATTTTTTCGGTTTATGCGCGTTGCATTCTTAAAGCGGATCCGGCCCAGTAAAGTGGTTTCAGGTGGACGAGTCAGGAACAGTGGATCGCGTAATCGGATCAGGTAACCCGTTTATGACACCAGCAAATGCCGAGAAAATCGTACAGACACTGTGTCGTGTGCGTGGCGCTGCACTGAAGCTCGGGCAAATGCTCAGCATACAAGGTGCGCTTATGCTTTTAATGCTGCTTATCTCCACTAACAACAATCTGCTTAATGAGCTCAGACAAAGGCGACGCTAATAGGCCAACGGTGATGCAGAAAGTTGACTGATCCCATTTTCTTTTTATCCATTGATTTGGTTCACTAATGAGTTCGTCATTTGAAAGGGTTTTTTTTTTGGCACAATAAAAGCATTTATAACGCTTCGTACTGAAGGAGAGTTAGCCTTATCGTTGAAGGGGCTATGCAGTATATTTGCGATATAAGTGTAGATTTTGGAGATGGTAGCTTCCATGTGGAAGTCGTAATAGTAATAGGATGGAGAGAAACATTTTTGCTGAACAACTGAACTCATCACTATGGTCCACACTTTACAAAACTAATGTTGTACAAATTGAATTACTTCGTCTTTCTGCAGTCGTTATGCGTATAGTAAAAAGGGTTTATTTTTCTTATAGATTCGGAGACCATATCCCCTGCGCTGTTGGACATCTTTGAAAGAGTGCGGCACAGCGCCGATTTCATGCCTGTAAGACAAGTGCATCGGCAGTTGCGAAGGGATCTCGGAGAGAAGTGGAGAGACAATTTTGCTGAATTCGATGACAAACCATTCGCTGCCGCCTCCATTGGACAGGTATTCACTCATCGTTTGTTGTGCATCTTCGTTTTTCACCGATATTTGATATTTGCTTACAGCACTAAAAACACATACTTCGCATAACATGTTCCCAAGGGCTACGTGAGAGCGCTAACCGATATTCAAACGAATACGCATTTAATGAAATAGATCAAGAAATCTTAACGAGTAATGAACGGAAAATAATATAAAACAAAAGGAATACATGACGAAGGTGGGGGAGGCATACCATGGCAACAACGAAGCAGGTAAGATGTGGGACACAGGAATCCGTCAAAATATTTCAGTTGTAGGGGGGGGGGGGAAGGTCGGCTGAGAAGAGGGGACAGTTTCTACGCTCGTAAATGGAGGAAGAGAACCTTTGCATAAAAAGCAGTTCTCATTTTTAGGATTTTAAGACGGCTTCCCACCTCTGTCAGTTTTAATTGGTGCCCTCATCCTTAGTACCATACACAACCGTTCACCTTTACCATATGCATATATTCATCTGTTTTTGAAGGGTTTAAAGCACTGGTAGTAACAAAGAGCGACTTTTATTTTTTGCTGCAATGGGTATGTTTTATACGCTTGTTGTTATTTCGTTGGAGGTTCATAGTGCGAGGCTACTGGACGGTCGACGAGTGGCAATAAAGGTGCAGTATCCGGGTGTTGCTGAGGGAATCGATTCAGATATCGACAACCTGGTCACCGTTCTCAATATCGGAGGACTTTTTCCAAAGGGACTATACTTGGAGAATTTCGTTGTGGTATATTCTTATTCTTGTCTTTGCTATATTTTTTCCCTATCTTTTTTCTGATATAACGCTCGTGGATTTTTGAGGGCTGCTATTGTTATATGCTGCTATCTGCACGTGGATATTTCTGTATTCAAAAGCATGGTACGTTGACGTACGAGGTGGCACGTGCCAAATTTTTCACATCGCAGCGCTAACGGCACGATGTGCTGGTGGACAACATTACTTTGTTTTTAGTGACCAGTATTTTTGACAATGGAAATTTGCTTAATTATCACCTCTTAGTGATGAAATTCCCACTTAATTTCCTCGGGGACTTATATGACTTCCATAAAAGAGGCGATATTTTAATTTTATTAGTCGACCGGAAGGAGCGCAAAAATTGTTTCCTTTCATGGTGAGTATCGGCACATCGCTTCCGAACGACTGGGAACATGACTGTTTTTTTTATCCGGAATTGGGCATTCCTTTGTTTAATAACATTCATTTTCGTCCGACATTTTTCTTCTTAAGATAAGATGGTAAATATTTATGAGCAGAAATGTTGCTTCATTTGCTCAGTAGGCGTTGACAACTACATTTTTGCTGTATTCTTTTGGATGGTTGCTTTACACGTTAGCTAGCAAATTCGCGAAATTATGCTCCGCCGTTTTGTTATCAAAGCTGTTGTTGATATGATGCTAGAGAGGCATTTTTTTCCTCTGAAGGGGGGATGAGTGGTCGAGTTGGCGGATAGGATGACAACGGAAAGGGAGGAAGGAAGAGAGTGATGGGTGAAAAGGGACATATTTGTTGAGAGGGCTTTGTTTTATATTGCACATTCGCATGTTTTAATGGTGCTTCATCCTATCTGCTATGGGTGGTGCTGTTTAGGTGGCCAGGCGAGAGCTGAAATTGGAGTGCGATTACAAACGAGAGGCACGCGCTATTATGAAATTCGGTGAACTATTAGCCAATGACAACGATTTCTATGTGCCGAAGGTAGGTCCTATTCAACAAATAATTCATTAGTGCCTGAGTTGAGAAGCTACTTTCCGTGTCGAATCTTTTCTTATGTAATCCAGCGCCTATTATACTGCTATTTTGAAGCTAGTTGTGTTAAGGGATGTGCGGTTTAAAGAAGGGAGAGATGACTGTGAAGCTTTCAAATAGTTAATTTCGTGCTGTGGTGAGTGTGGATTGTGTGTGTTTCGGATGGAGCGAATAGGAACAATGAAATGAACAAGCAAAATTGTTGTGGTGCGAAGTTGGAGAAGAAATTGTTTTGTTGACTTGTTTTATACGATTTTGGAGGAGATGGTAAGTTTCGTTTGAAGGCAGAAGAATTGCATTCATTTGTGATTTCCTTCAGTTGGTCTCCAGAGTGGGTGATACCTTACCTTTCATCGTTCTCTCCATCGATGCAGCTGGCAGTTTTTCTATCTGTCACGATCCTGAGCTCGCCGCATCCGAGCAACGCCATATAGACATCGCAGCGGATCATCCCATCTTACTTTCAATTGTTGTCAATTGAATTGTGGTGTCATTTTTCGTTTGTCCAACTAGAGTTACGATAATTCTATGAGTGTTAGCAGGGCGCTAGAGGATGAGATTGTTGTTAGGGTTTTTTTCATAAAGGGTTCGAATCAGATGGGCTTATGCCCCAGTTTTCGAAAATTCATATTGGTTATCGATTCCGGTCCAAATCTATGACTCAGTAGGTTTTCTGATTGTTTCTGGGCCTAAATTCTGCGGGTCACGTTCTTCGACCTTTCCAAAAATAGGAACTTCAAAGTCTCAAAATCACACTCATAAACGGTTTTCTGTGACAAACAAATGTGGAGGCCTCTTTGACGCAGATAAATTTGCATCCTGCACAATTGTTTTGACAGATTTTTCAAAATTTTTTTTCTTATTAGTGGTTGTTGATTTGCTGCTCATAGGGTCATTCCGCAGGAAAATCTGTGAATTTTAGGAGCGGATAGATCATGGTTTACCTTATTCGTGTAGGTCATGCTTTACCTCATTCGTTTCATCCTTGCTTTTTCACCTGATAATACTCGAATTCTAGGACTAGCCGCTCATAGCATGCGACGAGGGAAGGGACGTCAAGATATGAATGCGATAAGGTTTAACTGAAATAAGAGGGTTCATCATCTCAGCTCTCATCCCTAGACTTCTAGGCAATATAAGTATATAACCCGCATATTCTATCGTCATAATTTAAAAAAATAAGAAGAATGAGAAGCGGACGAAATATTGGAACTGATCTACAGACTGATCCGAATTGGTCTAACTTTTTGTTCGGCCGGCATCCACTCAGTGGCGAACCGAGGTTGATACTTCTCGATTTTGGCGCTTCACGTTCGTACCCGAAGAAGTTTGTCGATCAGTACATGCACATCATTCGAGCTGCATACGATCTTGACAAAGAGAGGGTTCGTTTCTGACCACATTTTTGCGTTTTGCTCACAAGTTGAGATAGAATTGGGGTATGTGGTAGTAAGGTGCAGCGCTAACTCTGCTTAACTCATTTCGTCTTCTAACATATCCCTGCTTTTCCTCTTATCGGATGTTCGTCACCGTAGAATCTAATAGAAAGGTTTCCTTTAAGTTAAAACATATTAGAATTGTGTGCTTTCATCACTTTTATATAAGACATTGTGTAGAAAGACAACGTACATATCGCAAAAATGAATGAGAAATGAAGCGCGAAATGAAAGCACTATGAATACTGAATGCTTAGAAATAGCCAAACTCGCAGGTTGGTGCTGTTTGAGGATATGCGTATAATATGTGTTTTACAAACATAGATGACTATTTTATATGTTGTATTTGCAGGAATTCCTGCAATACGTCGGATGTCCTTTACATAACAAGTAACTTAACTCAGTAAATAATCCAGAGTAAGCTAAAGATAGTGAGAAACTAATTGGAGGTTTGTGTATTTGCTGGTGGTCGTAAGGTGTTTATGGGAGCAAAAAAGATTTTCGTGTTGGCCTGATTCCCATTTATTTAGTAAATTCTTTAAGTTCAATGGGTTTACTTCTTGATTCTATACATAAACAAGCTAGCGTACCCATTGAATAATATCATTGAGTCTTATGGTTATTGGTTATCTACGCTAATGTTTTCTAATTATGCCATTTTCTCAAGTGCTATGAGGCTGCACATGTTCATTTTCTTGCCTTCCAAATACGTTTGGTTGGCATTTTGAAGTTGGGGAAATGTGTAATTTTAGAGCTGCAAAGAATGCTTGTTTTATTAATTAATTTTTGAACTGCAACAGATGTTGAATTCTAAAGTTGCGCCAGAAGAAGCTTCCTTTTCCAACTTAAAATCGTAATGCACTAAAAATTTTGGACTGGGGATGTATTAGAGCAATCTTGCTTCGTTGCGCGGTCATAACCGAAGCCGTTTTGCGATAATTTCTAGCGTGTCGTATTTATTGTGCCTTTTAACTGAAAGATCAGGATCGGTATATGGTTGATTGCAGTTGTTGAAATATTCACGAGAAATCGGTTTCTTAACTGGCTACGAATCCAAGGTGCGTTCTGCGTTTCTTGAAATTATTTAGCTGGCTTTGATTTGTCTTTCGCCATTTGTTTTTTCCATGTTTTTTTTTGCGTGAACATTTTTTTTTGTTGAGGAGAGGGCGAGGGAAGCGTGTGGGGTGATCAAAACAGCAGTACGGTGGAAAATATTCCACTCGCGAAAAGGTGTTGTTTTCGAGCGAGGTTTGGTTCCGAGCTTAGAGCGTAGTATCATTAAAAGTGGACATAATATGTTTGCTTGCATTTAACTTGCAGAATTTAGCATATTTCGATTAATGCTGAGGCATTCTTTCAAGCTCCTTTCGTTTACCCCCCCCCCCCCCCCCCCCCCCCCTTTTTCCCCTTTTTTTCCTTTAAAATTTTCCATACCATTTGTGCAGTATATGACCCCGTAGTTCTAGATCGTAAACAGCTGTGTCTACACAGTACACAACTTTTGTCTAAGTATAATATAGAGTGGCAGAAACTTATTTATTTACGGTTCTCATTTAAAGCCGTTTTTTTTCCTAGAAAAGGAACTGGAAACAAGCAAGTAACAAATTAATTGTATGTGAAGTTTAATTTGCATTTAGGTGATGGAGGATGCGCACTGTGAATCGATATTGATACTGGGCGAAACACTCGCTTCGTCCGGTCCGTTTGACTTCTCAAAACAGGTTTGTGAATGAGCAGATCAGTTCGTTTAAGTAGTTTTAGTGAAAAAAAAATGCAAACATTCCTCGTATTGTCTCGAATAAAACCACTTCAATATGGTGCCTTCCCCCCCCCCCCCTCCGTGGTTAAACATTTCGGAGCGAAGCGAAGAAACAGGCTCCCGTCCTCGACATTGCTTCCTTTCTTTGTATTGTAATCTAACCGACTACCACGAACTGAATGCCTGGGAGAAAAATATGAGTCAACAGATGATGAAAGGAGATGACCGCTTTGCGTTCACTTAGCTCGCAGTTCGAATAAACGCCCTTTTGGGAAACGATAATCTCTGTGCTGTTAGGATTATCATTATAATTATCAGTATATATCAGTATATCAGTATATCAGTATATCAGTATATATCCTTACTCAGGATAATACAACAGTTTTTCCTTCCAAATGATATTGTTCGCTTATCTTAAAATTTTTTGCTAATATTAAGATATGTTTACTCGTATCATAACGATGAGCGCAAGGAGAAAAAAAAAGTTTGTTGGATATCGTGGCGCAGAAATTTTATGTTTATTCCAAGAAAAGATTGAGAGGAATAAAATTTTATAAAAGATCGGGCAGTGTTAGTGCTTTATTCGAATGCTAACTTCGAAAGGCTCATTATAACATTCTCTACCATCCTCTCTCCATCCTCTGTGCGCCTAAGTGAGGAGAAAGTCCCAAGTTCTGGCTTTTTTTTCTCTCGGCGATTTCTGTTCTCTGTTGAGAAAACAAAACGTGAGTCTTTTTTTTTCATCTATAGGATTGAAACTTTCCTTTCTCAAGAATTCATTTTTTCGTCGAGCCTTTTTTTTTGCCACCACACCACTTATTACTCGTCCTTTCACCTTTTTTTGTATGTCGCACTGTTGATATGAATACTTGAACAGCCACCATGCACGAGTTTTTTCAAAAATTGTATGTGGAAATCGTGGTTTTGAGAAGATGAAAGAAATATTGTGAAATTAATGTAAGCAATTTTCAGAATGTGACTAGGCGTATTCATAAGCTAATCCCAGTGATGTTGGAACACCGATTAAAGTCACCACCGGAAGAGGTCTACTCTCTACATCGTAAATTGTCTGGCTCGTATTTGTTAGCTGCTAAGCTCAAGGCGGTCGTCTCATGTGGACCGCTTTTTGAAAGAATATATGACTCGTACAAATTTGGAGAGGAAGGATTCGAGGATATCGATATCGATAGTGAACCCGAACATGATGCACCACAGACCTGCACTGCGTGAATGCATGTGACTGTAAAGTTTAGAGCAAATTTAAGTTCTTTCTTGGTTTTAAAAGAGTTTCTAAGGTATCTTATTTCGTGGAACGTAAGTTCAGGGAGCTTGGGGACTTTTGTAGGAAGGAGGGGAGGTTTGCACTGAATGAGCGGTTTGCAGAATTTGTGACGTCTAGAGGAAAGGCTCAAGCGGCCCGCTTCCAGAGGTTGTCGAAATTGTTGTGTTGTTGATTGGCAAACGTCTGAAATTCACTTTCACATAGCCCCTAATTAAACGCGCACTGAAAGTGCTATTTCGTCAGTGTCTTCAATCGTTCTTGTGATTCATAATCAATCTTCTCTTAAGGCACTTCGCGTACAGCATACTGATCATGAGCCGGTTTCTTGCGTCACGAAAAGCTCCAGCCTCTCCCCTTCACCTTTATTTATTAGGTCCAAAGTACTGTCACTTTTTCTTGCTCGGAGTAAAATTCCTCGGCGGAGAGTACCTGATAGTACGGAGAAAATCTTAGTTCAATTGAAGGAGACACCGAGGGCGCCAACGAAGGGGCCGAAACGACGTGCGTTCTGACAACTCACTCGTCATATTTTCCGGTTTCATATACTTTTCACAAATGGTGAAAGTTAAAACTTTATTTTGATTCGACCGCTCGTAGAAATCCTACTAAAAATTCGTTTTTCAGCGACCCATTTTTAATCAGTTGTGCAGCTCGATCGGCCGCAAAATGAATGCATTTTTTTCGTTAACGTTTAATATCTTGCTGGGTCGATGATCCAGTTTGAAACTAGGGAGGTGATTAGGGTATATGTTATACCTACCAAGTTTCACAGCTCTGGCTCCAGTGATTCCTGAGTCGAAGATACCCCATTGACAAAGGCACAAACATACATAAGCAAGAATTCGATGCTGTCTTGCAAATTACCAACTGCAGAAAGCGCAAACCAACACATCGGATGTGTTCGAGAAGACGTATGTAGTTTGAAATTGCTTATCGCAGTGGTTAGTAGCAGTTAGAAATGGCACTGTTTGTGGTCGTATCAGTCTTATTTGATTCGTTTTTTTTGCCAAAAAAATGGCCTTTCTAATTTTAGAAAGTTATAGGACGTGGAGTTTAAAGCTTCTGCCCACATAGAGTATATTAAAGTTTTTCAACTTTTGGCTATTAAAAGGCGTTTTGCAACCGACCGGCTTAAAGGTCACTCCAAAGGAATTTTGAATAGAAGATTTGTGTAACTGGTGAGTTGGGTTAAATGCGTCGAACTCATGTATCATGTCAGCCTCATATTGCGATTTTTAATTTGTTTATCTGCTATCATTTGAAAAGTCGAGTGATTTACCGAGATGGGTAAGCAAGACGAAACATTTTATTTCATATTACCAAAAGGATTCCTGCGACCGTTGAAATCTTGTTTCATCGAATAGTATTTTCTGGACTGAATCGATTCTGATGATTCGTATATATTTCATATGTTGCTAAGTTAGGTTCAAGTGTTTGTTGAGGTGAAGAGATGGTAGAAGTCATTTTAGATGTTTTGAAGAGATTTAGAACGTACATTCAACGTTGCCGTTGTTGTAGTTTTTATTGTCGTTCAGTTGATCGAGTTATTTCAGCCGTATATTGAATTTTTATGGGAAGCATTGTTGTTTGTTTGGACGGGGAATGCGGGAGAGAATAGTCATCTCCGAGAAAGGAGCGGAAAATTTTCCGTATGACTTCTTTTTTTTGCAGCTTTTGAAAATAGATGTACTTTCAGTTTAATGAGTGGAGACGTTCACAATAGGTCGTTGTTTTACAGTCAAGGAAAGAAAGAATTAGACGAGAGGGTGGGAGGGGTCGCTGATGGAGTTTTTTTTTTTTGTTGATTTGATTTGATTTGTTCTGTAATCCCTGGTTGAATTCATTAAATACGCCAACGTAACTATTCGTGGAAAATAAAGAATTCAAAGTCAAGATTACTCATCTCGTCCACAATAGAGTATTTCGCAGAGGCATTTAACCCCCTTAAAAGAGGATTCTAAATAATCCATCCTGACGGGTGAATGGCCAATTTGATAGTTTAGAATTGTTGATCAACGAGGAAATTACGCATTCTTATATAAAATTAAAGGAGTTAAATCGTTGTGATCAATCAATGTTTACCGTTATAAAGCGAATGGAGATGCCATAACTTACTTATATGTTTGAACGAATATTATTTTTTCGTCATTCTACCAAACAACGAATGCCTTCCAAAAAGGGCTCATTTGTATTTCCACTTACATAACTGTTGCAACTGTTGCATTGTTTCAGCAGTAATAATTTGTCTGTATACTTTGTTATATTTTTGTATAATCTATCGAGAGCGATTACTTGAAATACATATATCGCATGTCTTATTCGGTTTTTATTCTTTTTCTGCTAATTTAAATCGATAAAGATTTTCTGAGAGCCTCACAAGTGTTATTCTTGAAGCGAACTTATTCTCGATATTCGTGCTGACGACGATTCTTCGTTCATTTTTTTGTTTTGTTTTTCCTTCCTCCCTTATCGGTTTTGGATTTGAGATTGTTTTTCGGAATAAGAACCAAGACGGATACAAACAATTTCAAATCCATCTTGGTTCTAATTTCGGGATGGTGCAGTCCATCGTTACGCACACAAGCAGTTGTCAGTTTCTGGCTTACGGGGTTCCGCGGGACAACTGCATATTCGCAGCGCATTTTTTTTTTTTTGCTCAACATTTCCCCCCTGATGTTATGAAGTTTCGCCCTTCATAAAAGGCGCCAGTACCCAATTTATATCCGACGGAATTTAGGCCGCTTGGACCCGAAGCAATACGCCTTTTATTTATGGAATAAAATCGTATAGTGAGTTTGGATATAAGGCTACGCTTCAAGCTGTGAGCTGCACTTGTTTCACGTTCAAATTGCTGTGAGACGGATTCGTTCGCGGGGGAGAAATGCCAAAAGTCGAACGCATCCGGGACGAAAATTTCATCTTGTTGGCTTTTACAGCTCGGCTACATTTGCTTTTTGCGCTTTTTCATAATTGCTAGTATGTTTCGTGTGCCGTCCAATTATTAATATTGTTGTATCAAATCCCCCGATCCCAGAGGACGTCGGCAACAATTTTGTCCATGTCAACATCGTCCGCGCAGTAATAAATATCGTTTGTTGGACGTTTGGTACCTTAACATAAGGTTGCAGCGCTCACGTCTATAGTTTGAGTAGCAGTTCAAAAACTGTTGCCTGTGTCAGTGTGACAACCGTTTGCGGCTATAGACGTGTGGCCTAAGGTGTTAACGTTTATGCGCTAGCACCATGTAATTAAAAAATTGTGGAAATAGGAATAAAAAACATTAAAAAAAGACTGTAGAGGTTGAATCTAGATGCTCTGATGGTTAAACAGCGCAAGGAACACTAACGATTTCTAAACTGCTTTCATCGAGAAGGACAAATTGTTCCGATCTTTGTTTGAACTGGTTTACGAGCACATTAAGTTTTTCAAGAAAGATTGTTTTTAATAGAGGTGGAAATTTAATTGAACGGGGTCGTAACTTTAAGATTATCACCACAGATCGGCTGTGTTTCCACGCTTTTGTAACTTTGAACCTCATTGAATGCCATCGATGATCCAAAATTGACTGCGTGTCGAACGCTTGATCGGTAATTTTTATCAGCCCATACCTGTGTGTACATTTCATTACATTTAGGTTTTGTTCGCCTCATATTGACTTTTATGTGTACTTTATAGTGCTGCAACGTTATACTGCCGTGGTACTCGAGGTTGCTTGAAAACGGGGGAACAGTACATA